>JARJLF010000606.1:0-161585 GCA_029378395.1 Mycena leptocephala
CAAGAAGACGCTGACGACGGGGTCCTGTTCGTCGGGCAGTCAGCGGGCAACGTGCGCATCGCGTTGATCAAGTGGCAGCTATGCTGACGGGGCCTGCAGATTCTCGGACCCTTCCTTTACACGACCGACCAGGCCCCGCTGTACAAGAAAGGGCTCACGTCCAGCCTTGTGTGCTTCGCCGTCCTTGCCTCAGTCTTCATGTGCGTGCCGCCGGGCAGCTCCCCGCAGCCGTGGTTCTGACACGCTCTTTGTCTCCAGCCTCACTGCATTCTACCTCACGCTGGCGAAGCGCACGCACTCTGCGCGCCGCACCGCGCTTGGCAAGACGGGGGACCTCGTCGACGCGTCGCTCGAGAACACCAAAGACGCGGCGGCCGCGCAGCAGGCGAACGGTGCGCAGTTTGCCGCGAATGCGTTCGATGACCTCACGGACAGGGTGAACGAGGACTTTATTTGTGCGTCGCTTCATCTGTTCACATGCACACCAAACTGATTCGCCGCCCAGACGTACTTTAATGGGTAATACAGTAACGTGCGAAGGTCTGTACGATATCTTCATGTCTTTGTGTCAGATGGTGTGATTGATACATTTCGAAAAATACATTCTACATTAGTTATCCCGTCGCCGTATACCCGAAGAGTGCCTTTCGTACCTATCCTGCCAACCAGGAATTGCGTCATATCGATAGATGGTATTCTGCCGCGTCGGTTCCACGACGATCGTGACGACGCGACGTCCAATGCCACAGACCACATACCCAACCACTTCATCGACCGGGTTCAGCTGGTTCTTGTTTGCCATTATCCGCTTCTCGCCGTTGGTGATCCCTCAGTCCGAGGCTCACTGTATCCCTTGTTTGCATTCCCTTGGACAATTGCGTCCATGTAGGACCGCAACTGTGTCACGGCATTGTCCAGAGTAGAACCCACCTTGTAGGGCGTTCCGAGTCATAGGGCATATATTCGACCTCCCTTAGCTCGGCCATTGACTTCTTCGCCAGCTCGTCGACTTTTCCCAAACAATTGCCCTCGAACATTTTCCCTCCCGGGCCACGAATGGACTCCTCGCGTGTCTTGTCGGCCTTAAAGAGCTTCCACAAAAGGCAGATGAGCGATATGTACTTCAGTTCCAGGGCGATCACGCGTCCTGGGTGCAGATCCCGCAGCGCAACCAAGAGAGCATCAAGGTAACCAAAGGCGTCTAGTCCACTGATCTTTGGCTTCGCGTCCGGGGCTTGCTTCACCTGCCTATTGGCGGGTTGCTTCCCCTTCCCCTTGGTGGATTGCTGCTGTTTCTGCGCAGCTTCCTGCTCCCTCTGCTCGGCTTCCAGTTTTATGTGTTTAGCGAAGTCGGTCAAGAGCCCAACCTGCGAAAAATAGTTGTTTTGGTACTTCGACTTTCGCCTTTTGGTTTTGGGCTCCGACTTGTCTGCAGGTATCGTTAAATCATCCTCCATAAAACTGTCAAGCATCTCCTGGAAGCCCGCTTCTCTCATGTCAACGAGACTGCGCAGCGGTCTACTCTCAAGCCGATCGGCAAGAGCCTCCATGAAGGGACGGGGTTGCGCTCCAGCAGCGCCCGAAGCTGAATTTCGCGGTCGTCTTCGAATTTCAGGCTGACGGGGAACATTGAGAAGAGCTTGAAAAACATGCAGATTAACCCTCGAAAGCTCATTCGCGACAATTCACACTTACATTCTTGGCTGCGAAAAGATTACCAACTTCTATAGTCCACATTACACCGGGTTTTGGTCTTTCTGGGTTGACCACTCTGAGAACGCCGAGATAGAAGCACAACCTCCAAAGATCTTCCTCGTTTGTCGCGTATTTGAGGAGCGAAGCGAGGTCGAGCCCGTGGATTGGAGGGATAACCATCTGGCGATCGCGACCTAAACTCGAGTATTGCAACGAGTGCTCGCAACGCCGCGAGATTTGCCTCAGCACAGTGGAGTCCGCTAAGGTTCTGTGCGCGCTTTCAAGATTGAGAGTCCTCGCAGCGTGATTCAGAACCAAGTCGAAATTAAAAACGTGGTCCGGGGGCGAATCACTGGGTAGCAATGGTGGCGGACTAAACTGACCCAGTTTGCGCATCAACCCGTCTTCTTTTGGGTCTAATTTCATGCGCCTATCGTGTGAGAGAACGGAGAAGAAGAGACTGAGTTCATTGGAGGTGATTCCCAAGGCACCCTTCATCTCCGGGTGCAAGGTAATGTTCTGTATGGTACCGGCACCTTTGGCGGAAAGAAACAGGGGAAGATTGCCGAAAACAAGTAGTTTGGTCACTCTCCGTTCCTCTTGAGGAGCAGCCAATGTTGTCAGGAATTGATTTACGTGCCGCGCAAGTTTGCCAGTCAAAATATCATTTTGCAACGACAATGATCTTAGAATCGGAGCATCCCAGTGATCGACGCCAATGAAGAGCCTGCGTGTAGCAAACTTCCGGGAGACTTGTTTCTGGGAAGGAAGCATAAATTGTGGATTATTTATTGCGACTGATTACTTACAAGAAGTTTCTCGAACATTTCGACTGGGGACTCAAGCTCTTTCGGGGAGAACCCGATCTCCCCAAGCAATGCTTGATATTTGACGAGAAAATCTTGAATGGTTTTCAAGAGATAGACATCGATATAGCGTGTCAAGGTCGTGGATGAGCCAGTGACTGGAAACTCTTCGACTTTGTTCAAATCAAATAGCAAACACATGCAGCCTCTCGCAGACGCAAATGTCTTCGGACGCGACGGAGGAAGGCCCCTGTCCTTGGCGTCCCACTTCTCCAGCTCTACCGCCGTTATCCACTCCGCAATTTTTGACTGAATATTCGAAGGTAACCTTTCGAAGAGGTTACGCCATTTATCTTTTTCAATGCCGCAGTCAAGCCATGCGGATATCATCGACATGAGAGCAGTCTTTCCGGTTTTGGGGGGAAACGCTGCGAAGCAACCGATATTGGTATCGAGCAGTCCAACGATCGCGGGAATGAACCCAGTTTTATCGATGAAAGCTATCCCGGAGTGCTCGATACATGAAGGGAAGGCGAAGGATGGGGGTAGAAGTTCAATCGGAGTAGCTGGGTTTCCGTTGGATGGTATGATGCACAGTTCCTTAGCTCGTCGTGGCGGAAGCTCCAGTTTGGGGTTCTTATGGGTGGCATCCAGGGCATTCTCAGAAGAATCGCGCTGTCTCTTTTCCTTTGTTGGTATCTTGGGTGTCTTGAAATACACGTCCGTTCCTAACCGACCATTAGCTATCTGGTCAAATGCACCAGGAATGGGTGGGAAGTGGAAACTTACTGTCAGAAGTGCATTCGCAGAGCACAATTATTACATCCTTGAAAGCGATCTCCTCGTAATCTAATATCTTAGAATCGGAAACCATGAATTCTACCCCATTTATAGGGTCGTGGTCCAACCCGGACTCGAGGCAGGCGGCAGTGGCATTTGGGATATCTTCCAGGAGCCATGCCGATTTGACGAGAATTGAGCCCACACAGCTGGAACAACGACCATTTTGACAATCGGATCTATGCTGCTTTTGCACAGTAAGCAAGAAACCCGCAACTTGCGCGGTGCGATCAAGTTCGAGGGTAACGTGAGGCTGCGACCCAAGTCGATGGATTTTGTCAAGGAAAAAAACCTTGGCGGTGACTTTATCATGGCCTTTCTTTTTGGAGGCCATGGAGTGAGGATGAGTGGCTCAAGATGGACGTTCAGGATAAAGAACAAAAGCAGACAAAAGCGTACCCACAGTGACTGTGACGACCGCGGTTTGTCACACCTCGTGAGCGCGAAGCGTGACTCAAATCGTCTTGTTTCCTCCCACCACAATGGCCACTCCCGCCGCCGTCGAAATTGCACACATCGCGTCTTCCACCCATAAAAGTAACGAAACTTGTGACTGTATACACCATGAACTTGGATATTGCCCAGACGCGGGACTTGTTAGCATAACTGATTCGGATGCCAGTACGTTTTCTTGCTATTCCGTTGTTCGCCTATAATATTTTCTTTAGAATCTAGTTTATCGCCGCCATCTACTCCTTCCACAGGCTCCACTCGTTCCAAGCGTTCCTTGTTATGGTTTGACGACGATTGGAGTAGTGAAAGCGAACCCGACCAAAAGCGCGTCAGGAAGCGGTCGCTTTCGCCCATGAGTTCGGGGCGGCCTTCTCTTAACTCCTTGGATGTGAGTATTGTTCAATTCAATCCTTTTTCCCAGTTTCTCACGCTTCATAGCACCTCCGCTTTCCTCGAGGTAGTGATAACTTTCTCGACTTTTGTGATCAGCCGGGGATTGCGTTTGTCGACAAGACAGAGTGCATCCTACATCTACCCGATAAATTCCAGCTCCTTCTCCTTCGCCCTCCGCGGTTCGGCAAAACCACATTTCTCTCGACTTTATGTCATTATTATGATATTCATACGGCCAACCATTTTGATGAGCTTTTTGGGTCGCTTGCAGTGGTTACCAAATCTGCCAGTCCCGTCCCTCACAGCCAGCATCTTTGCTTGTCTCTGAGTTTGTCGACTATTTCTGTCTACTGGGATCTCAAAGGAATTGCGTCTCAATTGACCAACCGAATTTCGTTTGCTTTGAGCATGTTCCTCATCAAATATGCCACTGAGTTGGGGCTCTCTGAGCCACAAAACTACTTGGACGATGGGGGCCTTGAAATCAGATTCACGAAGATTTTTGTGAGTCTGTTCTCCAATTTCGATGACACGACTTCTGATGTCAAACATAGAACCTAGTCGAGGCCCGCGGCTACACTCTCTTCGTTGGCGTCGATGATTACGATGCCCCCACTCGATCGCGGGTTTTTAACGCTCACGTCGACTTTCCTCCCATTCATGAGGACTTCGCGAGCCCACATGATATCGAGCAGCTGCTGGATTCCTGCTTTTGGCGTCCTCTGCTGGCGGGATCTCATGTCATTGACAAATTATTCGTAACTGGAACTCTGTTGCTCAATTATCCAGCTCTCGGACACCTCGATCTCGGTGCCGTACCCAGCCTGCGCCGTTGTTGCGGCTTCACGGAGGAGCAGGCGCTCGAGTTCGCACGGTCGATGTTAGATAACACGCCGACTATTGCCGATTTCCGTCTTTCGTGTGGAAATTATGCATTTCCATCTCAGGACGCAGATGGTGGAATGCTTGAGCCTGTTCTTCATCCCCAACTGTTCATTAATCGGGTTTTCGAGCTAGCCCTACATTGCCCGCCCGTTGACGAAGAATCTTTCCGGCTCTTGTCTGACATCCTCGAACTCCTGCCAGAAGAGTCGGACGTCCTCGGGGCTGTCACTCTCAATGACTTGATCGAGTTGCTCGCTGCGGGCACTGTCGAAACAGACGGAAAACTGGATTCGCCTTTCGATTTCGATGCCACCAAGGTTGTGACCTGGAGCACCCTCTACCATGCCGGTGCTCTCACTCACGATCGCGAGTCAGCGGGCACTCTCCGAGTAGCGAGTAGCGCTGTTCTGTCTTTGGTAAGTCTGTTCCTTGGTTTCGCCGACCTTCCATCTTAGATTACCTTTCTTTCAGATCCACTCTCGCGTGGACACTCTTTTCGCTGGCCGCCATGACCTTGACAGGTTATTCCTCGATACGTGGTACAAGTACAACATGCACAACAATCGCCGTCCTTTCCTAGACCTGATGTCGCAGGTCCTTCGTGATCAGACTCGGCGCTTACTCGGCCACAAGCGCGAGGCGAACCTACGGGGGATCTTTGAACTCGTCATGCGCAATTCCCGCTGCTCGCCGTCCGAACGCCCGATTGGACCCTTAATTTTACCTCCCACCGACGCCCTTGTGTCGAGATCCCAGCCGCCTACGTCGCCGATAAGGTGCATGTTTGGGAGCTCAAGACGTTGACGCTCCTCGGGATGTGGCAGGCCACCAACCGGAATGACGACGAGCCGACGGTCGAAGCCCTCCAGACGCTGCATGAAGAGCTAGTCCGCCTCGACGACGAGGTGCTGCTAGCACAGCCGTACAGGGTGTGGTCACCGACCCTCAATGCGATGGAGACGGTGCTGGTCGGGAGTTTCCTCGACCCCGAGCCGGAGAACCCACAGTTCCTGGCAGTCGGCGGTGCGCGTATCTTGATGCGTCAGCGACACGATGAGGAGGAGCAGGAGGAGAGCGAGGAAGAAGAAGAGGAACAGTTCCAGTGATATGTTATTGCCTACACACTATGATAATTCTATTAGGATCCCATGTATATCTAGATATCCTTCCTGCGCAGTTACAAGCTATCCAATTGCTATCAAATCGTTTTATCTATGCTCCACAACTCAGACATTTCCAATTTTTCGGACCTCAAGAACGCATAGAATAAGCAGAGATCATTTTTTCAAGTGTACATAGCTGCTATGATTCTAGCCATCTCCATCCATCCTCTCCACAAAGCAACAGATTTGGATCCATAGTAAATGAAGGAAGATGCGCGTATGAAGATCGAACGAGAGGTAAAAGTTGGAAAGGAGATAAAAAGAAAGTTATATCATTCAAGACGCCCCCGCCGGCCCAAAGCTCGTCACGGCAACGCATCCAATCCACGCCATCTCCAGCACGGCCTTGCCAATGGGCGTGAGCTCCGCGACAGGCTCCTCCTGCAGCTCGGCCGCACCAGCTTCAGGCGGGACAGGAATGCACAAGCCCATCTTGACGAGGCCCTCGGGGTCGAACTCGACGCCTGCCTCGCGCGACTCGCACCTCCCAATCACAAGCAGCCCATGGTCGCGCGTCGCAATCTGCGGCATGGTGAGCCACGCCTCGTCCCATGGCCCGAGCACCGCCAGTCCCTCGTCCGGCACGCGCACGCCCGAGCCCTGCAGGTCCGCATGCGAGACAAGCCGCGCACTGATGTGGTACGACGTGAGCAGGATGTCGCACCCCCTGCCCGCGCCGGCGCCTTCCGCGCTGCTCGTCGGGCTGCTGTGCGAGCTCCCCTTCTTGCTGCGCGTGCCGTTGTCGCTCCCGTCGCGCTTCTTCGACGGCGCCGGGCGTTCGTCCGTGGGCTTGTACGACACGAGCAGGTACTGCCGCTGCTCCGGCGGGATCTCGTGCGGCGCCTTCTTCGCGTTGCGCTCCGAGACAGGGTCCGTAGGGCCAGGCCACAGCGGCAGCAGCATGAACAGCGCGTCCGGCGGCACCTGCGCAAAGATGTCCACGCTCCCGGCTGGCGCCTTCTTTGCGCGGCTTCCGCCCGTGCTCTTCTTTGGCGGCAGCAGCCCGACATCTTCAAACGAGTTGCTCAGCACGTCGTGTCTCCGCTTCCTCTCCTCCTGCTTCACGCGGCTCTGCAGCGTCACCCACGGCGGTTGGTATACTTGATGCGACGCAGTGGAGCTAGGCGTGTGCACCGGCGTACGTCTCAGCAGAGACAGCAGAGGGTTCCCGCCGTCGCCGTACCGCGTGTCCGCCGCCAAAACCATCTGGTCGATCGAGCTCGCGTCCATGGTCGAGAACGCCTCGTTGTGCGTCGTGCGCGACGAGATGCGCTCCTCTTCCGAGTCGTCGTCGTCGTCGAGGCTGTCCCGCCGTTTTCTCCGGGAGGCAGACGCCGAGCGCGTCGCAGCGAGACTCGGCCCGATGAAGCCCGCGTCGCGGTCAATGCGTGAGTCGAACGGCGCGCTCGCGGGCGGGGGATACGTGTGCGTGGGCTGCACTGTCGGCAGCGGCGGCGAGCCAAAGTTGTCGCGGTACACGCTCGCCGCGCTGATCGTCCCGGCGCTGCTCGTCTGCGACTGCTTGCTGCTGGTGCTGGTGCTGCTCTTGCCTTTCCCATTCTTCTCCCGTTCCTTCCGCTTCGCCTCCTCCCTCTCGCTGCGCCCCGTGCTCCGCGTCTCCCGGTCCCGCTCGCGCTCCCTCTCGCGTCCCGTCGTCCCGCGCCCAGCTCCATCGCGCTCGCCCCTCCCCTCATCGAGCAGCCCATGCGAGCGCAAGCCCTTGGTCGTGTTTGTGCTCGTATACGCCTCCTGCACATGCCGCGGCGCCAACAGAATCATCGCCGTCGGCCGCCTGCGCTCCTCATACACCGCACCCCGCGAGCCCGTGGCGGAGCCCGTACCCCCGCTAACGCTCCCTCTGCCCGCTTCCCTGCCGCCGCCGCCACCGCCCCCGCCGCCCGTGCTCGGACGCGCGCTCGCGCTGACGCTATGCACGCTTGGGCTCCCCCGCGCGGAGAGGCTCCCTCGTGCGTGGAGGTTGTGCGCGTCGGGCGGCGGCGCGCGCGTGGGCTTGTAGTGCCGGTGGATGGAGAACGCCATGACTTTAGAGTGCTTGTGGATGTTCGTGTATGCGCCGTCATGCGGCGGCTTTGGCCCTAGGGTGAAGGGCCCGCGGAAGGGGTCAATGGTGACGCGCTGTTGGGGCTTTTGCGGGCGAAGCTCGACTGTTGGCGAAAAAAAGTTGGTCATTATGGGTACACGAAGATGAGGAGGAGGGAAATGAAAGAGAGGGAAAGGATGGAGGAAGACACTTACTGCGCCGCACTTTGAAACTCCCCACAAGACTGCTATTCCATATCTCCTCCGCATTCAGCGCCATCCCGCGCCACGGCATATGTTTCGGGCGTTCCCCCGCCCCATGCCCATGCCCATGTTTATCGTGCCCGCTCAATATACTGCTCGTCCCCACCCTCCCACTCGTGATACTCCGCACAGGACTCAACGTACCCCCGCCCGTGCCCCTCATCTTCCCTCCCCCTCCATGACCTCCATGGCCGCCATTCACCCCGCCCCTCCCGTCCGCGGTATCCCGCCGGAACGTCCAATACTTCCTCTGCTTCTCGTACTCCTCCCCGCCCCACCCCCGCACCGCCGCGCTAAACGTATCCGGGTCATACATCACGCTCCCCCCGCTCGCCGTGCTCGGCCGCCGCAGCATCAGGGACAGCTGCGACGGCCGCCGATCGCGCGAGTCCCGCGAGACAGACGCGCGCGCGTGCACGGCGACGTCGTTCATGTCGAGCCCCGTGATGCCATCCTTCATCGTGCTCCAGTCGAGGTCAAACCCGAAGTTGTCGAAGCCCGCGGAGCCGCCACCGCCGCCGCCACTCATGGGGCCCGCGCTCATGGGGCCAGCAGAGAACGAGGCCGCGAAGACGGGGAGCGTGGGGACGATCACGGGCGAGGGTGGGCGGTGCGCTGCGGCGCGCGCGGAGAGGGAGCGCCAGTCACCGTCGGTCTCGGGGACGGAGACTGGCTGCGGGGGCGGGACGGGGACGCCGGGGGACGTGGTGTGCGTGCTCTCACCGATGGAGAGCACGCTGACCTGGTCGTCGAGGCTGCGGCTGGGTCGGCGGAGGGTGGCGAGACTGCCCTCGCGCTCGCGGCGACCGCTCATAATGTCATCGGGGGAGACACCTGGGATGGGCATGGGGAGTGATGGACGGCGCCCGGTGAACGGGTTATCGGAGTACATTTGACGCTCAAAGGCTGCTTCGAACTGCGCGCCTTCGATGCTGCCGCCGCCGCGCGCAGAGGAGACCTCGATGTGATCGTACTCCTCGCTGAATTCTTCTTCAGAGTCGAACTCGACGTCAGGCGCCAAGGTTGGGTGATGGTGGATGGGGTTGAAGGTCACGCCGCCTAGGTAGTCGTCGACGGAGGTGTGGGTGGTGCTGCTGGTAGTGCGACTGCGAGAACCAGAGCGGGAGGGGCTAGAGAGGGACGAGGCGGAGGAGGTGCCAAAGGTGTGGTGGGAGGCTGCGTCGGAGCGCGAGGGGGAGTAGTACGAGGTGGGGGTGCGGGGGTCTCTGCGGACGGTGGTGCGGACGGTGCCTGCGAGGGACTGGCGCGGGGTCTCGTCTGCACGCCTGCGCATGTCGTCCTCGTCGACCTCGTCGAGTGGCCCAATACTCCGTCCTGGCGAGGGAGGCTCTATGGCAGGACCAAAAGAAAAAGAGGAAAGAGCGTTCGTGGTGTACAAATCAGACGTGTCTCGAATGTCCTGTCTGGTGGACGAGGCCGCACTGGAGAAAATAAATACCCTGGAAAATCGATAATAAATGGACGGGCGCTTACGAGCTGGAACTGCTAGAAGGGTCTCTGCGGGGAAGAGAAAAATTGGGCGGTGGGGATCTGCTAGAGTCAGAATGCAACTGGTAAACCAAATCCAACGCGACCTACGGTGAACTCCGTGCTACCCGTTGCTGTTCATCGGGAGACAGTATGGCGCGGCCATATAGATTTTGTGGGTCAGGCATGCCAGCGTCCTTAGCCTGGTGAGGGTCGAGGGGAGCAAAGGGGAGACGCGGGCTACCCAGGGACGAGCGACGGGCTTGTGGCTGAGACGAGGCCTTTATTTGTGGGGGGACGTCGGGACGAGATTTCCTGCGCTTGGACGCCCAAAGCATGGGGATCGACGGTGGTGGTCGCTGTCGGACACGACGAGCTCGATGGCTTGGTCGCTGCGCGTGGCGGTGTTAGACGATGAGCTCGGGGGTGTCGCCGTTTGGTGGTGGTGGTGAGAGAAGGTAGTCCTGGGCTGTGCTGAAAGAGGAATAAGGGCAGCCGCGATGGCTCGCACGTGGCAGATTGATCCCACCACTTGACATAACCCGTCACCCCCGCCAATCACTATAAATGAATCCCTCGTGGTCCTTGAAAATACTTTTATTCTTGTGCGGAGGACTTCCAGGAGCTCAGCAAAACATCCAAAGAAAATAATAAATAAAATCCACCCCCCGAGTCCATCATCATAGAGATTCCCGTCTGCGAATCATTGATCACCCTGCCGTTACCCTAATTCAAGCGCCCTATCCTCGATTGTGCCCCACCAACCAACCTTAACAGCGCACAACGTATAATGCTCCCCATCGCAACCCGCGCTTTCCGGGCCCGCCTTGGTCGAAGGAATTTCTACCCCATTATTCAATAGTCCGACTCGGAGTCTTGTTTCCAATCGCCACCATCAAACAGGACTCGCTCATCGATATCCGATTCCGAATGCCTACTAGCCTAATTTTCTGTCACCGTCAGAGAGACTTTGAGTGCCTCAAGGACGGCACCGAGGCTTTCCGAGGCTCCTTCGAGGACGCTTCTACTGATTCAGATTCAGATTTACGGTGTGTGATAATCTGTGATAATGCGGTCTGAACGCGGCGCGGGTGTTTAATTTCACCTGCGACCTGGAGGGTACTTACTAATCCTGGTACTTACTTATCATATCACGAGAGGGCAATCAAACGCGCAGCTGCTCGGAGAATGATTTATCATATCATTTTTATTATTTTAGAAATCCTCGTGAATAATCCCAGCCGTATCGATGAACGGACCCTAAAGTTTACGCCTCCGCTCCCCTCGCTCAAGCTAACTTCAAGATACCTTTAAAATGAACTAACCAACCTACTTCTTAGTATTGTTGTCGATTAGACTCGACTTTATTAGCGCTGACAGTACCTTCGGATCCGCCCTGGCCCCGCCTCCCACGGCCACTTACTCGCTCGGAGGAAAATACCGATCTTATATGCGTCATTGCTTAGACTAGGTGGGAACTCGCTTGTTGGATATCGATGGCGGCTGCGGATCGACTTGGCGTCTCCGAATCGGACGCCGTTTTTTATTTTCATCAACACCTCACGTTATACTCAGAGCCGCCGTCGACACGGACGGACCGGTGTAACATAACTTGAACTTGAACATGAACATACCTCCGAGTCCCCGGCTAATAACACCGGACGGACTCGGAAACGCAATAATCCCATGGCCCATGGCCGGCGGGGTTCGAACTTGGAGTTCTCCTTCCTTCCTTACTTCCTCGATCTCCCTCGACCATCCGACGTTCAAATCATACGATCCTCCCGCGATACAAAAAGGAAAACAGCGGTCATTCTACCCCGTCTCCGTCCCCGTCCCCGTCCCCGCCTCCTAGGTCCGGCCCGCGTTTCAACCCTGGGAACGGCAACCTTATAACGCAAACCTCAAAAACCCCTCGTTGGGTTTGATTTTAATTGAAATTTAATTCCTTCGAGCCACCGCCGATTCTAGGAGAATGATTATGGACTTTGGACAAGTTGCCAGTGCAACATAGCTGTGGACATACGACGCCGTTAACGGGGGCAGCCAAGATGCAACGGATTCAAAATGAAAATGCAGAACAGTTCAACTTCAACTTCAACTTGAACTTCCAAAAATAGTTGAATTTCCAAAAATAATTATCCTACCGTAAGTACCTCTTCAATGAAGTTCAACCTCCCCTCTCCCGTTTTCACCCTCACCACACACTATTAATCAAACGAGGTACGACCAGAGGTACGAGGTACAAACGTGCCAAATTCCACACAAAAACCTCCGCTCCGCTGTCGGATCATCCTCATCCTACGCCCCAATGCTGTGTGTGCGATTGTCCGGCGTTCGCCCTGTCTCAACACTGTGGATCATCCTTACTTGCCTAGACCAGCCCAGCCCGGATCCGCGCCCGCGCCACGCCCATGAGCCTGTCCGCGCCCGTCGGGAATAAACTTGATCCTGATAGGCTAGTCCCACTCAGGGTATACTCGCTTAGGGTTCCTGGGAAAATTAAAGGTTCAACCATAAGCCTGGACTCAACATGCCGCGACTCGGCACCCGGCTGATCTCGGCTTCCTTGCTTGATAATAATTTGATTGGCGGGCGGTTGAGCGCCGAATCGCGGCAGCATTTGCTCGCTGATCGCTGATGGACGTTGGCGGTGGCGGTGGACGTCAACAGTCCGCCGTCGGGATGCACGGAGACGGCGAGGAGACGGGCTCCAACAAAATTCAGGCTCGCACTGATTTCGAAAATATTTTTCGGCTTAAACCGATGTTCCTGAGCGGCCTACCGTACCTACCTACGGGATGCTTGGATACATTCAGGAGGCCGAGGCATGCCCGACGTTGCTCCTGACTCATTGGTGGTTTCAGCCTTGTCAAAAAAAAACCGAATTGATTCGCCACCGCCGCTATGCTGAAAAGTGTAGTGTGCACCAGGGTAATGACCTTGGGTATGGTAAAACGTGAAGGATGCAAGAATGGGTGATCCGCAGCCAAGTCCTAGGGGTAGTCAACGGCCTATGGATGCAGTTCAACGACTAGACGGCAGCACTACGGTGGCGTCGGGCTGTGTGTAATTTCTAAGCCTGAGGGTGCCAGTGCACCCATAAAAGTGGCTCTAGTATTTTCTTTCAATGTTTCATGAAACGGAGTGAACACTGGCATTGGCAGTTAATTTGGAAAGGTTAATGTGTGCACTCAACTCATGTGGCGTCGGACTGTGTGTAATTTCTAAGCCTGAGGGTGCCAGTGCACCCATAAAAGTGGCTCTAGTATTTTCTTTCAATGTTTCATGAAACGGAGTGAGCACTGGCATTGGCAGTTAATTTGGAAAGGTTAATGTGTGCACTCAACTCATGTGGCGTCGGACTGTGCGTAATTTCTAAGCCTGAGGGTGCCAGTGCACCCATAAAAGTGGCTCTAATATTTTCTTTCAATGATTCATGAAACGGAGTGAACACTGGCATTGGGAGTTGATTTGGAAAGGTTAATGTGTGCACTCAACTCATGAAGACTCGAGCGGGTCAATTGCTGCTTGATAATTGATTTGCCCTGCGGCACCACCAAAAGAAATAGAAGAAAAAATGGTTCTGGGGTGGATAAGACTCAGAATAATATATATATATTAGGTGGTAAATTGACGTCGCTTGTACCTACAGGCATAAAGATGTTCCTCGTCCGCAACGGATAGCCGGAGACAGTCTACCCTCCGTTCAAACGTGGTGATGAAATACGAAATTAAACTCGGCTCGATTTTTGACTGCAGGATTCGCTAAGCAGGTTCAGGTCGGGCCCAGGCCCAACTAGATTTATGAGGAAAGGTAGACCCGCATTTCAAGACCGACTCGGTTGGACCGTGTTCAACTTTGTTTTCGGATCAATTTTTGGAAGCAGCAGCTTGAACCCCCACATGAATTTACCCATTCAGAGCCAGGACATTTACTACCGTCATTAGCACGGTAATTCTTTTTCTAAAGTAAGAAGGTCTCATACGACCCATTTTTTTTCAAAAAAATGTGCCTCTCTTGCTGATCGACGCACGGAATCTCGTCATTGGTCAAACACAGGCAAAAAAAATCATCCCCCAACCCGCTCCCTCCCTATTCGCCAATAATCCAGGATAAACTATCCCTGTTCCAAATGTTTGAAATGGCACCCACAGCCCGAGCTCGTGGCCTGCGGAGTTCGGGAATTAAAATGATCGGAGGCGTCGCACGTGGAGGTTGAACATGTGGCGGTGCAAGTTGAATTTAGCCTCACTCGATTTAGGACACGGGCAGTTGAGAACGAGGCACGTATTTCACAGCGCCAAAGGTAGCCCAAAGTCACATTGGGCCATCGGCAGGAATATATTCTCTCCATGCGCACGATAAGCGCAACTTGAAGTCGGGGCTCGGAAGCCTGCACCGCCGGTTGACTCAAGTGACTGCCCCTGGGCCCTGCCAGTGCGATTTACAGCTACTGTATTGGTGTGAAGACGGAGAAGTCTGTCCGCTTGGTACACTGACCGGAAAACAGTAGGCGGAACTTGGCCGGGGCGTACGCACGCGACGTACTTAGGCACATGGGGTTGCCAGTGTGGTAAACATTGAACATCGGTCTAATTAGTGTTGAATTCCGGCTCAATAATCCGTTTGCAGCGCCACGATTTCGGATTTCTGTGGCTGGGGATCGACCATCCCCCAATGGAGCACACAGACACATTCAACGGAGCTCGACAACCGGCTTACACGAGTTTGGCGATGTTCCGAAGGAGGTTAGCGTTGGACCCACGACAGCCCATGATCCTACGACCACAAGAACCCACCCGGATATCTCTTGAAGGACTAGCACCATCCACGTTTGTTTTCTATTTGCGGCACACTCCAGAAAAAGGCCTCCCATGTGGCGACTTGTTCACGCCAAGTCGGAAACTGCCGCGAGTCCAAAGGTCATCTCCGCTGCACATAAATAATATTGACATCCTGAGACATATACACTCGAATCCCATCACATCTATTGCGTCTATATATCACATCTCGGCGTGTGCCAGGGTCGCCTCGAGGTCGCGGTACTTGTAGTACAGCTTGAGCGACTCGGGGTTTGCGATGGTTCCGCTTGTCTTGGTGTCCATCCCGGACACGATCTCCTTCACGGCGATCTGAATCCGCTTCCCGTTATTGGTGTACTGGACACGAATAGGTGGAGTTAGTCGGGTATTCCCAAGACAAGGAAAAAAAAGCCGAGTAGCACGCGCGCGTCCTTAATGCGTGCGACAAGTGCGTCGTCGAGCGCCTTCCCCTCGTGCATCTTCAGGAACAACCGTGGCCGAGAAGTCCTCTAGCATATAATAAATTTCTGCCGCGGCAAAGCACACGCCGCCGGCGAGTTACATGATTACACGTTGGGGTTGAAGAAAATAAGTGCGCCTGCATCCGAGGATCTTAATTCCCTTCGTGACGGGGTTAAACCAACCTGCCTCCAGATTCCTTGCGGCGACGCTCAAGTCCTGGGCGAAAAGATACAGAGTAAAACCACGTACTGGGATACGTATTATAATACGTTGCGATACTCCTTGTTGGATTCATCGCCCCAGAAGTGCAGCGGCAGTACGCCTGAATAACTTTACTTTCGCGAATAAACTGATATTCAACGCCTACCAGTTCCCCGCCCTGCCCGGGGATTCGATGTTGTTTCTTTTTGAATCGAATACTCGAATTCCCATGCTCAGGGACTTGCACTGTGTCTCTGAATCCACCATCGTTGGTTTAGTGGCGCGTTCAACAACAAAGAAAAAAAGACCGACAGCCAGCATAAAGGGGTAGAGCTGGGTGTCCTGGACGATTTTTCATCCGCTGCCATTCAACATCCAGCGTGCTCAGACGAGTTTAACCACCTTACATGTCGAACAAATGTCCGTTCCCCCACAGCTCGAATGTGCCCGCTGAAAGTATTCTGCGTCCAGGCAAACATCGGTCCCAGGATGGCACCGGCACTGGACACGGTTTTGATGGTTTCGAATGGGCCAATTTCCACTGATCCGTGAATAAAATCATGCTGAATGACCATGTTCATTAAGCTTGCGCGGGCTGATTCTCTGGTTGCGAGTCTCTGCAAGGAAGCGGGCTGTTCCAGAGAGTAAATCTGCGACAATAGGTTCAAACAAAGGCAACGAGATAGAACGTGAGACATGCCCCTGGTCTGATACAAATTTCAACAATCTTTTCAGGTAAAAAGGCGAGCCGTCGTATATCCTGATATGCGATCCTCGCAAAATTGAACAGCATCAAATTCCACAGCCAACCAGTCTAGGAGATCAAGAACCGGTTTAGACTGCAGAAGGCCCCGCAAAATTGGAGATGGAACATATTGGAAGAATGTGTCATCGGGGTTCACGCCAAAGGGTATTTTCATCTCCTTCCATCGAAGTAAGATGCCCTCTCGAACCGATCCTGGCAGTCGCAATCCCTATGACAATGGCGGCAATTGCGTTGTTAAGGATACCTTTCAATATTGAGTTGTTGGAACAGCAAAAGTAAAGGAATGAACCCACCACATTCTTTTCTTCACGCCGTGCCGTCGCACCACACAAGCCATTTGTCTAGCCAATATGGCAACACCGACTGGACAGCTTCGGTTATGCGCCACGGCTGTTCGGCAATCATGATTGGCGATTCGATTTGCCCTTTGGGGTGTAGGGACCCCAGAGACAGGTCCTTTAGGTCAGTGGGTAGTCTGTAGTCCTCTCCTGGGCCAGATTTTAGGTTCCCCATTGAAATATATTGTTTTTTGGCACCCATTATACTATTCCAATCGACCAACAGCACAGTCCGCATAGGAAGGCTCGAAACGCACAAACACTCCAGCAAAAGCGATGTTTCAGGCTCCCGATAACATTCCTGATACCTTAAGTATCAGGAACAAAATAGGTACCTCCACAACTGTTCCAGAAACAAAACATTTCTGGGGCGCAGAAACCGTTCCTGAAGTCGCAAGGTTTCGGGAAGGATTTCTGAAGCGCTGAAACCAATTGTTTCGGGAACGGTTTCTGCAGCTCCAGAAACCTTTTGTTTCAGAGCCCCCAATTCTGTTTCTGATACGTAAGGTATCAGGAACGTTATCGGGAGCCCCGAAACATCGCTTTTTCCGGAGTGAAAGGCATAGATTAACACAGCCACTACCATTTAGGAATATGGTTGAGTTTTCGACGTTCGTTCAGCATTCCAATGCCGCGTCTCTGCAACAATTCAGAAAGTACATATTAATTGGGATGAAACATGTAGGTAGAGCTAGGTAGGTATATCCCGGCGCGGTCCCGTACGATGGCATACGTGTCGCAACAGACACAGGCCTCCCCTGTATGCATGAATTGATTCGTTGTGATCTATGCACGGATTGATATTGTTTATTTGGTCATAGATTGATTGCATCTAAGCTTTCAATTTCTTATCTGAAGGTCAAAAAATGTATATAACATTGCGAGTTTTGTGCGGAATTCCAAGCGATATCCGCGGAGAAGAGAAGGAGATCATCACCTCAAAATTTCCCCGGGAAGTAGTAGATTCGTCAAGTGTGATTGGATTGTCTATATATCTAATATGCCGCCGTGACTAGTCGACAACAGTACACCCTTTCTTTTTGGACTCTTGGAATCCTCTGCCAAAAAAAAAGATAAAGAAAAGGCTCCTGTCAGCGCCGGCTTCCGCAAGACCCTTGACATACTTCTCATAAATTTCTCCGGCGTCATTCAGTTAGAATAAATTTAATTGGTGAATTTCTGTGATGCACTCGCCCGAAGTTTCTGGCACACTCCATTGACTTTTTAGGTACCCTCGTAGATACTTGTAGAATGCTCTAGTACATTAGCAAGTAAATATAACGGCAACCAAATTCCGCTGCGAGTCCGCTTGTAAATGGCTACCTTCCCACTCACTCCGAGTCAAATATCAGCGCGATTCTCAGCACTGACAAATAAACAAAACAAAATGAACTAACTTGGAGGTAACTTACAGCGTCTTCATTCACACGCAGGCCCGTGGATCTCTATTGTCGATTGCTACATACTTCCGCACCTGGGTACTATGATATACAGAATCCTAATGCTGCTGAAGGTCATTACCGGAAGGGCGCCGCTTCAGGCCGAGTTGTTCATTCAAATGGAGTTATTGATTTCCTTTCCCTGAGGTGAGAGGATACTTTATTTTTTGGTGTACATTATATAGGAGCAAAACTCGAGTTTTCCATTTGGGTTTCAAAATCGTCACGGTGGGAATTCACGCTCTTCAAGTTCGTAAGTTACTTGACACCGACAAGTAGAAACTTTCCATTTCATAGAATATCAATTCGGTCTGCCGAGATGTCGGCTCCTCTTCTGCACTCAGTGTACGGCCTCCATGATGAAATTCACTGTAAATTGAATAAGGACTCTCCAGAATACTAGTCTAGACAAAAGACAATAAACGATCGACACCAACATGGGCAATCCATATAACAGGTTACTTTTCCCACTCATGTGAAAGAAGAAATAACTCAATTCATTTATGGTCTGACTAGGCAGGCATGCTCGATTCCTAAAATAGACATTGAATTCACTTGACCACAGGCAGTAAGTGCTGTTTGATCCTCGGTCTGAAGCGCCTCAACTGAAGCTTCAATAATGTTTCCGTTCACCTGAATTGGGAGTGTGGCATATGAGTGGGGGTGCTACGCTTAGTCAATTCTCTCCTTGGTTCAGACTTACTGACCTCGCAGGTTGCCATGGATGGAGATTTATGGACCAGGAGAATAAATCATAGGCCACTGGAGCCCGGCTCCACTTGTGTTGAAAAAAGAAGATCAACAGAGCGAGTGTGGGGATGCGGAAACTCAGGCCTCGACTTCATAAAGGTAAAACCTTGAGCTCTCAGCTTGACTTTAACAAACCTCTGATACACTGCACTCGTCAATCGGGCTCCAGAGATACTCGCGTGTACACACACATGTCCCCAATCTAAATGTCCAGGGAGATTCACCCTGGGGGTGCAAAGCCAGGAAATTAGAAGTAAATTGCGGCTGTATAAAGAGGAAGAGAAAGAAAAAATACACGAATGCCTTCTCTAGCTGAATATTTGCAACCGTGGGAACTTGTGTGCTGCGTGTCAAAAAATGACCGAGTAAACTCCTGTAAACTCGGTAGTTGGAGATCACCAGTTGAGAACTTCAAATGTCGAATGCAGACCGTGACTTCCACTCGACTGGCCGGGTAATCTCACTTAGAGGTCGATTCAAGGAAAAAGTCACAACTTTGAAAATACTGAAGGAGCTGCAATTTCGGGATCTTTCGTAGTCAATGTTCTGAAAAGCTAACTGAGTCAGAGTGATAAACAATCCGTGCATACATAACAACGAATTAGTTCATGCATACAGGGCGGAGGCCTGTGTCTGTTGCAACACGTATGCCATAGTACGGGACCGCGCCGGGGATATACCTACCTAGCTGTCTACCTTGTGTCTACCTGCATGTTTCATCCCAATTAATATGTATTTTCTAAATTGTTGCAGAGACGCAGCATTGGAGTGCTGAACGAATGTCGAAAACGCAACCACATTCCCAAATGGTAGTGCTGCGTCAATCTATGCCTTTGCGCGTTTCGAGCCTTCCTATGCGGACTGCGCTATTGGTTTGTCGGAATAGTATAATGAGTGCCACAAAACAATGTATTTCAATGGGGAACCTAAAATCTGGCCCAGGAGATGGCTACAGACTACCCACTGACCTAAGGGACCTGTCTCTGGGGTCTACACCCCAATGGGCAAATCGAATCGCCAATCATGATTGCCGAAAAGCCGTGGCGCATAACCGAAGCTGTCCAGTCAGTGTTGCCATAAGCCAATGAGTCTCGGGGCTGTCGATATGTGTAATGTTGAAAGACTCCTGTTTCACCTTCGGCCGTGTAATACAAGCATCGTCTCTACGGAGGAGGAGACTCTGGGTTTCTGCGTGGTTTAACCTCGCATCGAATATCGGAACTTCGGGCATCGCTCCTCTTTCAACCTGTGGGAAAATAGTGTTCAGACTCATTAAATGCTTCTCCGATTTATTCACGCACTGTCAATGTGAATCAACACTCATGGCGCGACTTTAAAATCTCGATGTTCTTCCGTCTTGCTTCCGTTTACGGTTTGACGTCAATCTATGTTTAAGATATCAAACTTGAAGTGGAGTAAACCTATGTCTCATACAAACCTGCCAATGACTTTGTGCGAAATGAGTCTTAGTCGACAAGATACGAGTGAGTCGGTCCGCTGAGGTTTGGTCAATCTTGCGTCGAATGTGCGAGGTTGCTAAATTGGAATACTTAAGTTAGGTAACTTCCATTTTTTTTTTGATAAAATCCGATTTTGGAAGGATTTTACTTGAATTTGGCCATGGGCGGCGATGATGATCATGGGATACTATTCGTCCAAGCTGTCCAACGTTTGGCGAGTCGGCGCCGCCGGTATATAAAGCGACAAACACCCACTGGCAGTGCATTCTACCGAAGTCGCCGAGTTCCTTTCTTGCCAGTAGGTAGGCCACCATTGCCACGTCCTTCGAATTATCGTCAGATTCACTGAGGTTCACTGTCAACTGCTGCGGCAGTGCCAAAACATTAGCAATGTTTGTGGTTGCTTGAGCAGTTCGCACGCCCTTCGGTTTCGCGCCATTGACTCAGAGTACTCGTCACCAAACTCGTCCAGTCAGAGTCTCTTGTGAAGCAACCTCGAAAAATATCGCGGGTTTTGCTACCAGCAGGATTTTATGCTCAGTGCTTACCAAAAAATGAACTCTTTTCGTGGTGCCGGAAAGCCAATTCAACCTGCCAGACTCAACTGGACCACACTGCCAACTGGCGTAAACCGGCGCGAAAACAAGGCAACTGGAAGGTATGGAGGTACATGCTGACTTCAACCTTCCGGCTTCGGTGTGATGTAAATGATTATGAAACAATTTCGCCTGCTGGTAGGAAATTTCCGAAAGACATTGCCTAAGACCGCGCAACCGAGAAGACGGCGCCGGTGAAGATGAAATGCCGGGCGTCGCCAACACGCTCTTGAAGGCCTTCAAAGGTGACCTGCCGTCTAATTTCTTTTAAATTTATCATCCAGTTTAAAGTTTCACCCTTTCTTCCTCCTTGTATTCAGGCTTGAGTCATCCGAAATCGTCGAGAACTTTGTATCCATCCTGAACAGGCGGATCACCGAAGGCCGTGAAACCCATATTCGCACGAGTCGAAGCGACGTCCAGCAAAGGACTGGGGTGCCAGCGATCATAAAATGGCGGGCATCCGCCCAACAACCATCAGCGGCCAAGCCGGTACTCTGCGCAATGGAACACGCCGAATCGCTTGCGGCAGGAAAATCGAGAGTCCCCTGTCCGAATAAACCGGTATTCAGGTATGGAGGTTAAATACCGCTCTATTTCGCTTAATTTTGCCCAGCCTACGCTGTGCCTTCGCTCTTTATTTCTTCCCTCATTTATTTTCTTTGATTCCCCGTCTTTCATTTCAAGATGCACTCTTCTATGCTGTTGTCCGTCCTCGCCCTCATCGTCCCAAGTCTCTTGACCGCCAGCCCAATTAAACGCGCCGACGAAGATTTCATCAACCCAATAGTGGGGGGTGGGTCTTTTCTCGATAAATCCGCTGGTCTTGGTGAACCTCTGAACGTGAGTCGGTTGTATGGAATGCATACGGTGCGGTGAATGACTGAAATATCTAGATAATTATATCAGCCAAAAGCTCGCCCGAAGTTCTGACACTCGATGGCTTCCTGCAATATGCTCAGACAATAGGATTGTGAGGAAGGAAATTATCCTCGTGGCTTCAGGTCTGAATTTATTTTAGCAATACCGAATGTCTGGGACTCCACCTTGGCGACCCTCAATCCGCGAATCTGGGAGACGGTCGGGGCGATGTGAACGAGACTGTGGGCATCACTTAACTTATTGTCCATATTATATACTGATCGGCTTCTAGGAGGTGCTACGAGAGTCGTTTGGCATCCCCGGTATTGGTGAGCCCCGAATTTATTATTTTTACTTTCATCTCGACTCATTCGTGCGTCCGAAAGGTACATGCTTAGAAAGTGCCACTGGTGGAAACCATTTCAGAGTATTTCCCCAGGCTGGATCGGGAGCGCTCTTCCTTGCGTGAGCCGTTATCCTGTCATTTCGGAAAAGAGGCTCAATTATTAGTGTCTCCAAGGAGGAGGACGCCAGTGAGTCACACAACATTATCCCAGACGGGTACAACATCGGTCGGGACCTCCTGGTCGCGAATGCGGTTGGCGAACACACGGGGTTCGATGGGAAGAAATTCAAGTTTAATACATACGACACTGTCGTCAGTAACCTCACCGGTCTTCTTCCTCCAGGGGCGGATGGGATCAACCATGGTCAGGAAACCATCTAAGTTGATTACTGGTCCAATACTGAAGTTGAATGAACAGGCATTGCCCAAGACGGCATTATCAAGCTGCTGACTGTCACTCTCAAGTAGATGCCTTCTCTTTTAACCTTGTGTAATTCTTGTTCATTTTAATGTTTATTGGGTATTTGCATGGGCCAAAAAAAATGGCTATGACCTCCATCCGTATTGTATGTGAATGTATATCCAAGCCATGGACGCTTTCTTTTGCGATCTTGCCTCTTGTATGATCACGTTTTTGGGGAAGAAATTCCAACAAGCTGTACAAGCCTCTCCCGTGATCTGTCGACGAGGGGCCATCGTCTTGAGTGCGGTTTAGCATCAGGGTGCCCAGACGCGTGGTAAATTGACCGCCAGCTGCAGGCTCAAACGCCTTCACATGGGCCACCTCAGGCTGGAGCCTGGGCTTCAGCGAAGCGTCGACGAGGTCGTCTTCGTGCAGCGCGCCCGTCGTGAAGTCGAATGAGACAGAATAAAAAGAAAGGGAGACAGAGAATTGGAACTCCGACCGAATCGGAGTTGATTTCTCTTCTTTGACAGCCACGTGAACTTCGCTTGCCTCAGTCGCCTACCAGTTGAAGTTCAACATGTCCAGCTTAATTGGACGACTCCGCACGCCGCTATACAAAAACACCGGGTCTGTGGCGCGCGACCACCTAGCTTCTGAGCGCACCTTCCTCGCCTGGCTGCGCACCGGCCTCGGTTTCGTCGCTCTGGGTATTGCCGTAGAGCGCTTCTCACAGCTCGAACTGGCCGAACTACTACCCAAGAAGCCTGAAAAACATGCCAGCAGGCGGAGCAGCGGACTAGAGGACACGTCCGATGTGCTGGCGGGCACCCTTCTGGGCACGGGCAGCGGGTCGATAGTGTACGGCACCGTGCGGTATTTTTCAACCATGCGATTACTGGAGCAGGGCCTGTACAGGCCTGCGTATTATGGGGCGGGGGCGCTGGGGCTTGCGGTTGCAGGGCTGGCGGGGACGGTGTATTGGACCGCGGTCAAACATAGGCGGGCGGAGGAGCATGAGGAATGAGGACTCGGTAGGGATTATAAGTCAACTTCAAGGCGATGCATTCTAACGGCGATCAAGGACGTCCGGACGTCGACCCTGTATTCAATCGCTGCAGATTATCCGATTGGACCTGGTAATCAAATGGCTGGCCGGCTAACCGACTGTGTGGATGTTCTGCTGGATCTCCGCTTTGCAGTTCAACGTTTCCACCGCAAAGAACAACAATTACGATATCATATGGGTGAGATCTAACAGAGCTCAATCGATATCTCGTCGCCAGTGCATCACTTGTTCGATTGCGTACCTGGTTCTAAAGTCGAACCGTTCCTTATTCTGCACAGGCCGGAGACCATCGCAATGACCTCCACAGTCAACGCTCCCTGGGCCGTCCACAGTATGTGTGTCGAAGCGTCGGTCTCTAAGTATTTGGCGGTCTCTCTCATTCTGAGATCGAAATCCACTGCGCGAAGTGATCATGACGCAAAAGGTATACCCGCGTATTGATCATGATAAATCAGAGAGCCCTCCCAGTTTCCTAACAAAATATGTTGTTCACCATTGAGTTCTCGAGAGGGAGATATACTTACAACCAGCTGCACCTCGTCAACGGGTACATCAGGTGCTGATCAGCGCGACCCAAGGTAAATACGGTACTGTAGTCTGTCCGTGCGTGTGCCTGTGAACTAAGAGAAAACGCCCTCGTCGTCGCCTCGTTGTGGGCTTGGATCTCCGTCCAAAGTTTTCCTCCAGGACTTGCTAGTCACCTCGGACTGAAAGAAAATCCTTTCCACTGGGCGTGGGCGACCTTATTCCCTCAACAGGCCGGAACCGTCCCAGTGAATGGGAAACCACCTGCTGTCAAGCTCTTCAAGGCTCCGGACAATATACGCCGTCACCGCGGCGGCCATGTTGCGTTTTTGTAGGCACGCGTGGGTATCCATAGTCCTCTATTTCTGGCAGTCTAATTATAATTTCGGAAGTCAGAAATAGACGTACTGCGTTCAATGCCCGGCGAATGAGTTCGCTGGGTTGAAATAAACGTCCTTCCTTCATGTCGCGAGGAAGAGGGTTGTCGGTGCGGTCCCAAGTGGATCATGCCGAGATCTGCAAAGATATACTTGTGCAGTAAGCGTTCGTTGACAGATTCACAGCCCATGCCAAGCAGCTATAACCACGTTCTGAGTGGGTTCTTCTTCCCAAGAATCATGTCTTGAAGAAATACAGGTCGTCCGCGTACTACCCAGTCTTTTGAACAAAATCTGATCCTCTTCCCGTGTTTCAGCAGCTGTTTTCCGACGCTTTCACTCAAGGAGATGATAGGCCCTAACGTGAGTCACATAACACTGATGAATCTGTTCGGATAGCTCATAGTGCCTCATTTTGATGTGCGTTGGCCGCAATACCCGACCCGTAGCAATGGATACCACTCAACTATTGACGCTTATGGGCGCCAAGTTGAACTTGGATTGTCTTGTGGGTTCAATAAGCTGGCAGCATGGAAAAAAACATCAAGAAAGAAAGCTTGAGAGCTTGAGACGTGGTTCGGAACTGTTCGGAGGGAGTTGGATATAAATATGGGTCCCAGTGATCGCATCAGGATTACCTAACACTGCATTTATTCTCATTTCTCCTTGTTTCTCGCTTGTTTCTTGTCTCTTTTCCTTTTCCCGGGGTGGTCTGGACCTTTCTTTCTTTTCCTGTTTTCTCAGCGCCGAGCGCTCCTTTTAATGTTCTCATTATTCCTTGCGCTCTCTCTCCTCGTCTCGTACACACTCGCTCTGCCCGCATCAACGTCCCGACGATTCTCTGCGAGATATAATGACGAACAACTGAGCACGAGTGGGAAACGGGGGAACGTGGATGGCTCAATTGGCCTCGGGGACAACTCTGATCTGTGTGTATTCCATCCGTTGTGTCTTTGCCCAAATTTACAATAGGCTTTACACGGTACCAATCGAACTGGGAGACACCACCACAGTCGTTAATCTTGGTGCGTTTGTCTCCCATAAATAATTGCGAAAACCTGAGGCGAATATTGCAGATACTGGCTCTTCTGACCTTTGGGTTATCTCCTCTAACTGCGTTGCCAACATGTGTGCCAAATCCAAGGGCACCACTCGGCTTCCTGCTCAATCCCTTACCCTAACCGGAGCAAATGTAACGATGCGTTATGGCGACTCTCAGACGGGAACCTTTGCCTCTGGCCCCATCGCAATGGAGACTGTCTCCATTGCTGGTGTTGCGATCGACAACCAGCTTTTCGCCGCCATTGATGACACGACCAACTCAGGTACTGTGTCCTTATTTTTCATACGCAGAGTGGGGAATGACCCTACCCGGAAACATAGTCGTCCAATTCGGCGCTGCTGGCATTTTTGGACTTGGCTTCCCCACTGAATCGTAAGCGACGGAGCCCCTCTGTTTTCTTGGCACAAGAACTGACTCCCCAATCAGCCAGATTCAAGGCCAAGCGGTCTTGCACCAGTTCGGCCAGACCGCCACAACAGACCACTTTGTCGCATCCTCTTATGCTGCTGGCCCTCTCATTTCCCGCATCGCACAAAGCGGCGCTCTTCAGATGCCTATGTTCACGGTAGCCTTTTCCATCTTTTGTTTCAATCAGACTGATTAGCCGTGTTAGATCTCCCTCCAGCGCTCGACGATAGATATCTCCGGCACTGGCGCGCTTACCCTGGGCACGTTGCCTGACGGTGTCGATAACTCCAGTTTAACGTGGGTTCCCGTGCGTCTGTATTCCGCCGCGGAGGGCGGGATCAACCCTCCGACATTCGCGCCCGATGAGGTACGTCCGGCCTCTGTCGCTATAGCGTCGCTGATGCAGTTAGGTGTACCCTCTACGCTGGGAAATTGACCTCGACGGCGTGTTTTTGGATGGCGTCGAGCTTGCGCCTTCCAAGATTCCCACTAGTGGTGGCGTAGATGCGTCGCGAATGTCCGCACTCATTGATACCGTACGTCCGCCGGCCATATCTACTTTAACCTACTTGACACATGTTGCAGGGTAACTCCATCCTGCGCGGGCCGAGCGACACCGTTCAAAATATCCTCGGCACGATCTCGCCCGACTACGACCCGACGGTTGCAAACAGCGCGACCTTGGCTTGTGCCAAGGCACACAACTTGGCGTTCAAGATTGGGGGACAGATGTTCCCGATCGACCCCCGCGATCTTCCTGGCCCCGTGTCGGCTAACGACGCCTCGAACTGCGTTGTTGATAATCTTGTCTCGACGGATGCGCCTGGCATTGGCGCCCTATTCCGGTGGAGCTTGGGGGATCCGTTCATGAAGTCGTGCGTCGCCTTGTTCTCACAACTGGTTCTTCTTTTGACGTCTTGCAGGAATCTCGTCGTCTTCCACTACGGAAACCTGACCCACCCTTCACAAGACCCGCCCCGGATCGGCTTTTTGTCGCAGGTCCCCGCCAACGCAGCCCAGTTGTTGCAGCAGGCGGTTCAAGATGCCGTCGAAAACGACGGCAACTTTGAATCCACCCTCGTCGTCGCGCCCACCAATGACGCAGAGCTCGAACCTGACGTCACCGTCGTCGCCACCTCTGCCTCCGAGCAGGCTGCCCAGCTCACTGGCACGCATGCTCCCGCGGTGGTAACCCCCGCTCCCACAACTGTCGGCCGCGTCGCGCCCACCGCCAAGGCGGGCGGCGCCGCATCAGCACCCGACTCAGTCCCCTCCACCAACTCGAATGGGAATACAAGCGTGAAGAACAAGCCGAACGCCGCGCGCAGGCTCGGGGTCTGGGATCCCTGGCTCCTCGCGCTCGGCGCGGTCGCGCTCAGCACAGTGTTATAACTGGATATTAGCATGGTAATAAATTGGCATTAATTGGCTTTCAATTAGCTTACAGTAATTGGGACTCCGCATCGCATCGCACTCTTTTGTCGCATACATATCGCATTACATTGGTACAAGCATGTTTTCGTATTTTGGGCTGATGGTGTGAGCGTTCTACTGAAATGTGGATACTTAGTTCCGAGGCTCTGCTCTGCAAAATGATACAGTAAACAGAGGCTAGACCGGTGACCGGTCTACAAAACAGAGGCGCGTTTTTCTTTTCCGAGTTCAAAATCAGATCATCAACAACGCCACAACGCATTTTCCCTGCACCCCTTTGTTACCACTTGCCAATTTCTTTCTTGACCTTCAACTTTAGTCGGGCCTGCCTCCAATGTCGCAACAAAATGCTAATATTGACCTCGATAATCCAGTATGTTTATTATGAGAGGTGTTCGTTTTCTACTATGCTCACTGCGCAGTTTCAGATCGCGACCGATTTCGATGACCGTTTTCTCGAGCTCGGACCGACAAGGGTAAGAAGAAATGCCTCGGCCACCTATTTCCAGTGATATAATCTGGAACAGCTTTAGATGAACTGGCGCCAGGCGCCAGCCCATCAGTGGAACAAGACCAGGTGAGATCCGGCCCTCAGTTTCGTCGGCGATGCCAGTTTCGAGAATGAGTCCGACCTAGAGAATTACTCGGACTCGGACACAGACTCATGCATCATGACGGTCAGCGAGGAAGGTGATCCGGCACATTTGATGGACGAGTTTAACGTTGCTCAGGATCATTGGGAGATCGACCGTGACGAGGCGTTGCTACTTTTTTCACAAATGTGTGAAAATTAAGCTAATGTATGCTTTGCGCTCTTGTTCTGCACCACGAATGCTTATCTGACTGTCCTTGGGCCAACCTGACTTCGCACTATATCGGGATTTGGTATTCCGACATGTTGAGTATCAGGCAATTTTTGATCGTCCATATCGCCGTGTCTCAGTGTCTGATCGTCATGGCGTTACCCCAACTAAACTCGACAGCTAGTACGTCTTCTACGCACGGGCTCGAAAAATCAACAGCTACATATACTCTATTCTCCAATAAAGATGCTCAATTTTGCGGCCTGAGTATCAATGTTTATCAGCTTATTAGGAGGACGGGATGGAGTATCTCCGCATCGAAAAATTTCAGACCCGCGGAAACATTTTGAGACCCGCCTTGTCTAGGAGTGGAATAAGTACTTGAGAGTTGCAAATTAATGTTGAACCCCCATTTCTTCCGGAGCCTCCACCTTCATCCATGAGTTCCTCGAGGCGCTTTTCACTGCTGGTAAGGATCTTGATTTCGACTTCAGGAGATCTTTCTAATGGATACGAGCGCAGAATCTTATGCGAAGCACACCAAAATATTCCTGCGAACGGTGCAATGTTACCATGCATGAGATTCAGCACTGGCTTGAAGTGAGACATTTCCGCCCCTCCGAGTTGCATGACACTTAACGTCCCTTCAGCATCTCGGCCACGACCCGGTAACAGATGCAGCTGTGCTTCAGAATATGGACTCGTGGGTAAACGAGCATCCGTCTCCCGACGAGGACCCTGAAGACGAGTCGTATTATTTTGAAGAGCCAGGTGCTAGTGGCAGTCAAGGCTGGAGGAATTCCGGGTCTTGGTCAGCCCAGAGAACCCGAACCCGAGGCTCGAGCCTCTGGCGTCGTAGAAGTCCCTCTGTCCCACCTTGACGAATTGAGGAAAACGTAGACGTGTTGTGTACATATATTTGTATTATCACATGACCGTGACGCGTCTCTCTTCGGCTCTTCTTCTTGAACCGCGTCGTGCATTGGATTGACCACGACGACGATGGACCAGAATGGATTCGACTTCAAAGCTTTGCGTATGAACACGAACACGACCACCTCCAATAACCCTCCTTTCTCCATGCTTCAACGACCGACCAACTTGAGAAAACCCTTCGCTTTTATTCAAACCCAAAGCAGAAACAATGCTGAAAACCATTCCGCTCCCTCTACATCGCAAATTCCGCAAAATTCTGGCTCCAGTCGACGCCAGGTCGACTCACTCCGCATGAAGCAAGAACCGAATGACAATCATGGCATATTCCCTAATGCCCGGCACCATCCACAAGAACAACAACCGAGTTTGATTCCTCAACCCCGAAATGAGGCGAAAACCCAATCCAACAAGCTTCGTGCGTTCACCATGATGACCCCGGCCTACGATGAGCACCGTGACTCGTCGCAGCCGCCTTGTATGTTTCTTGCTCTTTTCTCGGGCTTTCCTCGACCTGTTTCCTAGTTGATACTCCCCAATACTTTTCCTCTCCGAAGCCTTCCTTCAAAATTCGCCCCGAAAGCCACAACTACGCGCATTCAAGTGTGAATAAATCGCAAGAGCGTCCTCATTCGCCTTCCGTTCCGAAGTCAAGGTCTCCCTCATTACAAATTGATCAAGATTTCGACGCAGAAGATGCTGACCTCTCCCAATTGATGACCAAACGCATGCGCGAAGCCAAGATAATCAAATCCAAGCTTGCTGAGCAGGTCTGTACCTGGTTACCTTTAAACGCGCATATATTTACCCACTTGCACAAATTTTCAGCGCCTCGCCACCGCTGCGCTTGAATCCCGTCTTGCCGCGCAAACTGCCGCCAGTGAAATATCGGATCTTGCTCTCAAGAATCGCATCTCGGAACTCGAGGCCCGTGAGGCGTCGCGCCTGGCGAAGGCGGACGAAGAATTACGTGTAGCCAAATCCCAGACCGAAGCAGCTGAAACGAGACTGAAGGATGCGACGACGAGGCTGAACGACATCCGAGCAGCAGCTAAGAATGGCTTAGATGAAGCAAGGAACAAGCTGAGTACCTTGACGTAGAACCACTTTCAGATCCTTACCTTTGAAGTAGCTCCGTCGGTCTGCAGTCTTATCTCAAGGACCTCAAATCCGACTATGATGTTTCGCAAGATGCCGTCAAGTGTTTGTCCGATGAGCTCGCCGAAATCCGACGGACTGCGATGGAGGGCGTCAGGGGTGCGTAAATGCTGTCGGTGATGAGCTTCAGTTTAATGTTCTCACAGGGCTCGAGACCTCGCAAAACCTCAGCCGTACTGCGGAGACAAGGGCCCTCATTGATGAGCTACAAAACGATCGCGCAAGCGGTATGCCGCTCCTTCTTCGTATCGATTCGTTGACCATAGCCCTTCCCTGTGATAGCACACCAAGTCATCGATATGCTGCGCGACAAGCTTCACCTCCTCAGCGCCCAATTGGTCGAGGCCAGGGAGCGGGTAGCTGAACTTGAAGCGATTCGGGAGGCAAAGATCGAACGAGTCGGCGAGTATCTTATTTCGTTAGTTTCACATTCTAGGCTCATTGTATCGTTCCAGAGACGAAAGTGGAGGAGCTCGCCGACAGGCTAGTCAAGAAGGAGGAGGAAAGCGCGCGAGGATTGGCTGATGCGGAGGCCTTAGAAGCACGCCTTGACGAAACTAACGAAAGGTCGAGCGATCAACTTGCTTACGGGATCAACTGGCTAACTTCAAGTACCCTAGACTACTAAGCGTATCGAAGACCTTGGAGGAGAGAGAGGTCGAGCTGGGAGCTTTTAGAGAGCAGTTCGTCTTGGTCCTCCTGCGACATAGAAGTGGTCATTGATCATTTATTCTTCGCAGGAAAGTCGCCTGGGAGTGGGAGTTGAAAGAGAAGTGTGCCGAAATAGCCTCGCTGCAGAGCTTGTCGGCAGCTATCGTTGTTCTGAAGGAGGAGTGAGCCTTCCCATCGCGTTTCTCATCTGTCCCGCTGACTAGCAATCCTTATCCAAGGAACGTTACCCTAGAATTCCAAGTGAAGGAAATAAAGGAAGAGTGAGCGATTTAACTTCCGATCCATAACACGTTAACTAATTTTCTAAGGAAAATCGCCTTGGAATGCCAAATCAAGGAAGATCGGTCGAACACCGCGGCTCTTCAAAAAATCTCGGAGAGCGAATTGATCGTTGTGAGGGCGGAGTGGGTGTTTTAACCTGTTTTCTGCGTATATACTAATTTGTTTGCTTAGGACAGTTGCTCTGGAATCAGAAGCGAAGGAAACTCGGGGGAAACTGGCAGCTCTAGAAGATTTGCAAAGAGAGTAAGCTGACACCTGACGATCCAAACCTTCTTCATTGAACTTTCTACCCAGGACCTTCACGAACCTTCAACAGGCGAAGGATCAAACTCACCAACATGATACGAACTTGGTCCAGTTACGAGCCGAACTGAAGTCCGTCGAGAATATCAAGGAGCAGCTCCAATCCACGTATGTCTTTTCCCCATCGAAGACATGCTAACCTAAAAAAACCATTCCTCGCAGACTTGAGGCCTCCCAAGTGTCTGAGACCAAACTCACTCAAGAAGTCAATGCTTTGACTCTCCGACAAGCGGTATTGCAGGAGAGGGAGACGGTATTACAGCAGAAATCCAGTGAGCTCACTGGGCAGCTCACCAAGCTCAACAACGAGGCGTCGGCTCGAGAGGAGGAGTACGTAGTTCCTCTGCGTGTACCTACGTGGTCGAAACTTACTATCTCAATTCAGGCTCAGACGAGTCAACACCAAATGCTCGGTTCGTTACTGTCTCTCCTATGCTGATGAACATTCAGTGAGATCCTTAGGTTCTCCAAGAGCGGTTTGACTCCCAGGCCCTGACTTTGAAGCTTGCGAAGGAACAAAGCGGAGATCTCCAGGTTGGACGCATCCCCATGCTCTCTGATGTCTCCGCTAACAACCCTACAGGAGCGCCTGCTGATGTCTGAGAGTTCCCATGCTGTGAGTTCAGATGAAGTGGATGAGAAATCGACGATAACTGTCTTTAGACCAAGCTCGAGTCCGCCATCGGTAAGCTCAACGTCGAGCTCGCAGTACTCCGAGAGCAGAAGGTCGGCCTCCAAGCGACTCTGAATCAAGTAACGGAGGAGGCGGCAACACAGCGGGCTGGTTTCCTCGGGGCGTCGGTTGACTACGAGAACAAGCTCAGCAAGCAGGAGGAAACTCACGCCAAACTTGTTCAAGCGGAGGAGCGGAGAGCGATAGCTTCTGAGAGGGACGCTGCGGACGCTAAGCGACAGGTCGATGACCTTATGCAGCAGGTGGAGAACGGAAGAGCAGAACTGGAGGACGCGAAGAAGAAGGCGCGCGAAGCAGCAGCTCGGGAGAATATAGGCGTGGAAGGCGAGGTGGTCGTTCTTCGAGCGAAGCTTGAGGAGTTGGAAGCAGAGAATTCGAGGCTTCAGCATCGTGCGAGGATCTTGAATCAGCGGTACAAGGACGGGGATCTGGTGTGTTTCCCCGATTATTATTTTGCGTCGGCGTTGATTGATCTGCATTCTAGAGCGACTCGGAGAAGAGTTTTGTCAACTCTTTAATGCAGTTGTCTCAATCGATTCACGAGCAGGACATGGTGGCCAAAGAGAACGAGCTTCGGAGAGTGAGTCGGGTACCTTCTACCTGGACATATCTCTATTCATCTTGATACACAGCGCGAGAACATGATCACTTCTCACCAAACCAGAATCGATACACTGGAGTCGACTCTGGCCCGCCTCTTGAAGGAGAGAGGGAAGGAAGGCGGTCCCAATACCAAGTCTATGGTCGATCTCAGTCTGTGGATGTCTTCGAGCCCTCGCTCCGCCGAGAAAAAGGTTTTTTCACTCCTTTTGCGAATATGTGTGCTAACTTGCCCAGGCTGTGCCTCAGCCCGATGTGCAATCTGCTTCTACGTCCAGTCGCATTCAACCGCCGTCCCCTACTGTCTTCGTCCCAGACACGCCTCCCGCCAAGAAAAGTTCCAAAGCTCCAAAGTCGGGCGCCAAGATCTCGCCTTCTGCGCATCGTGCCCACAAGACGTTTGCCGCCATCGACGCGGACGACGACCCGTTCACTGACTCGGACGATGACACCCCGTTGTCCGTAATCGGCAAGCGCGCAAGAACGCCGACCTCCGCGAATGCCGAAGAGGCTGGCCGTCCTGCTCGACGTTTGGTGAGCGACAGCAGTTATCATTCTCATTTGATGCTCAGACGACTATAGAGGGCCGCGGCGTCTCGAAAGGTGGACCCAGACTCTAGGAAGTTGGACGTGGAGTCATCCAAGAAGGTGAGAGAAATCACGTATCGCGACCAATCTAATTCCTTACCCAGCCCACCGACGGGGCCAAATCCAAGCAACGAAAACGTAGATAGTTATTCAGCACCAGAAACTTCGGATTGTCTAGCATAATAGTCCTAAACTTAGTCGCATTCGCCCTTCGCAATATTATATTGATTTTCTTTATGCTTATTTCTGGCTGTTTTGATGCGACGGCAATAGCCTTCAACCAACTTCTTGTCCTCCATCTCCACCTCTCAGTTATCCCTACGCCCCACAAGCAATGACTCCCGAAAGAAAGTCCCACATTCCTTCAATCGTTCTTCTTTGGTTTTCGGCGAGCTAGATCCAAATCCTCTCACCTGTCACCGCCGATACAATTCGGAGCCTTTCAACACACTGCTAGGTCCTCGACGCAAGGAGTCCGCCCTCTCACTTCTCGATGAGAAACCGCACGCTGTCTATGCCAATATTACATTACATCCTTTACCCGAACACGCCTTGGCAGCACCGGCCCCAGTGTCTCTATTACGGCTCAAACCCCAATACTCTATCCGTCGTCCAAGACCCGACAGTGAATTCTTTGGAGCATCCTATAGCTATACACCGGAGATTGTGCTAGGCGAGCCAAAAGAACACATCGGGCACCCCAAAACGCGGATCGGTCAGCCTGTTCTCAAGCTTGCTGCAATAAAGGAACGAATGGAACTCCTTGAGGCTGCCAACGAGCGTCTCCAGCAGCGTAGCGAGTCGTACAGGACAGACGCGGAGATGCTCAGCTCTAGTGTCACCTACTTTTCCAGCGAGTACTATGCGGGCCTCCTCACGATTCGCGACCTACGCGCGCGGTCCCGGCAAGACGCGGAGATTATGAGCAACCAGGAACAGCAGCTCTGCCAACTCAAGAAGTTTGTGGGCTTGATGGTCGAGATTGGTCTGCATGAACCCGTTCTGGAGCGCGCGCACGAAGCGGTGCTTGCAGGGAAGAATTTGGAGCCTGTGTTGGTCGAGGCGATTCGGAATGCGGCTGCGCGACGCGGGTCAGCTTGGGCTGGCATCCTCTCTGCCATCAATGCACCTCCAGACTCTATTCCGGCTATCGTCCAGACTGATGATGCTCCCGATGTCTTTGAAGAGCCACGTCAATCCACCGTGGATGATCTGTTGAAGGATCTGAAAGATGGCAATATTCCTTCTGGGCGGCATCGGTCTGCGTCGCAGCGTTTTCCGGACAGCAATTCTCCGAACGGCACGCTGGGCGTCAAGTCGCCCAAGGCCTCTGGCGCATTACTCTTCCCAGGCTCTCCGACGCGATGTGTTTTAGGGAAGCTTGACGTCAACCGCAGCCCCCCTCATCAGAGTGTACCACGCACGCATTCATCTGCCATTGGTTTATCTTCATCGGCAGCCAAAGGACGACCGCACATTGTATCAACCGGCGACGTCCCCTTCTCCAACCAGCGAGCCCTCGCCTCCCTGCAACATATCCTAGATAACTTCAGCAGTGGAAGCTTCGGCTCCCTCGGAACGACGACGGAAGGGACCCAGTCAGGCGACTGCGACAGCTCAGCGGAGACTGAAGTGCAGCCCCAGTCGTCCATCCTCCGCACCCCAGTCGCCAAGTCGTCGCCCCCGCGCGTATGCGTGCACCCACCCACTGCTTGCTCGACTAAGAGGGCCAGTGCACCAGCTACATCTAAGCGCTCGACCGCTGTTCCGTCGTCAACGAAAAAGTCTGTGGAATTGGGAAGTTCGTTTGTGTCACCTTCTCGCCGCACGTCCGATTCAGCGACACCAACCTCGATAGCTAGTGGGAACCAGGCGAAGAAGGGGTGGCGGTGAGCCGACGTCAAAAGGTCCACCCGACACCCGAGTATGTACACGCCGTCGATGTGGTGCTAACAAAATCCACGGCTTGTTCTTGGGCATTTTCGTTTTGTCCAGTCCACTCGCTCATGAAATTTGGCTTGATTCTGACCCAACCATTGTTGAATGCCGCTGAAGGTAAGCATCTCGCTTATTCTAATCAACTCCCACCATCATCCCCAGCTTGAGGGTCATCGTTAATATTGACGGGTAAGTATCCGTGCATCTGCCACTGGTGTTATTTCTTGTGCATGGTTGCTAAGTTACAATCAAGATTCTTGTTTTCCCTCGTCTCATACTTAAGTTAGAGTCTTGAATCCAAGTTGTAATAGAAAGCGTTTGGTCGCCGTATTCCTCCTCCACAAGTCATGGTCGCGTCCATCGTTTTCATCACCGTTCTCGCTTCGAGCGTCCTAGTGTCACAGGCCGATTTACTGGCCAGTGAACCTGGCCCAGGTGAAGCTTTCAATGAGGGCTCGACCTGTCGTATCGGTTGGGTGGGTGATGATTCGGGCTCGACTACATGGAAGACTATGACTATTGAACTAATGACCGGGTCCAATCTGGCCATGGTTAGTCTCCTCAGTACGCACCTTTTGCCCTGTGTCCATTTTTATTTATTTATTTTTACATCGGCATTTGAGCAGCTGTCGCTACTGGCCTGGATGGGACAACCGCAGGCGACTTTACCTATACCTGCCCCGAGGTCTGTCAATCCAACCCCCGGTCGAGATTCGAGAATATGACTGAACTCTATGATATAGGTCACCCCGAATTCGCCCATTTATTTTTACCAATTCAGCGCGGGTATTAACACGTCCTGGTCTGCGCGGTTCACAATCGCCGCAGAAGATGGCTCCTCCACCCCTGCGACGGAGAGCGATGGATCAAACAGTTATGGAAATGGCAAACTTGTCGCCAGCTCAGGCACCTCTGCCACGGGCCCCGTCTCCACACCCAGACCCACACATTCGACATCATCCTCAGCACAGTCCGATAGCCATACCTCAGCACAGGCCGATACCCATACCTCAGCACAGTCCGATACCCATACATCATCACAGTCCGATACCCATACATCATCACCGTCCGATAGCCATGTCTCTTCCCCAACTTCGGGCTCGGGATTGACGTCGGCTAGTGATACCTCTTCCCCGACTTCCTCCTTTGCCAAAAAAAAGAAACTGGCCGGACCCATCGCAGGTGGTGCGGTCGGCGGCCTACTCCTGCTTTGCGCTCTCGGATTCCTCGTTTACCGCGTCCATCGTCGACGCCAGAGCAGCACCTCGGAGTTCATCAGCCTTGAAGACGCAAAGGCAGAGCATCCCGCTCCCTGGCCATCAGATCCCCTCCCTAGAAACTCTGCCCCACCAAGGGAGTTGACACCAGAGCCGGAGCCGCAGACAGTATTCACGACCCTCCCCAACGGCAAAACCCAGCTATCTCTGGCGATTCCGAGTCAGGTCATTGCGCCCGAGGACACCAATGCACAACTGGTAGCCGAGATGAGGTTACTGAGGGAGCAGATGAATGCAATGATCATGCAGCAGCAGAACCAGCCTCCGGAGTACTCGGCTGTTCATTCTTAGTTGATCACGATTTTCTGAATGTCGGAGATACCGTGCATTTCACCGAAGAGCAATGAACAAGAGCAGGGTCCAAGACGATGATATCTGCACACGAAAAGACTTTCTCTAGATGTATGAATATGTCGTAGACACGACGAAGAAAGCACATCGGCGGAGGAGAGGATGGCTGCGATGACGGGGGAGCATCGTTCGTGAGGAAACTGTATCAGATATTTGGACCAGCGCGCGCAAAAATTAATATTTGCAGCGGCGGTGCGACGAAAGCACAGGCATAGTACAAGCGAGCAAGCAAGCGAGTTACAAGCGTTGCAACGATGAATCTCCAACAAGACGGATTTGGGATTACTCGGCGTCTTGAGGTTCGGGAATTGCGGGCGACTGGCCTACTGGTCTAGAAATACTTGGGTCTGCTTGGAATCGGTCTGAAATCAAATCGTAACCGGGGCACAGATATCACGCTTAGACCAAACAATCTGCACCGCCACCCCGACTTTTTGTGCATGTGAACCGTCATATGGTTACCCACATTGCCCGCAATTGTAACTCTTCCGAGACCTTCGATGCTCACCCTCCTACTTTATGGCTCTGCATGACTTGTCCGCTTGGCGACTGATTGGAGCAGAAAGAGAACCATGGGACACCGCCCGACGCCCACTGTCACCCAGGTCACCCGATACTCGAGTCTGTCGACGGTGGTCAGCGGTATAGCCATTTTAAGCTCAAGTTTTTGGCTATCGCCGCAATTTGAGACTCAGGGTAATATATTTGTTCAGATAGGTCCCCTTTCAGAATCTGCCAGCGCAGTGCATCGGCCGATGAAATATGTACTACCAGCCCACATATGTACGCCCTCGACGAGCTCGCCACTTTAAGGCTGTAAATCCCGGACCATATCTCCCTGTACGGTATCTCGGACAACTTCGACGGACCGAGGTTTGGGCCACACGGCGCTTTGATAGGAGGATACATGGCATCATGCGCAACATACGCTAGAGACCCACAAACCGCGTGCCCAACAACCATCAGCTTTTCCATCGGAGGTCGCGTTGCGCTTGGTGCTGCTCAGAAGCCCGAAAACAATTATACATGCAAAGAAACATGTGAACATGTCAGAGCCCAGGATCCCCGGTGGGAAGATTTCACTTCCACACTTAAATAGCACCTTGTTGCAAGAGTCGCCTCCAAGACGCTCTCCTTGTGTCTCCTTCACCCTCATTTCTCCGCCCTCCCCTCCGCCCGCCCTCCCGTCCCCTCCTTGAGATGTATTCGTCCACTCTCTTCGCCGTCCTCGCCCTCGCCCTGCCGAGTCTGCTTTCTGCAACTCCCGTCAGCAAACGCGCGGCAGACTTTAACAACCCTACAGACGGCGGTGGATCTTGGCTCGACAAATCTGCCGGCTTCGGCGAACCTCTCAATGTGAGCAACTCACGCCAGCTTCAAAACATTAACTTACTTACTCTGGCATAGGTCGTAATATCGGCCCAAAGCACGCCCGAGGTCCTCACCCTCCCCGGCTTCCTGCAGTATGCCCAGGCCATCGGATTGTCAGTAGTTTCCTTCGCGATGTCATCGTTCCTTGCTCACCGCTATCCGCTATTTCCAGTAACGTCGAATGCCTGGGACTACACCTTGGTAACCCTCAATCAGCCAACCTTGGAGATGGGCGGGGCGATGTTAATGAAACTGTGAGCCACAAATTAACTACTCGTTTGCTCATTAGTACTGATTCGGACCTATTCGCTTCCAGGAGGTCTTACGGGAGTCGTTTGGCATTCCCGGTATCGGGACGTGCTTGGAGAGTCTCGAGGGTGGAAACCACTTCCGGGTATTCCCCCAGGCCGGGACGGGCGCGCTCTTCCTTGCGTGAGTCTTCACTTTCCATTATTTTCAGAATAATGAACTAATTTTATCGTATCCAAGTGTTTCCAAAGAGGAGGACGTCAGTGAATCACACAACATTGTTCCCGACGGTTACAACATTGGGCGCGACCTTCTCGTCGCAGGCGCACTCGGGAAAAAGACTGGGTGGGACTCGACGAAGTTCAAGTTCAGGACGTACAATACTGTGCTGACGAACGTCACTGGGCTTATTGCGCCGGGCTCGGATGGTGTGAACCATGGGATTGCACAAGACGGCGTTATTAAGGTGCTTACGGTTACCATAGTATAGGGTTTCAACTTACATGGGTGTATAAAAAATCATTTGAACGACATTCACAATGGTTGTAAACATTAGTTCTTGACAGCTTCATCAATTCGTCTGTAGAGACGCTCAAACGCCGAGCAAATGCTAGCTGAAAGGTTGAAGTTCAACTGACATCTAATTTGTTGTGATGGTTGAAGTTGAACTTCAACCGCAGCAATTGACCTGCGCGATCACGTGAGTGGTTCAACTTTTTCACCAGTCAAAATACCACGCGTCCGTGTAGACCGATAAGATCGACAGTTTATTCACATTAACAATGTAATAGTATATAACGATAACGCAGTTTTCCGTGGTCACAGCTTCGATTTTGCCGCAGGACTAGCTACAGCTTCAAGATCTCGATACTTGTAGTAAAGTTGAAGCGACTCTGGGTTCACGACGGTCCCGCTCGGCTTCATATTGGATCCCGACACGATTTGTTTCACCGCAATCTCGATCCGCTTGCCATTGACGGTGTACTGATTGTTTATCAGTAGGACCGGAATATCGTTTGAAATGAAACCACCAACCGGAATGTCCTCGATCTCGAACACGAACGACGGAACGTGCCGCGCGCTGAGGGATGTCCGAATGACGCCCTTGATCTCCCCGATGAGATGCTCGTCGAGCTTATATCCTTTCCGCATCTTGAGAAAGAGGAGGACGCGCTCGTCCTTGTCCTGCGCTCGGCGCTGACCGACGCACAGAAAGTCGTCTATCGTGGAGGAGAATTGCTCGAGGACGGAATATATCTCGCTAGAGCCAAAGCGCACGCCAGATGGGTTAAGAACGCCGTCGCTGCACGCCGGGGTACCAAATTAAAATTCTCAACTGAAAAAAAACTGGGTTTGAGACACAACGTACCTGCGTCCGAGGACAATGATGCCCTTGGTCTTGGGATTCACGACGATGAAGTCGCCCTGCTGCCAAATACCTTTGCAAGTGAGCGCGTATTTGAGGGGAAAATAGAATGGAATACCAGGATATGTGCTGTAATACGTATCTCGAAACTTGGCTCCCGAGTCGTCTCCCCAGAACTTCACGGGAAGCGAGGGGTGGGGTCGTGTGCAGACCTGAAAGTGGGTCAACGTGGAAGAAACGTTCTAAACAGAATGTGCGCACCATCTCTCCTGCGATCCCGGTGTGCTCAATGTTCTTTCCCTCCGCATCAAACACCTCAACCTTCATTCCCAGCGACTTGCATTGGATTTCTGGGTGGGTTGGTTGGATCCAATTTTCAGGGCCATTGCGCATTCAGAAAAAGAGGCGCGACAAACAAACCTCCGGGATACACGGGAAGAGTGGGATTTCCGGTTACGACTGTTCACCGAAGGGAAGTTGAGGGAAAGATTAAAAGGGTGCAGTTCGAGCCACGTACATGCGGTGCAGACGTCCGTTCCACCAGAGCTGGAGATACAGTGCACGTGCTCACCGAATGCCTGTTGGGCCCATTTGAGCAGTGGGCTCGTCACGACGGCGCCAGCGATAATGAGCATCTTGAGGGCTTCGAATGGGGCCAATTGTACTGTGCAAGATAAATATCATATTTGGAGGTAAAGCAATCCACTTCTCGTACGCGGGTTGATTCCCTGGGCCTGAACCTCAGCCAGGAAGCGAGGGCTTGTTCCAAAGCCCGAAACCCTGACATAGAGCTGTTAAAGGCTAAAAAGTGTCTCTATGAGAAATAATTGTGTACCGTTGGTCGTTAACGAATTTGAGAAACGTTCGCACATCGGGGTGGAATGGCGAGCCGTCGTACAGGATGATTCGGGTCCCGCCGGATAGAATAGTAACCATGAAGGTCCACATCATCCATCCCGTCTGTGTGTTGACCACGGATGAATTAGGTTTGCCTGGAAAAATAAAATAAAAAGAGAGGAATTATTACGGTTGTGTACTGGAAGAATGTGTCTTCTGAATCCATTTCAAAGCCGAGCTTCAGTTCTTTCTTCGCTTGCAACAACACTCCCTGTAAAAAAGATGCTTGAGCCAGAAGAAAAATTGGGCGACGACCGCTTATGTACGCCAGCAGAATGAACTATGCATTTCGGGGGGCCCGATGTGCCAGAGCTGTATAATATGAACAGGGGTTGATTGAAGGGTAGTTGTTCGAAAATTAATTCATGTCCATCGTCCTTGGCAAGGAATTTGGATAACAAGGAACTGAACTGGATATTGAGTAGGATATCGTTATGCGAATATACCGGTTTACCTATCGGGGACCGAAATTTCCTTGCCGCTGACCAAGCTGGGGAGTGTTATGGCGTGCTTCAACCCATGTTTACGGAGGTCGCGGAAAACATCTGCTATTTTTGGAATCAGATTTATAACTTTTCCAGTGTAGGTAACCTCTGTTTCTACAAAGAGAAATTTGGGCCGAATCTGGCGGTATCTGTCGAGGATTCCCTAGGAAAGGTGTAAGTATTCTGTGGGCTGATGCAGCATAAAAAATACCTGTGTCCCCATATCGGTCATTGTGCTTGAATAGATACCCCCAATGCTAGCCGTGGCAAGGCAGATCACGACGGCCGAGATAGTGTTATTAACAAGGGCTTGCATAGTTTTTAGACACGGTAGTAAGGCGGAACCATAGCATATACGCACCTGCTACCCTATCACCCTTCGTCAACCCATGGTGCCGCATAGCACAGCCATTTGCCTCACCAGTTCGCGAAGCTGGCGGTAACTATAGTCGTGTACGACCCCGGTTTCACCTCCAGCGGTGTAAGCGATTGCATCGTCCTTGCGGAAAAGGAGATTTTCCGCGTAGTTCAACCGCGCTTCGGGAAACCATATGGGAACTTCTGGTATGGCTCCTGGCTCGAGGATCTAGCATGGTACAATAAACGCTGAAGTAAGTAAATTGTTTATTAAACCTAGCGAACCTTCTTTGGGGGGACCGAGGAGATGATGCCGAGGAATTCCCATAGATCAAGCCAGAAAGTATAGGATTCCACAGAGTATTTGTGCAGGTCCTGATAATTCTCTGAAGATATCAACGGTCTCGAGAAATGTCCAATATCTGGGAGAGAGGGGCTTACGTAGATTCAATCCATGCTTGCTGTTGATGAGTCGTCGCAATCTTTCAACCGCAGTCCAGGATGGATTGGAATGCCTCCATATTGGAGCTGAATCCTCGAAGTGGGAGTTCATGGTAGTATCGGTGTACCAGCGGGATTCATCACATAATACATTAGTCTCTTTTAAGACAGAACGCCAAGTAGTAAGTTCCGATCTTGGTAAGTTGAACTGTCACAGTGCCGGCCCGGCCGCCCCTAGTGATGTTCAGGGCCCGGCTTCAAGCCCTAGGCCGGCCAGGCCAGCCCTACTAAGCCCAAGCCAGGCCGGCCCCCCGCTGGGCTTGAGCAGGCTCAGGGCTCGGGCCTGGGAAATCTCAGGCCCAGGGCTTGGGCTTGAGGCCCGACTGTATGAACAGTTGATTTTTGCGCACAAAAGTAAACTATGGGACTCCAGGTAGGTGTATGACTTACTCAGGATGTTTTTGGAAGACATTTTATAGCTTCTGGACCGTGCATTTATCAAGTTTAGACCACCAAAATCGAACTTCTGGTTCTATTGGTTAGAAAGTATGAAATAAATCGATCCATTGAATGTAATTGACTCACATATCATCCAAAACGACTATTCCTACCACCAGGGTATTAAATACTCGACATTTGCCTCAGGCCCGACCAAGCCTCGGGCCTAGGGCTTCAAGCCCTGGTCGCGGGCTTGGGCTTGGGCTTCAGAAATTTCAAGCCAAGCCCGCTCAGGCCGGGCCCAAACCGCGGCCTCCAGGCCAGGCCGTGAACATCACTAGCTGCCCCTATCGGGACATTCGCTGGCCGACTACGCCTAGTAGTAGTGAGTACCTGCCAAGTATATCCTTCTGGAGTCTTCTACGTTGCTTAATAACCGATATGTATGAGATCAATTTTCACAAAGAATCTATAGTTCAACGGATTTCGGTAAACTCTATCGCTTGGTCTGTATTTTTCATTAAGTCGGTATTTAGCTGTAAGCCCATATTCTACTCTTGCCAGATTGGACTCTCTGAAGTCCAAATACCTTGGTGACTGTAAGCCACCACAAACCGCAAATCGGTGTAAAACTAAAATTTCCCCATCCTCACATAAAATAATTCCTGCACATACTATTCCAGTAATTATAGAGGAAATGGAAAGTCATCACTGGCACAAGGTGGTTAAACAAGATACTAAAGCAGATATGGGAGTTCATGGAAGGTAGGACATAGGGCGCGCGAAGTTGATGGCGAACCTCTCGGTTCAAACACTTCAATGACCCTGACTCGATTCTTCTGAAATCTCTTCGAATTATAATCACAGTTGGAACTTGAGGGCAGCCGGACTCGAGCGCCGCCAAGAATGTTTACAAGAGTTTGAAATCTGTCCTCAGTATAAACCTACTCTACTATCGTAACCGTAAGCCTTAATGCACTGTCATGTGTGATCCCATTTTTACACCATCTGAACCCGTAATAATCCAGTGAGTTCGTCAGCACAGTATTATACGTCGTGAATTTCGACGCGTCGATTGAGCAACCATGGGAATCTTTTTTTTGGCACTGTTGCTCTGATTCTTCTCTTCTATTTTGTGCATCTTTTTATGCCGGAAATGAACTTCCTCAAGTTCAAACCACTGTAAGATTGGTTGTTTGCTTACCGAAACCAAAGTATTATGGCCGGAGTACAGCACCACCGGAATTAGTATTTGCCCATAAACTTATCTTGCGCGCCCGGTGAGAATTTTTCAGTACGTCCCCTAGAGGAAGTAGGAGTTGGCCGCAGTTGTATTTTCACCGCGCGATCACGTGAGTGGTTCAACTTTTTCACCAGTCAAAATACCACGCGTCTGTGTAGACCGATAAGATCGGCAGTTTATCCACATAAACAAGGTAATAGTTCATAACAACAGCGCAATTTCCCGTGGTCACAGCTTCGATTTTGCCGCAGGACCAGCTACAGCTTCAAGATCCCGATACTTGTAGTAAAGTTGAAGCGACTCTGGATTCGCGACGGTCCCGCTCGGCTTCATATTGGATCCCGACACGATTTGTTTCACCGCAATCTCGATCCGCTTGCCATTGACGGTGTACTGATTGTTTATCAGTAGGACCGAAATATCGTTTGAAATAAAACCACCAACCGGAATGTCCTCGATCTCGAACACGAACGACGGAACGTGCCGCGCGCTGAGGGATGTCCGAATGACGCTCTTGATCTCCCCGATGACACGCTCGTCGAGCTTATATCCTTTGCGCATCTTGAGGAAGAGGAGGACGCGCTCGTCCTTGTCTTGCGCTCGGCGCTGACCGACGCACAGAAAGTCGTCTATCGTGGAGGAGAATTGCTCGAGAACGGAATATATCTCGCTAGAGCCAAAGCGTACGCCAGATGGGTTAAGAACGCCGTCGCTGCACGCCGGGGTACGAAATTAAAATTCTCAACTGCAAAAAAAAACTGGGTTTGAGACAACGTACCTGCGTCCGAGGACAATGATGCCCTTGGTCTTGGGATTCACGACGATGTAGTCGCCCTGCCGCCAAATACCTTTGCAAGTGAGCGCGTATTTGAGGGGAAAATAGAATGGAATACCAGGATATGTGCTGTAATACGTATCTCGAAACTTGGCTCCCGAGTCGTCTCCCCAGAACTTCACGGGAAGCGAGGGGTGGGGTCGTGTGCAGACCTGAAAGTGGGTCAACGTGGAAGAAATGTTCTAAACAGAATGTGCGCACCATCTCTCCTGCGATCCCGGTGTGCTCGATGTTCTTTCCCTCCGCATCAAACACCTCAACCTTCATTCCCAGCGACTTGCATTGGATTTCTGGGTGGGTTAGTTGAATTGAAATTTCAGGGCCATTGCACATTCAGAAAAAAAGGCACGACAAACAAACCTCCGGGATACACGGGAAGAGTGGGATTTCCGGTTACGACTGTTCATCGAAGGGGAGTTAAGGGAAAGATTAAAAAGGTGGAGTTCAAGTCACGTACATGCGGTGCAGACGTCCGTTCCACCAGAGCTGGAGATACAGTGCACGCGCTCACCGAATGCCTGTTGGGCCCATTTGAGCAGTGGGCTCGTCACGACGGCGCCAGCGATAATGAGCATCTTGAGGGCTTCAAATGGGGCCAATTGTACTGTACAAGATAAATATCATATCATTGGAGGTAAAGCAATCCACTTCTCGTACGCGGGTTGATTCCCTGAGCCTGAATATCCGCCATGAAGCGAGGGCCTGTTGAAAACCCGGAAACACTGTCCAAAGGCTGTTAAAAAAGTGTCTCTATGAGAAATAATTGTGTACCGTTGGTCGTTGATGAATTTAAGAAACGTTCGCACATCGGGGTGGGATGGCGAGCCGTCGTACAGGATGATTCGGGTCCCGCCGGATAGAATAGTAATCATGAAGGTCCACATCATCCATCCCGTCTGTGTGTTGATCACGGATGAATTAGGTTTGCCTGGAAAAATCAAACAAAAAGAGAGGAATTATTACGGTTGTGTACTGGAAGAATGTGTCTTCTGAATCCATTTCGAAGCCGAGCTTCAGTTCTTTCTTCGCTTGCAACAACACTCCCTGTAAAAAGGATGCTCGAGCCAGAAGAAAAAATTAAACCATGACAAGCTTACACCAGCAGAATGAACTATGCATTTCGGGGGGCCCGATGTGCCAGAGCTGTATAATATGAACAGGGGTTGATTGAAGGGTAGTTGTTCGGAAATTAATTCATGCCCATCGTCCTTGGCAAGGAATTTGGATAACAAGGAACTTAACCGGATGTTGAGTAGGATATCGTTATGCGAATATGCCGGTTTACCTATCGGGGACCGAGATTTCCTTGCCGCTGACCAAGCTGGGGAGTGTTATGGCGTGCTTCAGCCCATGTTTCCGGAGGTCGCGGAAAACATCTGTTATTTTCGGAACCAGATTTATAACCTTTCCAGTGTACGTAACCTCTGTTTCCGCAAAGAGAAATGTGGGCCGAATCTGGCGGTATCTGTCGAGGATTCCCTAGGAAAGGTGTCGGTATTCTGTGGGTTGATGGAACATAGAAATACCTGTGTCCCCATATCGGTCATTGTACTTGAATAAATGCCCCCAATGCTAGCCGTGGCAAGGCAGATCACGACGGCCGAGACGGTGTTATTAACAAGGGCTTGCATAGTTTTTAGACTCGGTAGAAAGGTAAAACCATAGCATACACGCACCTGCTACTCTATCACCTTTCTTCAACCCATGGTGTCGCATAGCACAAGCCATTTTCCTCACCATTTCGTGAAGCTGGCGATAACTATAGTCGTGTACGACCCCAGTTTCACCTCCAGCGGTGCAAGCGATTGCATCGTCCTTGCGGAAAAGGAGATTCTCCGCGTAGTTCAACCGCGCTTCAGGAAACCATATGGGAACTTCTGGTATGGCTCCTGGCTCGAGGATCTAGCATGGTACAATAAACGCTGAAGTAAGTGAATTGTTTATTAAACCTAGCGAACCTTCTTTGGGGGGACCGAGGAGATGATGCCGAGGAATTCCCATAGATCAAGCCAGAAAGTATAGGATTCCACAGAGTATTTGTGCAGGTCCTGATAATTCTCTGAAGATATCAACGGTCTCGAGAAATGTCCAATATCTGGGAAAAAGGGGCTTACGTAGATTCAACCCATGCTTGCTGTTGATGAGTCGTCGCAATCTTTCAACTGCAGTCCAGGATGGATTGGGATGCCTCCATATTGGAGCTGAATCCTCGAAGTGGGAGTTCATGGTAGTATCGGCGTACCGGCGGGATTCATATCACATTAGTCTCTTTTAAGACGGAACGCAAAGTAGTAAGTTCCGATCTTGGTAAAGTTGGAACTGTGCCGGCTCGGCTGCCTCTATCGAGACATTCGCTGGCCGACTACGCCTAGTAGTAGTAAGTACCTGCCTAAGTATATCCTTCTGGAGTCTTCTACGTTGCTTAATAACCGACGGTATTTAGCTGTAAGTTCGTATTCTACTCTTGCCAGATTGGACTCTCTGAAGTCCAAATACCTTGGTAACCGTAAGCCATCACAAAAGGCAAATCGGTAAAACTAAAATTTCCCCATCCTCACACAAAATAATTCCTGCACATACTATTCCAGTAATTATACAGGTCATCACTGCCACAAGGTCACCTGGTTAAACAAGATACTAAAGCAGATATGAGAGGGGAGTTCCATGGAAGGTAGGACATTGGGCGCGCGAAGTTGATAGCGAACCTCTCGGTTTAAACACTTCAATGACCCCGACCCCCGACTCGATCCTTCTGATAATAGAATTATAATCACAGTTGGAACTTCAGGGGTGACTTGAACTTCTCAGCCGGACTCGACGCGGCCGCCAAGAATGTTTACAACGAGTTTGAAATCTGTCCTCAGTATAAACTTACTCTACTATCGTAACCGTAAGCAACTTAATGGCACTGTCATGTGCGATCCCATTTTACACCATCTGAACCCGGCGTAATAAATCCAGTGAGGTTCGTCAGCACAGTATTATACGTCGTGAATTTCGACGCGTCGATTGAGACCATGGGAATCTTTGTTTTCGCACTGTCGCTCTGATTCTTCTCTTCTTTTTTGTGCATCTTTTTAGCAAAATATGATTGTCCCCCAAAAGAACCACTGACCGAGCCGGCATCAAAACCACTGACCGAGCCCGCCACCAAAACCACTGACCGAGCCCAGGTTTCAACTGCTGACCGAGCCCAAACCCTACTGACCGAGCCCAATTTAACCACTGACCGAGCCCGGCTTTTGAACCACTGACCGAGCCCAACTTCTGACTGCTCCAACCACTGACGGAGCCCAACTTTTAGCTTGTCCAACCACTGATGGAGCCCAACTTTTAGCAGGTTCAACTACTGACGGAGCCCAACTTTTAGCTGGTTCAACTACTGACCGACCCCGACTTTTAGCTGGTCCAACTACTGACCGAGCCCAACTTCTGAGTTGTTGAATTTCCAAACATACTTGGTTATAATTAATTGCCACCAGTGCTCTTAACATCGACAGTTGCATTTTTTGCCGTAGAACAAACAGCGCGATACAAAGGACGTTGCACAGATTGCTTCATACAAAGTACAGTCTTTGGGTCTCTTATATTTTTTTGACGGTGCGAGATCTTCGGCGAGGCATGATGGGTGGAGGTATATGGTCTGAAGACGGAATGGTAGTCAATGAGGACCTGTTGGTGTTCAGTCTTTAGCATCACAGAGAAATTAAAAGGGTTCACATTGGGCTCTCCTCCACCTGCTTCTTTTCGGGTGTAGCGGGCCTTTCACAAATTAATTATTGGGTGAAATCTGACGGGCAATTGATACTTACCGTGAACTGACTTCGCTGGCAGAATCATTTTCGGACATAGGTATGGCGGTCAACGTGGTACTTTATTCACGAGGGGTAGAATATGTTAATCTTAGGTACAATAATGTTAATTTTAGGTACAATAAATGTGAAATTGAAGGAGCACAAAATCTTACATAATGTTGGCACACAAACTCTCGAACATTTTTCTGGTACAAAAACTCTCTCATCATCTTTACCTCTATAGTAGCTGTCGGCAGCTGTCGGCACCATCAGGTGGCTGTGCTGATGAAACTACGGGCCAGATGGAGTTGAACCTGAGATATTCCCTCTGAAAAGGGCTACAGGTTACCTCCTGCATATTAGCCTTATTGATATGTTAGAAAACTCCAGGCTCCAATAATTACCATGTTCTGTGTAGATCCTTGAGAAATACACTGCATGTTTTGCAATTTAGGAGAGCTCGGCATATGCAGCATTGGCACAGCCACCTGATGGTGCCGACAGCTGCCGACAGCTGCTATAGAGGTAAAGATGATGAGAGAGTTTTTGTACCAGAAAAATGTTCGAGAGTTTGTGTGCCAACATTATGTAAGATTTTGTGCTCCTTCAATTTCACATTTATTGTACCTAAAATTAACATTATTGTACCTAAGATTAACATATTCTACCCTTCGTGAATAAAGTACCACGTTGACCGCCATACATAGGTCTGCTTATCTTGAGTAAGGCCAAAAACATATTTGACAAGCAGTGGAGACAGAACTCACTGAACTTCAATGGGCTGGTCTGAATCATTGCCCACCTCTTCGTTCTCTCCAGCCTCAATCGGTACCCTTTCCAGCTTCATCAAATGCCCAAAAAGGACATACCTGAATTTCTGAACTGTGCGCAAAGTAATTACTTGGTTAGTATGCCCGATGTCGTTGGTTTGCCGGCAGCTAAGAAGGGACATCATGAAACATGAATGGGGTCCGCAATCAAATCCGTTCGTTTGATAGGGCTGGTTCTGGTCATACAACATTATCGTAGAATCTAACAGACAAATCACCAATTGTACCTTCGGGCAAGGATCAATACACCATTCTTTCCAATCAATGGCACTTTTAATTATAACTAAGTACGTTTGGAAATTCAACAACTCAGAAGTTGGGCTCGGTCAGTAGTTGGACCAGCTAAAAGTCGCGCTCGGTCAGTAGTTGAACCAGCTAAAAGTCGCGCTCGGTCAGTAGTTGAACCAGCTAAAAGTTGGGCTCCGTCAGTAGTTGAACCTGCTAAAATTTGGGCTCCGTCAGTAGTCGGACCAGCTAAAAGTTGGGCTCCGTCAGTGGTTGGAGCAGTCAGAAGTTGGGCTCCGTCAGTTCAAAAGCCGGGCTCGGTCAGTGGTTAAATTGGGCTCGGTCAGTGGTTAAATTGGGCTCGGTCAGTGGTTGGGTTTGGGCTCGGTCAGCAGTTGAAACCTGGGCTCGGTCAGTGGTTTTGGTGGCGGGCTCGGTCAGTGGTTTTGATGCCGGCTCGGTCAGTGGTTCTTTGGAGGGACAATCATATTTATGATCTTTTTATGTCGGAAATGAACCTCAAGTTCAAACCACTGTAAGGTTGATTGTTTGCTTGCCGAAACCAAAGTATTATGGCCGGAGTACAGCACCACCGGAATTAGTATTTGCCCATATATGACGGTTCGTTTGTACAAAAATTAATTTCGCACGCGCGCGAGGTCGGGACGGTAACTACCGACTAAGTATCCTACATAAATCCTCCATCCAGCACCACTCGATCCCAAAGCGTCACCATGTCGTTAGAGTCCTGAACTCGCCGGTTCGCGCCTCTTGCACCCAGCCCCAAGCCCGCATGACCCTACCGAATATCCCTGCCACTCTTCCCCAGCTAAGTAGCCTCCTGCCCTAGTTCACGGGATGTGGTGGGGCCGTAGCCGGGTAAGTGGAGGTGGGGAAGGGCGCCGAAAAGCGCGGTGGTGCGGGGGATCCAGGTGGTGGGGAGGTGGTGGTTGGAGAAAAGGGACGCGTAAGCTGGATAAACAGAGCCAAAATATAGCACAGCTTGGAATGTTCCGACTCTTTCCGACGCTTCTATCATCCTTCGATCATGACGTGTCCCGCCACGTCGCTCCCCCGGCCTCAGGCAGCCTCAGGCTCCCTCGGGCTCTTGGTCGCTTTGTACTCCTTCCAAATCCATTCCCGGGCCCAAATCCTCGCACGCACTCCAAAGATCGGTGTTCACAAATGGTTGCTTTTGGTCTGATTCGGCAGGGGCGCTTTTACCCTCTTTTACCAGTACTTGGCCGACAGTTTGAAGGCCTGGCGAAAACGAGTCGACGTGTCGCAGTAAGACTTGAGCTCCCTCGGGTTTGGGACATACAGTAACTGGCCGAGTTATCGTGCATCTCACATATATCGGTCAATTTTGCTGTCCCCATCTACACAGTATTTCATTGAAAGAGAGTGGGAAGGCCAGTTGGACAACAAGGTAATGATTAATTATATTTATTAATTACGCGGTCAGAATATGTAAAAGAATAAAGACTTGAGCAAGATATTGCCGTCCTGACCTCGCGCGCGCATTTTGAGGTCGCGCGCGCGCTGAATCACATGCGCGCGTGCGAAATAAAATTTTGTACAAACGAACCGTCATACCATAAACTCATCTTGCGCGCACACGGTGAGAACTTTTCCTTTTTAGTGCGTCCCCTAGTGGGAAGTGGGAGTCGGCCGCAGTTGAATTTTTACCGCGCGATCACGTGAGTGGTTCAACTTTTCACCAGTCAAAATACCACGCGTCCGTGTAGACCGATAAGATCGGCAGTTTATCCACATAAACAAGGTAATAGTTCATAACAACAGCGCAATTTCCCGTGGTCACAGCTTCGATTTTGCCGCAGGACCAGCTACAGCTTCAAGATCCCGATACTTGTAGTAAAGTTGAAGCGACTCTGGATTCGCGACGGTCCCGCTCGGCTTTAAATTGGATCCCGACACGATTTGTTTCACCGCGATCTCGATCCGCTTGCCATTGACGGTGTACTGCTTCTCCGTTAGCAGCCGCAGCTTAACGTCGTTCAACTCTTCACACACCGGAATGTCCTCGATCTCGAACACGAACGCCGGAACATGCCGCGCGCTGAGGGATGTCCGGATGGCGCCTTTGATCTCCCCTATGAGACGCTCGTCAAGTTTATATCCTTTGCGCATCTTGAGGAAGAGGAGAACACGCTCGTCCTTGTCTTGTGCTCGGCGCTGGCCGACACACAAGGAGTCATCTATCGCGGAGGAGAATTGCTCAAGAACGTTGTATATCTCGCCTGACCCAAAGCGCACGCCGGACGGATTGAGCACGCCGTCGCTGCATGCCGGAGTATGCAATTAACATTCTTAAATAATAAAACTGGGTGTGACACACAACGCACCTGCGTCCGAGGATCATAATGCCCTTCGTCTTGGGATTCACGACGATGAAGTCGCCCTGGCGCCAAATACCTTTTGCAAGTGAGCGCGTATTTTAGGCGAAGAGAGATACAAAAAGAATACCGGGATACATGCTGTAATATGTGTCTTGGAATTTGGCTCCCGAGTCGTCTCCCCAGAGCTTCACGGGAAGCGATGGGTGGGGCCGTGTGCAAACCTAAAAGTGGGTCAACGTGGAAGAAATGTTCTAAACGGAATACGCGCACCATCTCTCCTGCGATCCCGGTGTGCTCGATGTTCTTTCCCTCCGCATCAAACACCTCAACCTTCATTCCCAGCGACTTGCATTGGATTTCTGGGTGGGTAGGTTGAATTGCGATGTTCAATACCCGTAATAATCATAGAGAGAAAAACCAAACCTCCGGGATACACAGGAAGGGAGGCACTTCCGGTTACAACTATCCACGAAGCGGGAGTTGAGAAAAATCTTAACAGTAATCACGCAGTTCGAGTCACGTACATGCGGCGCAGACGTCCGTTCCTCCGGAGGTGGAGATGCAGTGGACACGCTCACCGAATGCTTGCTGGGCCCATCTGAACAGCGGGCTGGTCAAGACCGCTCCAGTGACCATTAGGACCTTGAGGGCTTCGAATGGGGCTAATTCGACTGTACGAGATGAGTATTGCCAGAGACAGGGAAATACACTTCGCGTACGTGGGTTAATTCCCTGGCCCTGAACCTCAGCCAGGAAGCGAGGGCTTGTTCCAAAGCCCGAAACCCTGACATAGAGTCGTTAAAGGGCTGAAAAGTGTCTCTACGAGAAATAATTATGTACCGTTGGTCGTTAATGAACTTGAGATATGTTCGCACATCGGGATGGAATGGCGAGCCATCGTACAAGATGATTCGGGTCCCGCCGGATAGAACAGTAACCATGAAGGTCCACATCATCCATCCTGTCTGTGTGTTGACCACGGATGAATTAGGCTTGCTCGGGAAACCCAAAAAGAGAATGTATTACCGTTGTGTACTGGAAGAATGTGTCGTCGGGATCCATTGCAATGCCGAGCCTCAGTTCTTTCTTCGCTTGCAACAACACTCCCTAGAAGAAAAAGATGCTCGAGCCAGAAGAAAAAATTAAACTATGACGAGCTTACACCAGCAGAATGAACTATGCATTTCGGGGGGCCCGACGTGCCAGAGCTGTATAATATGAACAGGGGTTGATTGAAGGGTAGTTGTTCGAAGATTAATTCATGTCCGTCGTCCTTGGCAAGGAATTTGGATAACAAGGAACTTAACCGGACGTTGAGTAGGATATCGGTATGCGAATATGCCGGTTTACCTATCGGGGACCGAGATTTCCTTGCCGCTGACCAAGCTGGGGAGTGTTATGGCGTGCTTCAGCCCATGTTTCCGGAGGTCGCGGAAAACATCTGTTATTTTCGGAACCAGATTTATAACCTTTCCAGTGTATGTAACCTCTGTTTCCGCAAAGAGAAATTTGGGCCGAATCTGGCGGTATCTGTCGAGGATTCCCTAGGAAAGGTGTCGGTATTCTGTGAGCTGATGCAACATAGAAATACCTGTGTCCCCATATCGGTCATTGTGCTCGAATAAATGCCCCCAATGCTAGCCGTGGCAAGGCAGATCACGACGGCCGAGATAGTGTTATTAACAAGGGCTTGCATTGTTTTGAGACGCAGTAGAAAGGCAGAACCATAGCATACACGCACCTGCTACCCTGTCTCCCTTCTGCAACCCATGGTGCCGCATAGCACGAGCCATTTGCCTCACCATTTCGTGAAGCTGGCGGTAACTATAGTCGTGTACGACCCCAGTTTCACCTCCAGCGGTGCAAGCGATTGCATCGTCCTTGCGGAAAAGGAGATTCTCCGCGTAGTTCAACCGCGCTTCGGGAAACCATATGGGAACTTCCGGTATGGCTCCTGGCTCGAGGATCTAGCATGGTACAATGAGCACTGAAGTAAATTGTTTATTAATCCTAACGAACCTTCTTCGGGGGACCGAGGAGATGATGCCGAGGAATTCCCATAGATCAAGCCAGAAAGTATAGGATTCCACAGAGTATTTGTGCAGGTCATGGTAATTCTCTGAAGATATCGACGGTCTCGAGAAGTGTCCAATATCTGGGAGAGAGGGGCTTACGTAGATTCAACCCATGCTTGCTGTTGATGAGTCGTCGCAATCTTTCAACCGCAGTCCAGGATGGATTGGAATGCGTCCATATCGGAGCTGAATCCTCGAAGTGGGAGCTCATGGTAGTATCAGGCAACTTGAAGGTGTGGGGAAGGATCTGCTGATTTCTTATGGAGCCGACGGAAGCCGGGCCAACTCCGCGGAGGAAAAGTATATATCGTATGGCAACACGCAAAAAAAAAAGTTCTCACTACTGGACACGCGATATTTAAAAGAGTACTATACTCCTGTCATGATACCTCAGGCTACAATCAATCCTAGAGCAGTGGTTTGAACTTGAGGAGGTTCATTTCCGAAATAATGAGTCACGCAGTAGCAAAGAAGGAATCGGAAACAACGATGCAAAAAAAAGATAATGCCCATGAAATCGAAACAGCGATGCTGACCATTAATCGGTGATTCCCAACAATGGCTTGAGGATAGCGAGCTCCTCCTTGACAGGAGCCGTCTCCGCCTCCGCCCAAAGCGTCTGTTGAAGATCATACGCCTCCTGATTCTCACCACACTCGCGCAGGGCCCTCGCAACAGCCCAGCGTGAAATTCGATATGTCTTCTTGTTCTTCGCGGACGGGTCTTCATCGAACGCGCGTTTTCTGAGATCGCGCGCTTCTTTGAACTGTGCAAGTGCCTCCTGCGGGTTTCCTGCCTCAATCGCATCCCATGCCGAGTTATGCAACAGGCTCGCGGCCCACATCTGCGTGTTCGGATTTGTGGATGCACGCGCAAGCTTCAGGGCAACCGACGTCCAATTCTCGCCCGAAGCAGCACCGTCGGGCGACCCCGTAGGATCAACGATCGCGAGCATATGCGCCGCGTCAACCTTGAAAAAGTCTTCCTTCGCCTCGTTATACGCGGCGAGGAAGCAGGCTTTGGTCTCTGGATCCTGGCCCTTTCCTGAGGAGCGTAAAACGCGTCCTTTCTCAAGAAGCCAGCGTGTATGGGCCGTTGAACCGGCAGGATGATCATCCGCCGGGATCGAGTCGAGTGTGGCGTGTGCGGTATCGAATTCGGAGGAGAGGCCCTGGCAACGTGCCAGTTGGGTGAGGGCTTCGGCGCGCTCCGAGGGGGTGAGAGCCTTGTTTTTATCGTTCAAAAGTGCTTCAAAAAGCGCCGTAGGGACGTCTTGCTCCTGCCAGACGCCAGCAAAAAGAGGGATTGTGGTGGGGGATGCCATGATCAATAGTTGTGGGTGAGTCACTCAGGGAAATGCTTTTTAAACCACCAGAACAGATATTCACACGGAATCTAGATGATCATCAGTGTCAGTGCCTGGCGGTGTCTCAGTCTGAATACTGTCTGAATACAGTCCACTAATGAAGGAGCTGATACGAGGGAGCCGAGGGAGTCGATAGACTAACTCTAATCCGGCGAATGTTCCGCGAGCGCTAAGTTATTGTGAGAGTCAGCAGATCGTTACTTGAGCTAGAAATAAGCAACGAAGCCATAAAAAGGATGCGGAGTTGAGAGAGGAGCATGTGGCTGTACCTTTGTTTGCAAATGCTTCAATCAAAGGCTATAGACCTCCCCACCCCACTTCCACCTTGCGGACACGAATCTGCCTGTTCCCTTTAATTTACTGCGCTACGACGCTTACCTCCCTCCATCTCTGACTGGCCTGTATTCTACTCTATAATGGACCGCAATGGACTCCCAAAGTCGCCGATAAACACGCTTGCCAATGGACATTCACCCGCTGCCGCTTCTGAACGGCTCCAAATTATCAACGACGAAAAGAAATTCACGTTGGTGTTTGTCTAAATTTTTTTCCTGCTATTGATTGTCCGCAGACCGGACCTGGGTGCACAGATCGAGAGATGGGGTCTGCACGATGCTGGTTTCGGTTATAATATCGTGGCAGTTTTTGGCTCACAATCCACTGGGAAGAGTGAGTGAAGTCACTCCTCTAGTATTCCAGCTAATCAACTGGCTAGGTACGCTCCTCAACCGTCTCTTTGGCACGACTTTCGACGTAATGGACGAGACACGGCGGCAGCAGACCACGAAAGGTGAGGCGGACGATATTTTGAGTCCTTGTATTTAAACAGCACAGGTATCTGGATGTGCCGCGGAAAAGACATGAACGTCATGGTTATGGACGTCGAGGGGACAGATGGCCGGGAGCGCGGGGAAGACCAGGACTTTGAGCGCAAATCCGCCCTGTTCTCGCTCGCATCTTCCGAGGTGCTCATCATCAATCTTTGGGAACACCAAGTTGGCTTGTACCAGGGCGCCAACATGGGTCTCCTCAAAACCGTATTTGAGGTGAACCTCGGGTTGTTTGGCAAGAACGCGACGAATGGCCGGACACTCCTACTCTTCGTTATTCGTGACCACATCGGCCAGACGCCCCTCGCCAACCTCCAGGCAACGCTCACTGCCGACCTTAACCGTATATGGGAGAGTCTCTCCAAGCCCACTGAGCTCCAGGATCGCCAGCTGTCAGATTACTTCGACCTCGCGTTCACCGCGCTCCCCCACAAGGTCCTCTCCTCCGACAAGTTCGAAGCCGAGGTCCTCAACCTGCGCACGCGTTTCGTCAATAAGGATGCACCGGACTTCGTCTTCAAGCCGGCGTACCACAAACGCATCCCCGCGGACGGTGTTGCATTCTATATGGAGGGCATCTGGGTACGTCGTTCGCTTTGCTACCGTGCAACTGACAGACTGACTTGCTTGTGATACAGGAACAAGTCCAGACCAACAAGGATCTCGATCTGCCCACGCAGCAGGAGCTGCTCGCACAGTTCCGCTGCGACGAAATCTCCACCGTCGCCCTCGCCGAGTTCAACGAGCAGGCCAAGTCGCAGCGGCGACCCGTTGAGGCTGGGCGCGTCGTCGACGGCCTCGGCGGCATGATGCGCAATTGGCGGACGGACGCGCTGACCCGGTACGACCGCGATGCGTCACGCTACCATCAGGGTGTATACAAGCGCAAGCGCGCGGACCTGATCGCCGCCCTCGACGCGACGCTTTCGCCGCTCTTCCTCGGCCAGCTGAAAAACCTCCACAAGACATGTCTCGTCGCGTTCAAGAAAGAGATGCTGGACGGGCTACACGGCGAGGGGTACAGCTTCGCCGACGTGGTGTTGGCGGCGCGCGACCGATGTCTCGGGCGGTTCGAGACTGGAGCGAAGGAGGCCTTGGTCGAGGACACGGACTGGACCTGGGAGGCGAGATGATCTCCCTGAAGGAGGAGGTCGGGAGCGTTGCGGATCAGTGCAGGAAGGACGAGACGAAAAAGATGGTTAATTTAATCGAGGTCAGTTTCCTTCTGCAAGCGAGATGGTCTTCATTGATGATTCGTTCCAGAGGAATTTCAAGAAACAAATATCTGAGCCTGTAGACCTGTCGCTCAACAAGGCGGCACCGGATATGTGGGATGACATTCTTCGCACATTTAGGCGGACGTTGGATAAGGCCGAGGCGTCGTACCTGGCCAAGGCTACCAGTTCGTTGTTTTTGATGCTGTTCTTTGCCTGTGCTCATCACGTCATAGGCTTCAACTGCACAGACGAAGAGAATGCCAACTCGCTCGCCGCACTGCGGCGACGTGCATGGCAGGCTCTCCGTGCCAAAATCGACGAGCAGACCGCAGAGCCTGTGATCCTTGGCAAACTGCGCAGCCATTTCGAGGAGCGGTTCCGGTACGACGAGACAGGCGTACCGCGGGTGTGGAAGCCCGAGGACGACATCGACGGAGCCTTCAAGAAGGCTAAGGATGAGGTCTGTCTTATCTACCTGTGCACCTGACATCGCCCTCATTCCCGTGTAGACGCTTGACCTCATCCCGCTGTACTCGAAAATCGAGCCCACGGACCCCTCGCTCGAGTACACGCTCCCGGACGACTCCATCGCACTGCCAAGCGACTCGCTGTCAGGCGAGGAGTTTGACTTTGCGGCGACGCTGATCGTGTTCACGGAGACCAGGGGTCTTGAGCTGACGCAGAAGTTCCGGCGGGAGGCCGACGCGTACTACGTGGAGGCAAAGCGGAGCACGGTCGCCAGCATCGCGCAAATCCCGTACTGGATGTACGGCGTGCTCGTCGTCCTGGGCTGGAACGAGGCAATGGCCGTGCTCTTCAATCCGCTCTATTTCACGTTCCTGTTGTTTGCGCTTGGAGCTGCGTACGTTCTTCCCATCTTATCATTTATTACAGGCGCTTAATGTGATTTCTGCAGGTGGGCTGTCGTAAAACTCGGGCTAGTGGGGCCTTTGTTCCAGATTACACGAACGGTTGGCAACGAGGTATGTACTGAAGACAAAAGGATGTACGGTTACTCAGATGTGATTTTTCAGGTCCAACGGCAAGCAAGCTCGCGCCTCCGGGAACATTTCTCTACGCCGGTTCTCACGCAGCCGATACGCGTCACTGGGATAAAAGAGGAGGAGAGGAGGAGGACACACTGGGACGACGCCGGCCACAGCCGATGTGAATCGTCGTTTCTTTATTTCCTTCTCCAGGACTTTGACAGACCGGATACGGCTGATTGTCATATAATTATGGGAGATGATCACAATTATTTTATGTTCTGGCAAAGAGGCTGGTGTTCGTTGTTTGAGTCGGAAAAGCAGAGTGGGAAATTGGAATAGGGGTACCTTCCAAATGCGGCAATGCCGCTAAGACCGCTCGTGGTGTCAACGTTGAACCTCCGGAGTCCAGGATCGTGTAACGATGAAGAAACCCTTTTCTCTGCACAAATGGTCGTCAGAAGGGATTCTTGCCACAATCACTGTTCCGAAAACGCTGGATAAGGCTCCCTAGGCGGCCGTCACCAAGATTTTGTCGAAACCTTGCCGGCCTCCAATGCGTTTGTTGGCCAAATGCCACAGATCAACGTCATGAATTATGGCACCAGATTGGATTACCACTGCAAGGAAAGAGTTATCCGCTCTGACGGCCCACCCCGTCTCCTGGAAATTTCTTTCTGGTCTCCACGACGGACTGGTACGTCCCAATCCCGATATGCGATGTGCGCTGGCTGCCAAACTCGCTGAGCCGCAGGAAAAGGGCCATTCAATCTCAGGAGTAGAAAGTCAATTTCTTGCTCGGACATTGCATAGGGTGTGGAGCAAGTGTGGAGCATCGGTGCAGCGAGGCAGGCTGGCTGGACATACAAGTGGTAAGCACATTGAATCGAGGAACACCGTTTCGTAAACCCGTGCACCTTTCCGACACCCCAGATTTTGCAGCAACCGACTCCAGATCTAGAGACAGGTTTTCTCTTCTACTTGCTCTCCGGAAGTGACCAGCGCAAACTAAAGTCTAGCCCCGTTATCCTTGCATCTTAGGTTGCTGGCCATAACGAGCAGAAGCTCGCCTGTTTCTGGCCGAGTTGTGCTCGGCAAGCGCTCCAACTTGCTCCATCCGAACTCCGCAAAGCGTCTTAGTTTAACTGTTCGCGGGAGCGCTGATCCACTTCCCGTTCTTGCTCCGTCTCGCGCGGCCGACTTCGTCATCGAGCCTGCCTCGTCTAAATATGGCTACCCACTTGTGTCGAATGGACTTGATCATTCCACCTCCCTTCTACGCTCCGTCAAGTTTACTTCAACAACTTCCGAGACTCAGAAAGGAAAAATGGCCGACGCAGCCGCCATCGCCGCCGCCAAGTGCGCCGTCGAGACCCTTACAATCAAGTTCCCTGGTCGGTCTAACGGCACGCGAAGACAATGCGCATATGTCACTGAACTGAAGCGGCCATGGTAAGTAGACATGAACAATAATAAAATGAAACACCAAGGATTACTACAGGGCCCAGAATTGCTGGAATGCTCCCGCGGCGTTTGTGTTTCTTAATAACACCAGCGAAGTCTCTGAGACGCTCAAAGTGATCAAGGAGACGGGCACCAAGTTCGCCATCCGGACAACGGGCCACAACCCCAACCCGGGTTTCAGCAGCGTCGATGAGACCGGCATTGTCATCGACCTGCGCAACCTCAAATCCATCGCCCTAGTCGATGGCGGCATCGTGCAGGTCGGAGCGGGAAACACGTGGGGAGACATTTTTGCGTTCGTCGAGGACAATAACACCGCCGTCGTTGGTGCGCGGTACATGGGCGTCGGCATATCAGGCTTCCTCCTCGGAGGCGGAATGCCTGCATTCGTTAACCTCGCGGCTACGGGGCCGACAACGTCAGGAATTTTGAGGTAAGACCGACCGCTCCATGTCATCTTGCTGATCACCTATCCTTATCCCAGGTTGTCCTGGCTGACTCGACTGTGGTCAACGCCAACGCCCAAGAAAACCCGGACCTCTGGCGATCCCTGAAGGGAGGCGGGTCTAACTTCGGTATTGTTACTCGATTCGATCTGGAAACGCACCCGGAGCTCCTCAACGTTAACTACACCATCAACGTCTACGATCCGTCTGACTACGTCAATATCCACGCCGCCGCCGTCAAGTTGCAGGAGGACATGGAGACGGACCCCAAGATCAGTTTCTTCGTCAACGTTCAGCCTACCTTCATCACCGCCGGGCTTTTCTACGCCGAGCACCTACCCGAAGGCCAAAAGCCCAAAGCCTTCGAATCGTTTTCAACCTGAAGAGCCTTCTGCAGTCTGCTCTTCCGACTACCAACGGTACTATGAGCCAGCTCGTCGAAGCGCTTGGCCATCTCGTTCCCGCGAATCGGTAAGAGCGTTTCGGTCTCTCCCTGCTAGCTACCGTACTAATTCTTCACCAAACAGCGTGACCGCGATCACGGTGAGCACCAAGGTTTCGGCCGAGCTGTACGGAGACTTCCACAAGAAGTGGCTCGAGGTCAAAAGCAGGAATCCCGCGGCACCCACCATCCACTACACCATCCAGCCACTGGCCACTTCGGCCGTTCAGTACGGTTACGACCACGGAGGGAATGCGATGGGGCTGGAGAAGATCCCGCAGAGTGGTAAGCTTGCATGTGCACAAAGCCACAGACTTGTCCTTTTCAGACCGCAGACAGCTGATCAAAACACCCATCTAGTGTGGGTCTTTGTCGCCGAATGGCAGGACGTCGCGCAAGATGCAGCGGCGCTGGAGGAACTGCGAGCTCTCCACTTGGCGGTGGTAAACGTCGCCAAGGAGAAGGGCTTGTACGTGCGGTATGAGTTCATGAACGATGCCGGCCATGCCCAGAAGGTGCTGGATAGCTATGGCCCCGAGAGTCTCAAGAGGTTGCGGGACACGGCGGCCAAGTTTGACCCGAGCAGCTGTTCCAGATGCAGCATGGTGGGCACTTGTTGCGCAAGCTGTGAGCATAAAGCGGGTCGGGCCAACCGTCCAATGTAACTGACAAGGTCGTGTACCACTCAAACCCGGATGCACGGTCAATTTATTTGAATGTTTACTTGCTGAGAACCAAGAATCAGAATTCGCGAGGGCTGGTGCTCAAGCGCGGCGCGGGACCCACTGGCGCGCACATACATAGCAGGGCTCGAGCCCGCCGCGGTGACCTGGCCGGGCAACACCATCCTCGATGGCGAGCTGTCGGCAGCGCGGAACAAGCCCGCGCGGCTTGTGGGGCACGTCCTGGCACTAGGTGATCTACTCGTGCGGCGGATTAGGTTCGTGCGGACACGCGTGACGCTGAACATTGTGATGAAGGCGCTGTTGCGGTGGCGGCCCTTCGACGCGGCGTAGATCAGGACTCAGGAGGCTCTTCGACAATATGGTGCGTAGTGGGGCTGCCGCCATTCATCGGCATGTGCGCCCGCTTTACCGTAAATCAAGGCGCTGCACCTGCGCGGGGCCTCCCCGGTGCACGCACTGTGTTGGAATCCTGCATGCCGCGGAGGAAGGTGCGTTCCGGCGGCAGATGCGGCGGCGCGTGGGGTAGTTGTGATTGTGACGAAGACTTTTTCTGTTCAAAAACGGAGACCTTCTAAATAGTAAGGAAATTCCTGGTACCGAATTAACCTGATGTCCTTCCGAAACTTCCCTCCTGCTCATAAGAATTTTAAAACGTTAACGACCCAAGATTTTGTGTGCCCCTGTATGTATTCATGCAATGATTGAGCACAGGAATGCTCTCACAAGTTGAGTACAAGCCAGCCTCGTTTCCTTGAAGTACTGTACTATTTCGACCAAATGTTCAGGTGACGGGTGACAGAGGGTCGTGAACTGAACATTTTTGGCCTAGGTGACGGTGACATTCGGATTTTGAGGCCCAAATAGGCCCAAAAATGTCAAAAATTTCGGTCCGGCAGTCGCCGGACTACCATATATGGCAAGTTTCCCATGATTGCCGAGAAATGAACATCTAAGAAAGTGAACACCTTAGGTGACAGGACCCCGTGAACATTTGGTCGAAATAGTACAGTAGTGAAAGCTTTAGACGCGCCTACACGGCCATGAATATTGACAAAAAGATGACGGCAGCCTCGTCTTTTTATTATCGGTATGGGTGAGCAAGTTGAAGTGCGCGTCTGCTAAAGTGCGATTCTCTGTTAAAACTCTACAGCTGTTAATATTTGGGAGAAAACGCTATCCCCCTTTGGAGTTCCATTGGATATTCTGATTCCGATGGCCGAAGGCAGTGTGCGACCTTGGCAGGCTGCTAAAATTACCTAGGTTCCTTTTTAAACGTTGCTTTTCGCCATGTCTTCTTCTCGAGCAGAAAACCTGTATAGTCGCCCGCTGGCGTTATATAGACGACGAGTGGTCCCCCCCCTAGGCGCCTTTTCTTTCTGCCATGCCCTCAGACGACCACACCATCCTTGCCATCTTTACCACAGACCTAACTGCAGATGATGACAAGACTCCACCCCCGCTCACAACGTCCTCCGACCAGATTCTGACGAGGGCAGGCGGTCTTCTATCACCCCACAGCCCAGCAGCCGGTCCCTGTGGCTCCCTAGACATCCCTAGTTCTCCGACCCTCACAACGACAGACGATGGAGCGTCGATTATCACCGTACCACCCTCACCCACACTGTCCAGTCGCTCTTCTGTCCATTTTACCTCCAGTCTTGCCTTGCGAGACAACAACCTCCAGTTGCGCAGCCCTTCACATTTACTTTCACCCGGGGACGGTCGAAACACTCACCAGAGGAAAGGAAGTAATGCTACATTTGCCACGACCATCAACGGCACGACAGAGGCATATCATTCCCCGCAACACTGGCAGGACGAAGAGCTGCACTACGTTAAATCCAACGCGACCAGCGTAACGACGCATGTCGGTTCGCGTTCTGCGTCGCGTGCCAAACGCGACACTGTGGATTCTGATACAGCGGCGGCCATCTCAGTGAGACCGCAGCTGAAGAAGGGTGCTGGACCGCAGGAACCTGCTGAACTGGACACAGACACCGACCCGACGCCCTTCCGCATCCATTCGAATGACCTCGCCATAATGCTCGACCCGAAGATTTTGGACACACTCGAGGATATGGGCGGAATCGAGGACCTTGATGGCTTCGGGACGACCGCTGACATGGGTCTCAGTGGTGCATCGTTTACTCGGAGTACGACGGGTTTGTCTGGCTACGGCGATGGTGGCAGGCCTGGAGCGGGAGTCGCTGTCTCGTACCGTCATGATCCAGAAAAGGGCGAAGAGACCGTCCCGGCCATCACGATTACGGACCCTGAGGGGGGAGAGTCGACGAGCTGGACCTCAACAGCAGCATTTGCCGCGTCTCGCGATATTCGGAGACGTATCGGCGGCAATGTGCTTCCGAGCAAATCTTTGCTTTTGTTTATGCACACTGCTCTAAAGGATAAAGTCCTGGTATGTTAGTTTTCTCTCCGTTTTGAAAGCAATACAAATATTTGATCCAGGTTTTGCTTTCAATTGCTGCCGTAGTTTCGCTTGCTGTGGGTATTTTTCGGCCAGCCCAGGTACCAGGCGAGCCCCAGGTCTATTGGGTTGAAGGTGTCGCCATTATGGTTGCGATTCTCATCGTGGTAAGTCTGCTGTATGTTTCATTTTACTACATCACTAATGTTCTACAGGTGGTCGTTGGATCCGTCAATGACTGGCAGAAGGAGCGGCAGTTCGAAACTCTCAATGGAAAAAAAGAGGAGAAGACCGACACGCTTACCCAGAACGTCATGACGGTTGTCGCCGGTTCTGTCGGGATCCACGCCAAGTTTGTTCGCCACCTCGAGAGCAACACTCGTACCAATGCGATTGCGAAAGAGGCTGGCGTCCAAAAACACTCGAACGACTTCTCCCTCGACCAGTCACAGCTCAACTCAGCTCTGAGTCCTCAGCTCAGGGAGTTGTTTAACGAAGCGATCGCGGTCAATTCCACCGCTTTTCCGGATAAGAACCCTGATACGGGCGAACTCATCTTCGTCGGTAGCAAGACCGAGACAGCGCTCCTCCAGTTTGCGCAGGATCTGAAGTGGGCGGATTACCGAACCACCCGCGACTCGGTCACCGTTCTCCAGATGATTCCCTTCTCGAGCGAGCGCAAGGCGATGGGTGTCGTCGTCAAGAGACACGACGGAAAATTCCGCTTTTTCCTAAACGGTGCCAGCGAGATCCTGTCCAAGAAATGCGTGGCGCACGTCGTAGTTCGCAAGGACGGCGATGGCATCGAGAGTGCGACCGCGGAGATTGGGACCGCGGCTATCGACGAGCTGGCCAATGACAACATTGCGCGCACCACCATTTTCTATGCAAACCAAATGCTTGGCACTATCGCCTTATGTTACAGAGATTTCGACTCCTGGCCTCCGAGGGACGTTATGCCTGACGAGCAAAATGAGGTAACGCACATCATCACTCTCACTTGACCGATTTCTTAATTAAGACAGGTTCCGTATGACGATTTGGCCCATGACTTGACCCTCATTGGGATTGTTGGCATCGAGGATCCTCTTCGTTCCGGAGTTTTCCGCGACTTGAGCCTGGAAGAGAAGATTGAGACCGTGCCCCGCTTGCAAGTTCCTGCCCATTCATCCCATAAACGCACGGAGATCCTCGTGGAGACCCTACAAGATAACGGGGAGATTGTTGGCGTTACTGCTGATGGCACAAACGACGACCCGGCACTCCACAAAGCGAATGTTGGGTTTTCCTTGGGTATTGCGGGTGCCGAGGTGGCACAAGAGGCATCGGATATCATCCTTATGGACGACATTTTCGCGAAGGCCATCATGTGGGGACGATGTGCGAACGATGCAATGCGGAAGTTCCTCCAGTTCCCGTTTTCCACCGTCGTGACGGCTGTCGTGATCACGTTTGTTTCTGCCGTCACCTCGGTCGAGGAGTCTTCCGTTTTGTCTGCGGTCCAGCCGTTCTTTATCAACATCATCGCGGGTACCTTCGCAGCCATTGCCCTTGCGACCTACCTTGCCACCAAGTCATTACTGAACCACAAGCCCAACAAGAAAATTGCGCCGTTGTTTTCGGTGGAGATGTGCAAGCAGATTCTTTTCCAGTCCACGTACCAGTTCATTATCACGCGCATCTTCCATTCCGCTGTTCGAGGGATCCTCCCAGCGGATACCGACCTCATTGTTCAAATTCCGATCTTCTCTGTCTTCGTCTTTGCCCAGATCTTCGACTCTGTCAATTCCAGGCACCTAGATCGAAAGCTAAACATATTCGAAGGGATCACCAAGAACTGGTACTTCATAACCAATGGTCAAAATCTCACAGGGTATGTATCCCAAGATGGTTACTATCATTTTGCGGGGGGAGGTTACTCGAACGTATACAAGGGTACATTCATTCGGTCGGATGGCCGTAAAATACCAGTCTGTTGCCTTTTTTTCCCTTTCCATCGTTGACCATAATAAATAACGCCCTGACGTGCAGGTGGCCATGAAAATGATATTACCCCGTGAAGGCACTGACGAAGCTCTCAGGGTAAGTTACCCCTCGTGTTTTCGAAATATCTAATTTTCGCCACAGCGAATCAAACGAGAAGCCTCGCTCTGGGCGCCGCTCGAGCACGATAATCTACTCCCATTCTTTGGAGTATGCGACGGTATAGCACCATACCCTGTTCTGATATCCCCATTGTGTGAACTTGGAGATGTCGGGGAAGTTCTCACAAAATACCCGGCTGTTAACCGACCCGATATTGTAATGCATTCATATTCAGCTTCTTGATAGAGACTAATTGGCGGACGAAACAGGTCCTCGGCGTAGCATCAGGGCTTGAGTATCTTCATGAGCATGACATTGTTCACGGAGACCTTAAACCGGTGCGGATCGTGTGGTTTAAATGCCTCCCTGGAACTCAACCCTGGCACGTGTAGTCCAACGTTCTCGTCGACGAACAATTTGTCCCGCGCATCGGTGACTTTGGCATCTCGAAGATACTCAATAGTCCTGGCTTCACGACAACAAGCCTTGGAACGTTTACCTACATGGCTCCAGAGCTTTTCCTCGTAGTGGGCAGCGGAGAGCAGGAAGAAACAGTGCCGAGCACCACGAAACAATCTGACGTGTATTCTTTTGCTCTCCTGGCCCTTGAGGTAAGTGTGCCGGTGGTGTACGAAATCTGATGACAGAACGTACGACATAGATCCTGACCTCTAAGCCTCCCAAAGGAAGGCCGGCTCGACCTTTTGTAACAGCCCAAGTACTTTCCGAGCTTCGGGTGAACCGGACAGATTACGAAGACAAGGTCACAGGCGAGACATGGTCGGTTCTTGACCAATGTTTGGCCTTCAATCCCGCAGTCCGGCCTACCATATCAGATGTTCGACATCAGCTTTCTGCCGCCTTTCATTGACAGTGCCGCAGATGATGGACAATCCGAGTCGAATGGCATCGATTCTACGCTGCCGCTTTTACTATTATAGATAGATGTAATTTGTAACATTGCAACATAGCAGGGAAGACTCTAGGTGTATTATTTGCACCTCCGAATTCGCGCGAATCATGAAGGATGCTACCTCACGGTACATGCAGTATATCTCGTATTGCTTGCGTAGCCGTCCTGTTCTAACTTCTAGTTTGCTCGACATGTTTCGTTCCTTGTGCGAGTCGACAGCTCGGCTACTACGCATTCTTTGTGTTCTCAGTGAACAGTTATCAATTAATATAGACGCGCGCTGAGTATTTTGAGCGTCCTGGGTGATGAGAGGATGCTTGTCAGTTGGAAGAAGACAGAAGACTACACGTGTGAAGAACTTTTTTTTTAACGATTTGATCATCAGTGATGAATGAATACAACCACGACGTACCCTCTCAGGCCTCAGGAGTCGCGACTGTGCTCTGGAATTTCAAAATTTCAAGACCTGTGCTGGAGCTGGTTAGACGCGACACGCGACTGACGCGTCCTTGTGACGGGGGAACACGTGCCTTGTGACCGAGCGCGCTCAATTTGCCCATTGTCTCGTTCCTTTCTTTTGTTTCGTCCGCTCTTGGTCTTGCTTGTCTTGCTTGCACTCTTGGAGGCCACGCTCTTTATTTTAGGTCCTCACGAAACCCTCTCTGGCCTCCTCCAGTAATCCCTCCGCGACCCTATTTTATATAGATTTGTGCCCAGAATGGTGCCAGGCCGCCCCAAGTTTTAGGACCCAGATACACGTGTAGCTGCGGCAATATATGCAGAAGTAAACTGGCTTGTGAGATCAATTAACACACCCACCGCTAATGAGCCAGGCGCCGGAACCTACATAATACATGGCTAGTACAAATTACAAAAGAACGACTTCAATTCTGTCACTACCTCGGTCGCGAGGAAGTGCGCGAGTCGCAGCGCGCCTCGTATAAAGAGCCTGCAACCTGCTGCATGCAGAGCGTCCTGACTCCACTTAACTCACTTAGGACTCACACAATCTTCCCATTTTTCGAATCATGCCTATATCTCAACCCTCAGGCTCCATCTTTGATCGTTAACTCGGCGTTTGTCTGTAACCCTGCTTCTTTAATTACCACTCAGGCTCCATCTTTGATCGTTAACTGTGGGCGTTTGTCTGTAACCCTGCTTCACTCAGGCTCCATCTTTGATCGTTAACTCACGCTGCTTCCCATTTTTCGAATCATGCCGATATCTCAACAGGCCCCCAGTCACTACCTTATCGGATGGTCCGCGATATAGAGTAAATCAACGGCCGAAAATGGGCCTACTTCCGGCCATTTTATACTGGAATACTTGCTGGAATAGAGTAAATCTGGTGGAGCGCGAGATTTTTTTTGGCAAAGCACCCTCATAAGGCCAAGGTGAGATTGATTCTGTAGACCTTTAATCGAGCTGCAAGACTCAAGAGTCGTTGGAAAATGCGAGTAGAGGGTGCGAACGGTTGAGAAGAGTTCAGAAGCGAAAATTTTGGCCCCACAGCGGCCGGAAATAGAGCTGGGCGCCAAAATCCGACCAGGCTACAAGGTAGTGACCGGGGGCCTATCTCAACCCTCAGGCTCCATCTTTGATCGATATCTTCTCGCAGCAATAGCAAGAAGAACCGATGGCCGAAGGCAATGCATCGGCCTTCAGGTTACTTTTTCCGCGTTGTCTTGAAGTTCCGTGCTTTTTCCTCGACCAGAAGAGTTCCCCGCTAGGGTTATAAAGACGAGGTAGGCACTTTTCTGACATGCCCTCAGACGATCACAACATCCCTGCCATTGGCATTACCACAGACCTAACTGCAGATGAGGACAAGACTCCACCCCCGCTCACAACGTCGGCCGACCAGATTCTGTCTCTGACGAAGGCAGGTGGTCTTCTGTCTCCCCACAGCCCAGCAGCCGGTCCCGGTGGCTCCCTAGACATGTACATCCCTAGTTCTCCCACCCTCACAAGGACGGACGATGGAGCGTCGATTATCACCCTACCACCCTCACCCACACTTTCCAGTCGCTCTTTTGTCCATTTTACCTCCAGTCTTGCGTTGCGAGACAACAACCCTCAGTTGCGCAGCCCTTCACATTATGCTTCGTTTGCCACAACCATCAGCGACACGACAAGGGCAGATCATACCGCGCGGCAGGACGAAGAGCTGCACCATGTTAAATCCAACGCGACTAGCGTAACGACGCGTGTCGGTTCGCGTTCTGTGCGTACCAAACGCGACACTGTTGATTCTGATACAGCGGCGGCCATCTCAGTGGGACCGAGGCTGAAGAAGGGTGCTGGACTGCAGGAACCTGCTGAACTGGACACAGACACCGACCTGATGCCCTTCCGCATCCACTCGAATGACCTCGCCATAATGTTCGACCCGAAGAATTTGGACACACTCGAGGATATGGGCGGAATCGAGGTTCGCTCTTTCGCGGGTACCGAGGTGGCACAAGAGGCATCGGATATCATCCATATGGACGATATTTTTGCGACGGCCATCGTGTGGGGACGATGTGTGAACGATGCAGTGCGCAAGTTCATCCAGTCCCCGTTTTCCACCATCGTGACGGCCGTCGCGATCACGTTTGTTTCTGCCGTCACTTCGGTCGAGGAGTCTTCCGTTTTGTCTGCGGTCCAGCCGTTCTGTATCAACATCATTGCAGGTACCTTCGCGGCCTACCCTGCCACTAAGTCATTACTGAACCGCAAGCCCGACAAGAAAATCGCGCCGCTGTTTTCGGTGGAGATGTGCAAGCAGATTTTGTTCCAGTCCACGTACCAGTTCATTATCATGCGCATCTTCCATTTCGCTGTTCGAGGGATCCTCCCGGCGGATACCGACCTCATCGTTCAAATTCCGATCTTCTGTGTCGTTGTCTTTGGCCAGATCTTCGACTCTGTCAATTCGAGGCACCTAGACCGAAAGCTAAACATATTCGAAGGGATGGTCAAGAATTGGTACTTCATAACCGATGGCCAAAATCTCACAGGACATGTAATACAAGATGGTCACTATCCCTTTGCTAGGGGAGGTTACTCGAACGTATACAAGGGTACATTTATTCGGTCGGATGGCCATAAAATATCAGTCTGTTCTTTTTTTCCCTTTCTATCATTGGCCGTGATAAATAATACTGACGTGCAGGTGGCCATGAAAATGATATCACCCCGTGAAGGCACTGACGAAGCTCTCACTTTCAGAGTGAGTTACTCCACGAGTTTTGAAACATCTAATTTTCACCATAGCGGATCAAGCGAGAAGCCTCGATCTGGTCACTGCTCGCACATAAAATCTAGTCCCATTCTTTGGAGTATGCGACGATATAGCACCATACCCTGTTCTGATATCTCCACTGTATAAACTTGGAGATGTTGGGGCGTTTCTCAGAAAGAACCCGGCTGCAAACCGACCCGACTTTGTAATGCATTCATATTTAGCTTCGTGATAGAGACTAATTGGCGGACAAAACAGGTACTCGGCATAGCATCAGGGCTTGAGTATCTTCATGACCATGGCATTGTTCATGGAGACCTTAAACCGGTGCGGATTGTTCGTATTAAATGCCTCCCTGGAACTCAAGCCTGGCCCGTGTAGTCAAACGTTCTCGTCGACGAACAATTTGCCCCGCACATCTGTGACTTTGGCATCTCAAAGATTCTCAATAGTCCTGGTTTCACGACAATGAGCCTTGGAACGCTTGCCTACATGGCCCCAGAGCTTTTTCTCGTAGTGGGCAGCGGAGAGCAGGAAGGGACAGCGCCGAGCACCACGAAACAATCTGACGTGTATTCTTTTGCTCTCCTGGCCCTTGAGGTAAGTGTCCCCGAACCCGGTGATGTACGAAATTTGGTGACAGAGCGTACGACATAGATCCTGACCTCTAAGCCTCCCAAAGGAAGGCCGGCTCGACCTTTTGTAACGGCCCAAGTACTTTCCGAGCTTCGGGTGAACTGGACAGATTACGAGGACAAGGTCACAGGCGAGACATGGTCGGTTCTTGACCAATGCTTGGCCTTCAATCCCGCAGTCCGGCCTGCTATATCGGATGTTCGGCACCGGCTTCCTGCCACCTTTCACTGAAAGGGCCGCGGAAGATGGATGATCCGAGTCGAATGGCATCGATTCTACGCTATCGCTTTTATTATTATAGACAGATGTGATTTGTAATATTGCAACATAGTAGGGATGACCCTAGGTGTATTTTGATCAATATTTGGGTTGTGAAACATTTCACAACAGGTCTAGGACATACATCTCCAGTTTTAATGATGATTTTCACTCAACTTTGCTGAAGTTGCGGCTTCAGGCGATGCCCCAGTTGGTGCGGGATATCAGTTGGGGAAGAACTGTGAATCGCTCGAACGCGTTCAATGTGCGCGAATCATGGAGGATGCTACCTCACGGTACATGCAGTATATCTCGTATTGCTTGCATAGCCGTCCTGTTCTAACTTCTAGTTTGCTCGACATGTTTCGTTCCTTGTGCGAGTCGACCGCTCGGCTACTACGCGTTCTTTGTGTTCTCAGTGAACAATTATCAATTAATATAGACGCGCGCTGAGTATTTTGAGCGTCCTGATGAGAGGATGCTTGTCAGTTGGAAGAAGACAGAAGACTACACGTGTGAAAAACTTTTTTTTTAACGATTTGATTATCAGTAATGAATGAATACAACCACGACGTCCTCTAAGGAGTCACTCTTTCGCGCGACTGTGCTCTGGGATTTCAAAATTTCAAGACCTGTGCTGGAGCTGGTGCAAGACGCGACACGCGACTAGCGCGTCCTTGTGACGATGGAACACGTGCCTTGTGACCGAGCGCGCTCAATTTGCTCATTGTCTCGTTCCTTTTCTTTTGTTTCGTCCTCTCTTGTTCTTTCTTGTCTCGCTTTCACTCTTGGAGGCCACGCTCTTTATCTTGGGTCCTCACGAACTCCTCTCTGGTTTCCTCCAGTAATCTCTCCGCGACCCAATTTTATATAGATTTGTGCCCAGAACAGTGGCAGCCAAGTTTTGGGACCCAGATACACGTGTAGGCTGTCTGTTCTCCCGCGACTTCGGTGTTTAATCTAACTCCAACTTGATCCTAGGCTATAATATCTCAATCACTCTGATAGCCATGGACGACGTCCAGCCACTCCTCCTCCCTCAAACCCATACCGCCACGGACATTTTTATTGACACGATTGCATCCACGAGTGGCACCTCCACCGTCGATATCCCAATCACCGAGATAGAGATGAGACCGATCCTGCACAAGAAACCCACCCTTCCCACCGAGCCTCGCGTATTATCCATTCATGGGCCACGGGAGGAATTACCAGAACAGGAGCTTCCTATCGGGCCTGATATCCAGTCCGTATCATTCTATTGAAGTCGTGTATCTTCCTGATTTCAAAATCTGCAGCGACGTGAATCGCCAGAAGATTGTCATCCGGCCACGATGTAAGGAGTATGTGCAGAAACAGAAGCAGCGCTCGATCCGCACCCTGGCGTGTTTCTCCGCTACCCTTCAGAACTCCGATGAGAATGAGAAGACTCCCGACCACGACCCCAATCCCGACGCCGACCCCGAATCTGATGTGGCAATGAAAGACATTGTGACCTCGTTCGCGGTGAAGGACGCGAAAAAGACTGTGAAAATTCCGCCCTTGAACGCGACGTTTATGAACGCGAAATTGCTGCCCACGAGGCCCCAAGCATCACCAACCAAGCCCCCAGCATTGATCCCGTCCATGAAGAAGAAAGTGACGCCCAAGAAACCCCGGGCAGGGCCGCCCACCGAACCTCGAGCAATGGTACCTCGGGCATTGAACAAGCCACGGGTCACAGTATCCTCGGGACGCATCGAGAAACCCCCGAGGTCGCCCCCACGTACGGTCGAGGTGCCGGACCTCCCGATGGACGCGTACTCTGCGGTTGTTTTGGCGCAATACGAACTCTACAGCTGTGGATGTTCGGCGCCCGATGAATGTGTACCATGCACGCTTCGGAGACTGGCTGATAAGTGGGTTTTCTGCGTCCCTATTTATGTTTTTGTGTTGACCTTGTCGTAGATTTTGTGCAATTGTTGCTGAGCGCAAGGAGAGGATACGGCTGAGCGAGAGTTGGACGACTGCCAGTGCAATGTGTTCTTGATTCTTGATATTTTCTTGCATCCTGCATGGTTAATTTACCCTAGTACCCTTACATATAGCCTGCCAATTATTTTTTGAGTCTTTGCTGAATGTGCGCACGGACCTTTTTCGCTTTTCGAAAAGCTTTGTCCCACGCTGTCTGTGCATTTCCAAACTTGACGTCACTTTTTCTACGGTGCTCGCGACGGTTGGCGTGTAATATAGCACCTCTCTTGACTCTTGACCACCACCATCTCGCAAAGACAGGCCGCTTTCTTTGCGGGATTTTGCTTGTCCATGGCTTTCAGGCCAATTCTGACGAAAACCACGCGGCAATGTACTTTGGTTTTGACGACTAGAAGCTCAGCTCTTCGACCCAGGGAGGCAAAACTGGACCGCTACGATATTATACGAACTTTCTTTAATTCCCAGTCCAACTATGGCGTAAAACGAACGGCTTCACCCTCTTACTTGCGCGAAGAAACCCATTATTCCGCGCTCACACGACACTTCCATTCCTCACGAAGAGCGTCCGACTCGGATCGCCGGGAGGCTCCCAAGCCTCCAATTAACGAACATGACCTGAGCACAAAAGGTACGGACGGCGCGAAACCTGATACGCCGCCGTCTCCAAATTACGACAATTACCCTCCCTTCTTCCGGCGCCTGGCCATGTCCATGCCGCACCTCCCGCGGCCGAGTCGCGACGACTTTCTCAAGATCGCGACAGGCTTCTGGGCACGCGCGCGAATCCGATTCAAGTGGTTCACGATCAAGTCCTTTCGGCGGTTCAATGCGGATGACATCTCGGCCTTTATCACCTGGTTCGTCATGAGCCAGACGCTCTGGATATTCGTGGGGACGTGAGTGCTTCTCCCGGCTTATCATTGAGGGCAGTGTACTCATAGTTTATCCAGGACGACCTTTTTCTCTGTAATTTTTGCAACTGCCAATAGTTTAAGCCTGCAACGTGCGTCGTTTCTTCTAGAATTTGTCTCAATCCTGATCACTCCCGCAGAGTATATAGCTCGCGCTATCAGCGACTACCTCACCGCGGAAACCGGTGTGACGATTATCTTTGAATCCGCGATAGTTCCAAAGTGGAAGGATTCGCGGATTTCATTCAAAAACGTGTTTATCTCGCGTCGCCCGTTGGACGCCTCTCCGCCTCCACACCAGATTGACAGAGAAAGCTTTGCGGCCGGTGGATACGACATCAGCGGGCACCCTGCGTACCACCGCGTGGGCGACGACGAGGACGAGACACCCTCGAGCAGTCAAGTAGATGAAGATACGAACTACACTATGTTTGATCTAAACGTCGCCTCGATCGATGTTACGCTCTCTCTGTGGAGGTGGCTGGACGGGAAAGGGCTAATCCAAGACGCCGTAATCAAGGGCGTGCGGGGCATTCTTGGCATGACACGCTCTCCCTCATGACGCTAACATACTTATTCGAACTTGCACACAGACCGGCGGTCTGTGCACTGGGATCCCGACAACCCTGTCGATCCCGCTTCGTTCCGGCACGCTGCGCGCCCAGGGGACTTTGAGCTCGAGTCGCTCCAGCTGGAGGATGTCCTGATGACGGTGTACCAGCCCGGTGGGTTCCGACCCTACACCGCGTCGATATTCCAGGCGGACATCAGGAACTTCCGCAAGCAGTGGATCTTTTACGATTTTCTGTGTGCGGAAAACATCGTCGGGCAGTTCGACAACTGCCTCTTTAGCTTGCACAAGCCGCAGAGCATTGGCCGGACGACGGAGATGGATCTGAAGGACGGGGACTGGGGACGCATGGTCCGTACAACGACTATCCTAACCAAACTTACTAACGACGGTGCATTAGTCGCGTATCAGAATCGACGGCGTCAATATCGACCACATCCAGCGTGCCACAACAACTGGAGGGCCGATATCCTGGATTACGTCGGGAAAGGTCGACGCGGTGCTCGATATTAAGTTCCCGCGTGACCCCTCCGACGCATCGCAGCTCAACGCCATCCTCGGCGAGATCGCGGACGCCATCTCGACGTCGCTCGCGAGCAATCCTATTTTGGAGCGTATCCCCGCGCAGCGCGGACTGGCGAAGCCGCCGCTGCAGCCGCCGGAGGCTGAGGTGGAGAGCGTGAAGACGGACGACACGCCGCGCGTGGTAATCGATATCGACCTCCGCTTCAGGGACCTCAAGGCGGCGGTGCCGCTGTTCACGAACGACCTGTCGTATGTGAACTATGCGCTCGCCCGGCCGATTGTAGGTTTCCTGAAGTACGCATCTATTCGACTGCTTGTGTTATCACTATTGACACGCCTTCCTTCTTCAGTGCGAACCGGACTCTGATACCGATCCGGTGCAGGGTGGTGAAGGACCTGATGGATTTCGATGGATCGTGGACCGTGAGTGCTTCATCGTCCTTCCCGTCTTTATGACGTCTAACCGTAAATCCTTTTAGATGTGGGAATGTGAGAATATATTCTCTACAGATATGAGCCTGCTCCGCTAATCCAGCTCATTCATTTCCAGCTGGCCTCATGGACGAGATCTCGCTGCAGGTACTCTAACTTTCCCCTATTTGCCGTTCCCCCGCTCACGGCTCCCCGGTCCCTCCAGGTCTACGACGCGATGGCGTACCACGTCACTCGAGCGAACATGAACCGGCGCCTCAAGACCGTCAGCCTGTGGAGCCTGCAGATGACCGCGGGCGCGATGGTCTCGACGCTCCGCACGCTCGTCGACCCCGTGTCTGCGCGCATGCGGGAGGCATATCTGAGCGGGCGAGGACTGTACGAGGATTTCCAGCCTGGACCGGTCGTTGATTTTTAATTCCTTTTTTTTGGCATGCTAGAGAGGGGCTGTTTAGATGATTTTTGTGGGGGTGCTTGCTTAGTGCGAGACTTGGTTTAATGCGCCAATTTTCATGTACTTTTATGTGTATATCCTTTTATTTCCAGTATGGAGGATACATAATAATCCCTCTACCTGAACGTTCTCCACTTGTTTTTTCTACCTACCATGGTGAAATACAATTTCCACCGGCTGGCTTCGTCAGCTTTGCCGCGACATAGGCACGTCGATCAATCGACCGATGTGATGCCAGTCCAGAGTGTACATTTAGTGGAAACCACCATCGACCGGTATCGACGCCTCTTCTTCAATAACGACCATGGTCTCTGACGCTATACTGCAAATGGGCTACCGCTGGCTGGACCGCGTATGAATCTTTGGCGCTGTTGTCAACTTGTAACCGATTGAATGTCCCATACAGGGTTCGGTACCAGATTTCATCCTCCGACGTGTCATACGCGCCCTTTTGCGCCAGCGTTTGTGAGTAGCGTCTTTGCTGACAGTGTGCTCCGCTGACATACGAAAAGACGCGAAATTGACCAGGGCTCGTTCGAGGCGAACCATGCGAGAAAGATGAAGTGGATCGAGGACGTCCGTGCGCGCGTGCAGATCGCAGAGCTCACGGAGAAGGCAAACGAGCAGCATTATGAGGTGCTGCCCTTTGGTTCTTCCCGATAGGATCTCTTGTTCTTATTCGATGGATCCAGGTTTCGACGAAATTCATCCTATCGACTTTGGGGCCATGCGCCAAATACTCGTCGTGTCTCTACCCGACTGGGAAAGAGACATTGGCTGAGGCTGAAGTCCTTATGTTGGAGAGCTATTGCCAGAAAGCGCAGCTGAAAGACGGTCAGGACGTGCTCGATCTTGGGTGTGGATGGGGCAGCCTGTCGCTCTTTCTTGCGCAGAAGTATCCGCATTCGCGCATTACCGGTCTTTCCAACTCCTCCACGCAGAAAGCACACATAGATGCTACCGCGAAAGCGCGCGGTCTCACCAATGTAGAGGTACGTCTCCGTGCGCATTCAGCGCATCCATCCTATACCGAAAAGGTTCTTGTTAGATTATAACTGCGGACGTTAATTCGTTTGACTTTGCCGGGTCGAAATAGTACGTCTTTTGCATATGCTGGCATCCTTCATTTACCGAACCCCTCCAAGTTTCGACAGGATCTTGTCCATAGAGGCACGCGCTGTCTCTCTCTGTCTACACTGACTGACTGTAATCCAGATGTTCGAGCACATGAAAAACTACCAGGTCCTACTCGCCAAAGTATCCACCTGGCTCCGTCCCGCCGTGAAGGAGAAAACCGTCGATGTCGACGAGGCGCTCGTCTTCATCCACATCTTCTGCCATCGCACCATACCATACCACTTCGAAGAGGACGACGGTTGGATGGCGCAGAATTTCTTCTCCGGTATGGTCCTTTAAGCACCAGCTTGATCATCTCACTCATTTGGCGCGCAGGCGGGACGATGGCCTCTCACGATACGCTGGTCCGTAGGCTCTGACTGTCCGCTCCCTGGCGACTAACATTTCTTCACCATACAGCTGTATTTCCAGTCCGACCTGACTTTAGTGCGGAGCTGGTACCTCCCCGGCACACACTATTCCCGGTCGCTGGAGGACTGGCTGAAGCTGCAGGATAAGAATGCGAAAGGTGGCCCAGATGATATTCCGTTACTTGGCATGACACTAATATCGCCACTACAGCGGGCCTCAAAGAGCTTCGAGAGGACGCACTCGCAAAAGGGAGAACTGAGGCGGAAGCAGTCGCCATGTTCCACAGGTGACCAACGTTTTCCTTTTTTTATTATTCCCGCCCTCTAACGCGGTTATTAGATTCCGAGTATTTTACATGGCGTGCTCCGAGCTGTTCAATATGGACAACGGGCAACAGTAAGTACTTTTTGTGCGCTCAACCGTGTCCCATCTGACTCGCATTGGACAGATGGGGAGTCGGGCACTATCTCTTCAAAAAGCCAGCTGTGTAGCTTTTTGTAGTACAGAGCTATGCAGTCTTCGCACCTTGAGCTCCATTCTGCCGTCTCTATCTGCTTCCCCGTCGTCTCCTTTTCAGCCCACAGAGGCTTCCGGTAGCCGCATCTCCGCCTTCTTTTGCTCTATTTTTTGTTCACTCTCCTCTTTCTCCTTGTTCAGGAGTTTCTTCTCTCTCCGCTTCTCCAACTTCTTCTTCGTTTTCTCCTTGTTCAGTAGTTTCTTCTCTCTCCTCTTCCTTAACTTCTCCATGTCGCCTAAACGCTTCTGTTCACGCTGGGCTCTCTTTCTTTCGAGTATCTCCCCGGGCTGCGAAACAAAACGAAAGGCCGCTCAGAATCGGGCTTCTTGGCTTACGCAGACTGCTTACCACTTGTTTCAGTCGGATTCGCGACACAATGGTGGTCTGCTCCGTGTACGTGAAAGCAGGCGACTCCTGAAGATGTCCGTTAGTCGGTGTATTGACCAGGTTATCAGTCGTGATTGCTTACCGGATCCGGATGGTATCTGAGCCGCGCTAGGGCATTAGCCGCCTCACCGAACGTAATCGCCTCGAGGAACGCGTCCGTCGACATGGGCTGTCCCTCGAGTATCACATGCGACATCGTCTCGGGACACAACTCCTTCAGCGCCTGAATCTGCTCCTTGGCGGCCTTTGCCCCGCGCTGCTCCGACTTGAATCTAACATTCGTTGGTCAAAGATGCCGCGTCACAAGCATTTGGACCTACGGCACATGAGTCCTGAGAAACTCGTGGATTTGAGGCATGACGTCCTCCACTGCGCCTGGAACCGACAGCCTGCGCGCGCCGTCCCCATCCTTGGTCCTGGCAGGAGTGCCCTCGAGCAGCCGTTTGGGCGTCCAAAAGGCTTCATAAACATTTTTGCCTGTGGGCGTGTAAGCTTCTTGCCATGGCCGACGAGGTGAAGTCTTGATACGTACGGTCGACCTTGTGGTTCAGTGCCCGTATAATGGCATGCCCACGCCAAAAACAGTCATGCACATAGATGCCCGGCGCGCACCGAACCCAGAGCCGTTTTTGGCAAAGCCGGAGGCTTTGATGGCTACCAGTGCTGCGTCGCTCTGCTCCTGGATCACTGTCGAGCCGTTAGCATGCAGAATTGGGACATGGTCGTCGACGCAGGACTGACCTTGTTTGGCGAGCGGGCCAGTGGGGGACAGTAGCACGACATCGACTTGCGGCGGTGGCGACAGTGGTTCGCCTGCCCGCTGGGATTCAAGCTTCTCGAGGGCTAGGCGCGCGCTCTCCTCAGCGCGCTGTCGAAGGACGTCCGGCGGCTGTCCTAGATAGATATACAAGTTCAGACAGGCTTGGGTCATCCACGAGCACAAGTACCGTCGATCTTTTCCGGGGCGAGCAGGAATAAATCGGGAGGCTGAAACCGCGAGTACGTGCCCGGTTAGCATCCACGATTTGGATGACGACGGTGTCCTCCTTCGATGTATCCGGAGACGGTTTCATGCCCGAAGATATCTAAGGGCTGTTAGCAGAGGCCGTCTACATCGACGGAAGAACTCACCATGTCTCCAAGAACGTGGCGATCGAAAACGGGCGCCGCCAACAAGACGCAGTCAATTTGGGCAAGTCAATTGCATTGGTATTGCGGTCTGATCCCCATTGAGCACAGTCGGAAAATTGACAAGTACTGAACTCACGAGGCACGAGGAGGACGGGAAACTCTCCCGCCGCGAAGGCAGCTGTTGTTTGGACAGTTATTAGTGGATGTACTGCGCACGAAGACTAACGTGCCCATCTCCGTCTCGTAAAGTAAATGGTCGTCGCTTTTCGGCTTGGCCTCGCAGACCTTTAGTGGTATATGCCTGGCGTTGATGTTGGCATTGCGGAACATGGCTAGGAGCTTCACGGCGTGTGGATCGTCCACGCAATACACCAACGTCGATTTTCGAGTCGCTGCAGTGCCGGTTAGATCACAGTGCATAAATTGGAGATTCACTATGTACCTGTGCGGTTAAGCCATTCCTGGAACGTCGCCTGAAGGACCATTGGCTGCCGCATGACCTTGGATAACTGGGTGGTGTGAAAAAATGACTTTAGTTTGACAGGGATCTTCCTGAGGCCGAGGGGTGCAGGGACAGCGGAAAACACGGCGTTGCATTTCCTGGAAAATTGTCAATGGCGACAAGGACAGTGGTAAAGGACCCACCAAGTTTCCTGGAGATCATCAAGGAAGCTTCGCCGATAAACAACCTCCTCAATAAATTCTATGCGTCGTAGCGCATTTGAATCGTCGGCCGATGAAGTAGCGATTATAATTGGCTGGGAGGCATCTTCAGGGAGATTTTCAGGCCAGTTTGGGATAAAACGCGACACGAACGGGTCGTAGCTAAGTAAATCAGATACACGTTCGAGCTGAAGGGCAATGCGGACATACGATGGAGGATTAAATTCATCAACGTCGTCCAAGACAACCGCTTTGAGCGTTGACGCGTCAAATCTCTTCACAACAGGTACAGGTTTCTTCTCCACCCTTTTGCCGATTAACTTCGTATCCTTATTCACAATTTTGTACGTGGTCATAAAGCTGCAATGTGAGATTTAACAAGTTTGGCATCCAGAGAGCAGGAAACACGCACACGTCTGCATGGGATAACATCAGGTTTTTTTCTTTTTTGATTTCAATCTCAACCTTTAAGTGAGGACATCGTTTCGAGACTTTTTCAGCTATCTTCTTCCCTCTTGCTGTGGATTCTGTAAGAACTAAAATTTGTCTCCGCTGCGCGTCCAGATTTGAATTCTGCTGTATTTGATCCATCAAGCCTGCGAGCGTGGACTGGGACCCCTGGGCCATCTGTATCCCAATTCTGGTGCGACCGGCGTGGATAGCGGTCATACATGCTTGAATGGCATCTTCTTGCCAGCTCTTTAAAGGCTCTGGCGGCGCCAGGGTCTTTGCAATTTTATGGACAGACCTATGCCCTCGAGCGCTTACAGGCAGCCTGCACCAGCGCGAGAGCATCGTCTCGCTCCGAATGAATTCAAAGAGGAATAGATTTTTGAGGCTCCATAAGAAGAGAGAGGAAGGACGAAATATTTGTGAATCTCTAAATTTAGTTTTCGACACGTGACGTTATGTTAACCAAAACTCTTCTGCTTCAGAATTTATCCTTCCCCCTCAATTTTCAGCTGTCTTCGTCCATTTCAGTCAATCCGATGAGTCTTTTGCGGCGACGTCGACTGCTTAAACAAAAAGAAATGATTGGCGTCTATGGTACTTCCTATAAATAGCTTTAAAAACGCCGCGACAGCTTTGAGCTCAGATGCTGAGCTCGAGTTTGGCTCGAGTCTTCTGGAAGTTCCTCTTGTACAGCAGTCTCACAGCCATCCTTTTCATTTAAAGCTCCATCCTTCAATTTCCCACTCTATCCCTGCGCAATCACGATGCCATCCGATCCTGAGTCCGAATCGCTCTCATCTTTCTCCGTCGTAACAAAAGGTCGGAGGCCGCCAAGAGCCCACCCACGTCTTACTGTGTATCGAATCCTCTTCTTCAGTCTCACCGCTGGTTTTGGGACAATCAAGGCGATCTACTCGTACCAGGGGCAGACCATGGCGCCCACGACATTCGATTGGGTTTATAGTATTGTGGTCGTATCTGCGTGAGCCATCGTGGAACACCATTTACTAGTTTCCCTGATATCTGATTTCGAAGATTATTTTGGCTCGGCTTGTACGACGAAGAATGCCCTGATAAGATGCCGCGCTGGATGTTCGAAACAGATGTAGTCGATTCTGTTGTAAAAATGGTCAATCAACTCAGAGGTCAGTATGACGACCGACGACTCCACGGGTAGTTATAATCTCATGAACAATATAGAACAATGTCACAATATGAATCTGCGTATGCTTTTGCGGAAGGTCGTTGGATACTCTGCGGAGCCCAAAGATCCAGAGCAGCGCATTGAATCAGGAGATATGCCTCTCACCGAACTTGAAGGAACCGTGGAATCGAATGGTACAGATTACAAAATGTATTCAACCCTGGTGTTAAATATCTGCGCTATCACAGGACAATCCACAGGCGTTCAGTTCATTACTCCTTCGATTGGCCTCACTCATCGATCCGGTGGTGGATACGGTCGTACCTGGACCAATCCGACACACCACAGAGAGGAATTTGTTGAATGCAACTATTGCGATCGCACATTCGTATCCGATGCTGCATTGCATGACCACTGCGTTATGAAGGCGGATCACCCGTACTGTGAATCTTGCGAAATTATTTTTGGTGATGAGAATGCGTTGCAGCAGGCAAGTTTATCGTGAATCTCTTGGTTGGAATCAATAAATTTATTGAGCCAACAGCATATCCGAGACGCTGCTGTTCACCAAGTTCGCGGACATACAGTTCCTCGGCGTCAGAAGGATGCTCGCGCCTACTGCAAAACTTGCAACATGTATTTTGGGGATGAAAATGCATTGCAGCAGGTGAGTTGGCTGTGTACCTCATCTGCTTCACTGATAAGTAATGTCCTGGATTTTTAGCATATCCAAGACGCCTCTGTGCATCACTTTTGCGAGCAATGCAACCGTCAGTTCGACAACCGGGACGCGATTTGTCGACATCTTGCGGCCAGCAGCCATCATGACTGGTGCTTCGCCTGCTGGGACGACCTCGGCAGTCAAGAGAAGCTTAAAAAGGTTCGCAGACTAGTCGCCTGGTGCGGCGGTACACACTGTATTTTTATTTAGCACTGTGCTTCTGTGCACACCGGCAAGAGAACCAAGACAGAGTGTCCTCTGTGCGATAAAGAGTTTGGTAACCCGATCAATATCGGTCCCCATATCAAAAGAGGTATTTGCTATCCCATTACGCTCCTCAAGATTGACTGAATGTCAATCGATATTTTATTTAGGTTGTGCATAACACTGATATCTGTTAAAACGCGAAACGTCTGTTGGATTAATTTACGTGTAATCGGGGGGGAAAGGGTCCATTGTCTTGAGTTCCATGCCTGATACATCGCGGTCGTATAATGCCAAAGGATTTCAATTTTACGTCGAATTGAACATCATCATGTGACGTTGGTTGAAAAAAGATCACCACGGTCGAAGCTCGCAGCTGATACGGAAAGAAACTGCCAATCATAGCTGATACTGGTACAATTCCCGTCGATGGCACTATATTATCAATTTATTAGACGTTCCTTTTAGGAAGGCAAAAGACAGTGGTTCCCCGCCACGAAGGTATCTGAATATTGCGCAACATAGGTTCGTAAGCTACTACTGAGCTCAGGGAGCTCGTTCTGCCCCTGTCCCCAACTTAGAGTCTCGGCTTTTGAGCGAGAAAACCTTTTAAATCCCTTCCATTGGATTTGCAAATCCATCACAGAGATATATTGCGGCGGCTCCCGACGATGATAATGTCCATACTGTAGTACGTTTCAAACAAGATGTAGAGTCGCAAAACAAAATATGCACGGGTCAAATGATATGTAACGCGAGACCCTGCTCAACAAGTTCCCGCATCCAATCGGAGAGAATCGGAAACGTGGATTTTTCAAGGGTGACTGACTTCAACCGCGCGATGCCCGCTGGAGCTGCGTCCCCAGTCCAGTACCGAGACCTAATCGCGGCCTCGAAAGCGTCACCATCGAAAAGATCCCTGAGGTATCGCCAATCTAGCTCTCGGAGCTGTGGTACTAGCCACTGAGTGCCAGTCTCGTGGTAACTAAACGCCCGGAGAAATTTGTTATTGATGCAGTTTACACAGTTGAAGAGGGTGAGCATGGTCAGCGCTGGCGTGAGTCGAAGGAGTGTGATTAACTGTTGTGAGGTGATACGGCAGCGGATTAGGGAAATTTGCGTGACATTCGGGGCACGCATCTGAAATGCAGAAAAATCTTCCGAGGGCCAATCAATGTGTGAGAGGCAAAGTCGGAAGGTTTGGAGGGAGGGAAGGCTTAACGCCGTGAAAAAAGGCGTGATATAGCCCACCAAATGACTGCCCGCCTCAAAATGCACTTCAAGTGTCTTGAGAAAGGGGAGGACAGTAGCCGCTGCCGCAACATCCGGCGTATCCCAGTCCAGTGTAATCAACTTCGCCGAAACGATATTGGTGCACTGCAGCAAGATGAAGCGGCATGTGGTGGGATCTTCTTCCTGCAGCTCGAGGTGGGTAAGTTGCGCCCAAGGTATCCGCAACACATCGTCGACCGATATTCGGTCACCATTCTCAATCACTACCAACTTGAGACGGCGGAGCCGTGGGCAGATGAAAAATAGGTGCATGTTGTTGCTGTGCAATACAGCGAGATCCAATGCTTCGAGGGTCGTGAATGGGCCAGGAGGAGTATCCAGCAGGCTCAAGTTGTCCACGGACCACGAATCCATTTTGAGGGTTTTCCATCGAGAGGCCGTGGGAATCATGGCCCGGAGGATGTGCCGGTGAACCTCAGTTGTATGAAGGTCATCGTTTTCGCATGTCAATGAAACATGAACGGGAAGTGGAAGAGACCGATCAAGTAGTATCTTGAGCCCATCCACGTAGTTCTCTGGGGAATATCTATGCCTATCCAGTCGCACATCAACCGAGCCCGCCGCCCATAGCTTCGGCGAGCCGACGACTATATTCCGCCATGAAGAACAGACCTGTGAAAGGAGAAGAGATTGGTGGACTGGATGATGTGTACCGAAAGCAGGAGTGTTGCGATCCACGACGATCCCAACACGGTCGTCCGTCGAGCAGGATTCAGGTTGAACTGCGAGATGGAAAATCTCCACCAGTAACTCCGTTGGAAGCTTTCCAAGTGGCACAATAATGAACCATAACCGCGCAAGGGTACGGCGCTCCTTCTGGCGGGCACGCTCCAGCTCGTCGATCTGAGTGGTGAGGCGGCGAATATTGGCCTCAGTCTCGTTGATGTGAGCTTTAACGTCCTCTTTTGAATGAATTTCGGGGAACGCCATGGTTGGCGCGTTGAAAGAAGAAAGAGAAGACTAACTTAAGGGTCACAGCCACAATCCCGTGACACTTGTCACTCGCGCCTTCCTGCAGAGACAACTCCAACTGAGCATTCCTTTCTGTTCATCGAGGAATGCTTTCGCCTGAGGTCTTGTCTGATGAGCTTCAATCGATCATCCTTTAAGCTTATTCCGAGTCGCATGTAAACAACGTTTCCTGTGTCATGACCATTTGCAAGTCATCTGCCTCAAGCGTTTGCGGACTCAGACTCTCTCGTGGCATATCTCGCTGGCACTCAGTGCACCGATAGTCTGGGTCCAGCCTCTATCAGTCGTTTTAATCTGCCGGAAATCTGGTCTGGTTCCCCAATCCTTCGGACTACAGTACCCAGCCATGTCTACTCTCATTGAAATCCTCGAAACTCAGCTCAACGTCGATGTCGACTCGATGGACCCCAACGTCGCTAAGAGTCTGCCCTTCACACCCCACAATATGACCAGCAACCAGTTCGTTGTCCTTGAGCAGATGCAGGCTCCTGAGAACCGCGAGCTATTACTCGGCGCCGTGAAAGAGTATGGCGACAAGGGATGGGAAGCCGTTCTCGACAGAATCGTAAGTTGTCGAATGGCGCACAAGCATCGCATCGATCTGATGAATATGCAGTCTGCCTTGCTCTGCGCGAAGAACATCGGTAATATCCAGGGTCGCGTCCTATTGCAGACTTCGCCCTTTTACGCGTACGATACGCAGAGTGCGTCTTTGTTCGCCGCGTTCTTCATTTTCTAATCTTCTATCTTCTTGGTTCTGTTCTCAGAGGTTGTTGACCACGCTAGGCGGTATGCCGTCGAGCTCGAGAAGGTCGGGATTTCCAAGTCAGCCTTCGATTGTCGCTCGATGTATCATCCTTACATAAAGCCAGGGATCGCTTCTGTATCAAGATTCCCGCAACCGGACCCGCCATGAATGCTGGCGCCATTCTCTTCAAGGAGGGCATCCGCACGCTCGGAACCTCCCTTTTCTCCGTCGCGCAGGCCATCGCGTCCAGCCAGGCCGGCTGTCTCTACATCAGCCCGTACTTTAACGGTGAGCGGTCCCCGCACGCGCTGCGATGTCTCTGAATCCAAGGCAACAGAGATACCGGCACACACTGATTTGAAGCTCTGGCCCAATACGGAGGACCCCGCGACCAAGCACCCGATGTCGCATCGCCTGATGCAGATCCTAGAGACTTACAAGCGGCTCTATAAGGAGACCGGGAGGGAGCAGCCCATGCTCAAGCCTGCGAGGTATGTGCGCTCCCACACCTTCCTTTTTCTTGACTCTGAGTCGCGTCGTCCCGCAGCTTTATCTCCGTGCAAGAGGTCATGGCATGCGGCGAAATGGAGATGCACCACGCGACCATCGGCGCGCGCATACTCGCTGAGCTCTGCGCGCTCCCTGCCGTGCCGTCCTCATCCACGAAGATCCCCGGCGTCGCGAAGGTCGATATGAGCAAGCCGTACGCCGACGCGCATCCGACGCCCGCGCGCCTCACGGACATGTCCAAGAGCGACCCGCTGGACGCGAACTGGGACGGGAGAGTCGCGTCGACGGAGATCGACTACCTCGCGGACAACGGGGCGGCGCTCGAGCGGGCGATCGAGGCGGACCCGGTGACGAAGCAGCGGCTGTATGATGCGCTGGAGGTGTTCAAGGTCGGGGAGTTGAGCAGCAAGGCGGTTATCGAGAAGGCGATTGAGGAGCTCAAGGTTGGAGTATGAATAGTTTCAGCCCGGTATGTCTTTGGGATTTAAATGGAGCCTTCTTTTTCCTGTTTGGGTCAACTGGTGCTATGAAATCAGGGTGCAATAGGGTGCAATCCACCCCTCATCTCCCTTTCTTGGGTCCGTCGCTCCTGCATATCGTGTACCGTCCTCCAAATGGTGCATGCGCGTCCGATGTCTTGATCAGGGACGTGGAGCGTCCATTTATTTATCTTTTTTTGCAATTTTTCGCAATCAGAAACTCGGTCCCTTCAAGCCTCCTTGAACCCAAACCACCACCTTCGCGCAAAATGTGGGCCCATATTCCAAAACTCCTCGTCGCTGGACTCTCGATCGACGTTCTTCGGTGCGATGCGGAGGAGGAAAATTTTACTGCTGAAGGTCCCTGTACTAATGAGGTGCAATCTCGATGAAGTAAAAGACGTAGCACACCTTGGAATGAGTGGGAAACAGGATGAAAAAGACGCAAAGACAGATAGGGGCCTCTATCCTAATCGAGCCATCGGAAACCCGGACCGAGCAAAGCTGTGATTTTGCGGACGCGACTTCGGACTCGCGCTGACTCTAACAGCTGATTCATCTCCCTTGAAAGCTTGAACCCAAACCACCATCTCCTCGAACAAAAAAAAAATGTCCACATCCCCAAGCTCCTCGTTGTTGGTCTCGGCAATTTGCCTTATCCAAATACGCGCCATAGGTATTTTACTCAGTGTTTTTCGAAGAATGAATTTACTGAAGGTTCTATGGGATCTAGTCTCGGACAACTCATCATCGATGAGCTAGCATGGCGTACGGGCATTCGCATGTCCCCCGATCGCGATGGTTTCTCAGGTGAAAGCACCATTATCCTCGGGAAGACGCCTCTTACATTGACGCTGTTCAAGTCCAGTATGTCCTCCCATAAAATCAATACTCGTACTTGAGACCTACCCTGCATTTACAGAACATCTAATGAACATCTCCGGCCCTTCAGTTGTTGCGGCGCTCCGTAAGCGCGGTCTGAAGCCCGACATGCTCATCGTCATCTCCGATTCCACACAACACGAAGTGTGCAAGGTCAACTACCGTCTCGGCGGAAGCGCGAACGGTCATAATGGTCTCAAGAGGTCATTAGCTCGCTCGGGTCGCAGGATTCCACCGCCTGCGCGTCGGTGTTGGGCGCCATCGTCCATGGATCTCGCGGATTATGTGCTGGGCAAGCTCAGCTCGCATGAAAGGCAGTTTTGGAGCGGAGATGGCGTTGACTTGGTTTGCGATGCGATCGAAAAGGTCGCACAGAAGGTGAATGGATAACGCAGTGGGCCCGGGCTTGGGTAAGTTTCTGTGTAAGCCGTTCAGTCAACATGGGGCTTACTCATCGTCGAATTTTTTAGGCTCGAGTTGCTTACTGCAAGGAAACTGTCTTTCATCGACGCGCATTTGACGGCGTACGACTGACTCAGTGCCGATGCGTGCTGAGTCAGTGACCGGCTTCAGGCCCAGCCTCTGAATCAAGCTGCGTGTCAGCTTTCCAAATATATTTACCGGTAGTTGTTACAATAATCTAATTTAATCCATCAGGCAATGGCACGAATACACCGTGACCGTGCCTCTGTGCCATTACTAATGCGAGTGTGCTATTCCTCGTTTCTTCCGCGGTCAGGTAAGCAGGGACCCAGCATCTACTGCAGCGAACCTCAAAACACGGAGCTTCAGGCCTCAGGCCCGGGCTTCGCTAGCAACCTCACATCCCTTGCTATGATGTGGATAAGTTTCTTCGCCGTTCTTGCACTGAGCAGCGCATTTTTCCCCGCCACCATCCACGAGAATGGCACACATTTCGAAAAGTTGAACATGCAGTTCGATTTTATCGTGGTTGGAGGTACGGTGCTTCTGCATTGGTTGCCTCCGCAGAAGTTAACTGTGCGAGGAGGGGTGCAGGCAACATCGTCGCGAACCGCCTCTCCGAGAATCCAACCCCAATGTGCTGGTGCTGGACGCCGGCGGGTCGTGCGTCTCTCGCAGCCTGGGATAACGGGGAAAACTCTCCACGACACAGGGACGAGGATATATTTCTCCCGTTTTACTGTACTGTCGTAATTTCCAACACGCCGCAAGACTGAACTACACGACTACGCTGCAAGCTGGGTTGAACGGCCGAACCGTGGTGTTTCCGCGCGGCTTCGTACTTGGGAAGATCCTTCGTCGGCGAGTTCCATACTTACTGAGTCACTCGTATTTCAGGAGTGGGTTTAATCCATTCGAGCTGCGTGATATCAAGATTACTTGGTATGTACGCGCGGATCGAGACATGATTTTGACTGGTTTTTGCGAATTGCGGGCGACGAGCGTTGGTTGTGGGACAGCCCTGTGCTGTATCATATTGAAAAAAGGTGTGCGACATCCAAAGTATTTTTTTCTATGGTTTGAGCCAGACTGAGGAATTCACTCAGCCAGCCGACCACCATACCATTACAGGGCAGTTCAATTCGGCCATGCATAGGTTCAGCGGAATCAATTCCGGCACGCTCGCGACGGTTCCCGCGTTCCATCGATTTTATGGTCATCAAGTCTATTAAGGAGCTCGGCGAGTTTCCGTTCAACCTGGACGCTGGGATTGGTACGTAGGGTTCACGTTTATAAATACAACGAAGGATATTCAGATGATATTTCTACCCCAGGCTGGGGATATATGGCGGTGAAGAGCGGTAAACGGGGCGGTTCGGCAACATCATATCTTGCGCCAACCATTTCCGTACTGTAGAGTTTGTTCAAGATCTCGACGGCAGGCAGTCCAATTCTTTTTATAACGCTGCCAACGTGCTTTCTACGCCCACTATCCTGTTGTACTCTGGTAACGCTTCGCCGTTGAAGAATCTCGGAATCATGCCCTTGCACGACCTCCCGTCCGTGGGTCAAGTGAGTTCGTTTTAGTACCCGTATCTTGCTTCCTTGACTTGACTTGATTTTGATTGACGTTCAAATTGACGTCGCTACAAATAGCAGCTATTCATTGTCGTGGCATTCCTCCCCTTTGTACGTTCACATTTGAAGCAGTTGGTAATTCTACTAACGAATTAGGGTGTGCTACATGGAAATTGATTTTTCAAAGGTTTGTTTTTGCTAACGTCGTGCCGGTTTAAATTTAATCACGAAGGCGTTCAACGTCTGAGATCAACTCCCACCATATGTTCAGCAGACTTTATCTCAAGCCGTAGAACAGTAGCATTATGTCAGCCCCCTTCATCCTCTTCCATGTCGCTGGCTCACCCATCCAGATTTGAAGGCGCTCTTGTTTCCTCGGACACCATGCAAACTATTGGCCCGAGGTCTCCCGTTCATGTAGCCAGAAGCCCCTTGGCGAGGAGTTCCCTTTTCAATGGGCAAATATCCGTTATTGTCCAAACAGACTACGCCTCTCCGACCAGCGATACTTATCCCCAGTATTCCTGGTATGTTGTCCGACACGCATCCGATCACATGTCGACCGACATGTTCCTGTAGGTCGCAAGACAGGTTGTCCCCGATGGTCATTCCGCGTGCAAGCTTCTCGACCGTTTCAGAGGACGATTCGTGTGAAGTGGACTCACAGGCCCCTGGGATGGGTGACCATCGGGGATATATGCCATGGCATCGGTCCTCAATGGAATATCGGTTGCATCCTGGTTCAAGCAATCATTCATGGTCTCAGCAGCCATCTCTGCGCCCGCAGACACCGCAAAGTGTGCATAGCTGGTGGTCCGACAGCAACTCTATCGGCCCAACCATGTCCATCCATGCGGCAGCGAAGCCTTTGATTCGGCTCATGTATCACCGACAGGCAACAAATTTTATTGAGAAGAATCGTGGCACGTCCCTTTCGCCACAGACAATGGATATATATTCGAGGTATCTAGGGTACGTATAAAATCACAAATTCTCTTAAATTTCGCTGATGGAGTGTTAGATACAAGTATATAGGGGCTACTACCAAGGCGGCAATTCTGAGAGATCTGGAAAGCAGAGTATCCGAGGACGACGCTGATGTGATGATAGATTCACTTTCGGTGCAGTCGGATCTCGCGGAGGGACTAGTCAATTCTCCTCACATCGAGGTTCGGAGATCCACCTGCAGAATACTAGCACGGCTGGTCCTCTTGGAGTCTCGGTCGGCGTTTACATTCGGTGCTATATCGTGTCTTGTGTCTCTCTTGAGGTCATTCCTGCAACTTTTCTTCAATACAATGCTGACTGTAGTCTGAAATCAGCGACAAAGATCCAGCCACTGTCGACACTGCTATTGGTGCGCTGTCTGCTTTGTCCAGTTGTCAGACAGCACCGAGGCTTCAATGGATGTACGGCTGGTGAACAAACTCCTTGAATCCCCTAACGACCAAATCTTCGAAGTAACCTGCGGCATGTTAAAGCGCACGGCGCTCTCGCAATGTGAAAACCTGGTGGCCCTGCTCGGGTATACTCCCTTTGATCTCACCATTGACATAGTACTTATTTGCTGTAAAATCAGTCATGACAACCTGAAATTTTGGGCGCTGCATTAACAGGCTGACCTCCCTTCTCCAATGGTCGGACGGCGCCGAAGCTGCTATAAATGCCGGACTCATTGAGAAACTTCTCGAGTCTTCAACTCCCTGGATGACAAGATCCTCACGCCGTTACTGCAAGGGCTGGTCCTTGCATCCGTCTTTCCATGCGAGAGTCTTGTTTGCCGACTGAGGTGGCCGTAGTGCTTCTCGCCCAAGTACTGACATTGTTTTCAATCAGGGACGCGACCACGACATTGAACGACGTGCAATATATGCACTGTCTTTCTTTATACGACATCCGGACGGGCACAGGCGGCGATGAAGGCCGGAATATTGGAATTCCTCGACAAATTTGTTGACTCTCCAAATACGTGGATTCTCAGATCTACATGCCTGATGCTGGGTCACTTGGTGCGGAGTGACTCTACGCTGGTCATCGTTGTGAGCGATTCCCTGTGTGAGTTCTTTATGTCCCGCCTGAGGTGAGTACAGCAGCTTTTTTTAACTGCAATACTAATGGTGACCTTGGCTCAGAGACGAAAACGTCGAAATTACTGAGAGTGCTATCTCTGCTCTTGCGCGCTTCGCCGGCTTTGTCGTCTCGCCTGATGCCGTGGAGATTCTCGTAAATGCAATACCAGACCTGCACGGCTTCTTGAATCGCCGAACGCTCGGGTTCAACAAGACACATGTCAAATGCTGGACTTCTGGCAGGCTACGAAACTGGCAAGCTGGCGCTATTAAACTTGAATACCTGTGATCACTTGGCATCACTTCTGCCGTGGGTCCATTTCGTTTCCTGGGATGTTGGGTACTCATAAATTGCGTAGACAGGAAGACAGCGAAGTTGTTGCCCATGCGTTATCTGCACTTGCGTCAATTGCCGAGTGGCCGAGGGTGCTGCTGCTGTCGTCGGTACCGGCGCGCTCGGCCACCTCGATGGACTCATTAGCTCTCGGAATAACCACGTCCGAAAATGCACGTACCAATTACTCGGAAATCTTGCATACCATCCACTGCGGGGACCAAATACTTTTTCATCTGGGACAATGGCTTTGTAACTCGTTATACCACTACGATGGAAATTTTCCCAAAAAATTAGTATGGACTTCTAATATGCTCATTTGCACTGAACAAGTGATCCCTCGCACCGCCACTAATAAACTCGAATCTGCTGGATAGGTGCTGGGATGGAGTTTCAAGAGATCTTTCAACATAAGAGGAAAGATTTCGGCGTTCACCGTCGTCCCTGGGAGACTGCAGAAGCAAGAACCTTAATCAGACAAGTTTCAAGCAACTAGTAAAAAATTCAGGTCAAAGGATTTAGCAGGCATAAAGAAGGTAAAGATAATTGATTGTTTTTGACCGATCCAGTCATGATCAGTCTTAGCGCGGATTGATCCCCCGGCAACACAACTGAAGAGTTTGACGATGTCTATGCTGTTTGTTCGGCAAGTCCTCGAGGGAGCTAGGAGGTTCCAGATTCGAGACTTGGGAGCTCATAGGTAACCGTCACCAAAGGAATTTAAACTGACCGGCGGCACTTCCCGGCTAATTCCCACGGTTCGACACCTGGTGAGAATTCATGCTATTTAGGTACCATAACTTGGGTAGTATTCAGCCTCCGTCTGGCTATGCTCATGATAAAAATAAAAATAACGTCTTCGCGAACGCCTTGCGCAATGGAAGAATTTCATCCGCAATATAGGAACGAGGGATCTTGGATACTTCCTCGTCTTTCTGCCCTCTTCCCTCTGGCACCGACGCCTTGCCCACGCTCCCGACGCAGATCTCCAGAAATTATGCAATATATTCACTTCGAGTACGACAGCTGGTGTACGGTCTCCTTCAGATCCATATCCGTCGTCCTACACCGTCATCAGGACATCCTCCAGCTGGAGCGACTCGAGCGCAAAGTCCCTGGGCGCGCAGCGTGCCGGAACGATGCGGGATCGACAGGGTTGTCGGGATCCCAGTGCACAGACCGCCGGTCTGTGTGGAAGTTCGAATAAGTATGTTAGCGTCATGAGGGAGAGCGTGTCATGCCAAGAATGCCCCGCACGCCCTTGATTACGGCGTCTTGGATTAGCCCTTTCCCGTCCAGCCACCTCCACAGAGAGAGCGGAACATCGATCGAGGCGGCGTTCAGGTCAAACATGGTGCAGTTCGTGTCTTCGTTACTTGATTGGTCGACGGTGTCGCGTCCTCGTCGTCGCCGGCGCGGTGGTATGCGGGATGCCTGCTGATGTCATATCCACCAGACGCAAAGTTTCTCTGTCAATCTGGTGTTTGGAAGCGGAGGGGCGTCAACGGGCGACGCGAGATAAACACGTTTTTGAATGAATCCGCGAATCTTCCACTTTGGAACTATCGCGGATTCAACGATAATCGTCGCATCGGTTTCGGCGGTGAGATAGTTGCTGATAGCGCGAGCTATATACTCTGCGGGGTGATCAGGATTCAGCCAGATTCCAGAACTTGAAACGACGCACGTTGCAGGCTTAAACTATTGGCAGTTGCAAAAATTACAGAGAAAAAGTCATCCTAGACGAACTATGAGCACACTGTCCGCAAGACAAGCGGGGAGAAGCACTCACGTCCCCACGAATATTCAGAGCATCTGGTTCATGACGAACCAGGTAATAAAGGCCGAGATGTCGTCGACATTGAACCGCCGAAAGGACTTGATCGTGAACCATTTGAATCGGATTCGCGCGTGGCCAGAAACCCGTCGCCGATCTTGGAAAGTCGTCGCGACTCGGCCGCGGGAGGTGCGGCATGGACATGGCCAGGCGCCGGAAGAAGGGAGGGTAATTGTCGTAATTTGGAGACGGCGCGCCGTCCGTACCTTTTGCCAGTGCCTTCAGGTCATTTTCGTTAATTGGAGGCTTGGGAGGCCCCCGGCGATCCGAGTCGGACGCTCTTCGTGAGGAATGGAAGTGTCGTGTAAGCGCAGAATAATGGGTTTCTTCGCGCAAGTAAGAGGGTGAAGCCCGTTCGTTTTACGCCATGGTTGGACTGGGAATTAAAGAAAGTTCGTATAATATCGTAGCGGTCCAGTTTTGCCTCCCTGGGTCGAATACAAGGTCGAATAGTCGTCAAAACCAAAGTACATTGCCGCGGGGTTTTCGTCAGAATTGGCTTGAAAGCCATGGCCAAGCAAAATCCGCAGAGAAAGCGCTGTCTTTGCGAGATGGTGGTCGAGAGTCAAGAGAGGTGCGATATTGCACGCCAACCAAGAGGCGAGCGATCATTCAGGATCAGAACAGACTCTTTGACAACCCCCCAAATCAGGAAGTCCGAAATAGCCGACCGACTTTCATCGGTCTGATTCCTGGACATTTTACTGTGATCCCAATCTAACCCGGCAGCTCTGAAATTTTGCGACACCCCCCATTCTCGCATACTGTGCACACGCCTAGCGGCTCAGAATATTTTATTTGGCCCAGGGGCAAGCATGATAGATTTTACAACATTTTTGATGGTGTTGTCGGCAGACTTCGGCCAAAAGCTGAAGATGACGTCGTGAGAACAAACCTTCTCAAAGACTGCGGGTGGCGGTCCGCACCGTCCGCTTCCACTCAAATCATTGGCTCATAAATGACGTACACCCCCCCCCCCCCCCCTCTGCACGTGTCACCGACTTTGCCAGGTCTGTGTCAGGAACTTTACTATCGCTCGCCTCTTGACGCCAACCGTCGCGAGCAGTAGAAAAAGTGACGTCAAATTTGGAAATGCACAGACAGCGTGTGACAAGTACGGTTGCCACGCTTTGGCGTCGGCCGATCGGCTTTGGATTTGTACTTTTCACTCTCTTCGCTTATGTATCTCAGGCTACCTCTCCAATGCACCTTCACGATGTCTTTCGGACACAGTATACCCTTGCACTGAAACTTGGACGTGTGACTCAGAATAAAGAGCGATAAATAATGCCATACCTTGCACGACCTCCCGTCCGTGGGTCAAGTGAGTTCGTTTTAGTACCCGTATCTTGACCTGACTTGATTTTGATTGACGTTCAAGTTGACGTCGCTACAAATAGTAGCTATTCACTGTCGTGACATTCCTCCCTCTATATGTTCACATCTGAAGCAGTTGGTAATTCTACTAACGAATTAGGGTGTACTACATGGAAATTGATTTTTCAAAGGTTTGTTTTTTGCTAACGTCGTGCCGGTTTAAATTTAATCACGAAGGCGTTCAACTTCTGAGATCAACTCCCACCATATGCTCAGCAGACTTTATCTCAAGCCGTAGAACAGCAGAATTATGTCAGCGCCCTTGATTCTCTTCCATGTCGCTGGTCACCACCCAGATTTGAAGGTGCTCTTGTTTCCTCGGACACCCTGCAAACTATTAGCCCGACACTTCCCGTTCATGTAGCCAGAAGCCCCTTGGCGAGGAGGTCCCTTTTCAATGGGCAGGTGTCCATTCTTGTCCAAACAGACTATGCCTCTCCGACCTCAAGAGCGAGCAGCGATACGTATTCCTGGTATGTCGTCCGACATGCATCCGATCACATGTCGACTGACATGTTCCTGTAGGTCGCAAAAAACGTTGTCCCCGATGGTCATTCCGCGTGCAGCTTCTCGACCGTTTCAGAGAACGATTCGCGTGAAGTGGATTCACAGTCCCCTGGGATGAGCGACCATTGGGGACATATACCATGGCATCGGTCCTCAATGGAAGACCGGTCAAACAATCATTCATGGTCTCAGCAGCCATCTCTGCGCCCACAGACACCGCAAAGTGTGCATAGCTGGTGGTCCGACAGCAACTCTATCGGCGCAACCATGTCTATCCATGCGGCAGCGAAACCTTTGATTCGGCTCATGTATCACCGACAGGCAACAAATTTTATCGAGAAGAATCGGGGCGCGTCCCTTTCGCCCAGACAATGGATATATATTCGAGGTATCTAGGGTACGTATAAAATCACAAATTCTCTTAAATTTCGCTATGGAGTGTTAGATACAAGTATATAGGGGCTACTACCAAGGCGGCAATTCTGAGAGATCTCGAAAGCAGAGTATCCGAGGACGACGCTGATGTAATGATAGATTCACTTTCGGTGCAGTCAGATCTTGCGGAGGGACTAGTCAATTCTCCTCACATCGAGGTTCGGAGATCCACCTGCAGAATACTAGCACGGCTGGTCTCTTGGAGTCTCGGCCGGCGTTTACGTTCGGTGCTGTATCGTGCCTTGTCTCTCTCTTGAGGTTATTTCTGCAACTTTTCTTCAATACAATGCTAATTGTGAAATCAGCGACAAAGATCCAGCCACTGTCGACACTGCTATTGGTGCGCTGTCTTCATTTATCCAGTTGTCAGACAGCACCGAGGCTTCAATGGATGTGCGGCTGGTAAACAAACTCCTTGATCCTCTAACGACAAAATCTTCGAAGAAACCTGCGGCATATTAAAGCGCATGGTGCTCTCGCGATGTGAAAACCTGGTGGCCCTGCTAGCGTATACTCGCTTCGTTCCCACCGTCGACATAGTACTCATTCCGCTGTAGAAATCACGACAACCCTGACATTTTGGGTGCTGCCATTAACGGGCTGACCTCTCTTCTCCAATGGTCGGACGGCGCCGAAGCTGCCATAATGCCGGGCTCATTGAGAAACTTCTCGAGTCTTCAACTCCCTGGATGACAAGATCGTCACGCCCGTTACTACAAGGGCTGGTCCTTGCATCCGTCTTTCCATGCGAGAGTCTTGTTTGCCGACTGAGGTGGCGCAGGTAGTGACTTCCCGCCCAAGTACTGACATCGTTTTTCAAATCAGGGACGGCGACCACGACATTCAACGACGTGCAATATATGCACTGTCTTTCTTTATACGACATCCGGACGGTGCACAGGCGGCGATGGATGCCGGAATATTGGAATTCCTCGACAAATTTGTAGACTCTCCAAATACGTGGATTCTCAGATCTACATGCCTGATGTTGGGTCACTTGGTGCGGAGCGACTCTACGCTGGTCATCGTTGTGAGCAATACCCTGTGTGAGTTCTTTATGTCCGCCTGAGGTGAGTACAACAGCTTGTTTTAACTGCAATACTAATGGTGGCTTTGGCTCAGAGACGAAAACGTCGAATTACTGAGAGTGCTATCTCTGCTCTTGCGCGCTTCACCGGCTTTGTCGTCTCGCCCAATGCCGTGGAGGCTCTCGTGGATGCAATACCAGACTTGCATAGGCTTCTTGAATCACCGAACGCCCGGGTTCAACAGACACATGTCAAATGCTGGGACTTCTGGCAGGCTACGAAACTGGCAAGCTGGCGCTATTAAACTTGAATACCTGCGATCACTTGGCATCACTTCTGCCGTGGGTCCTATTTCGTTTCCTGGGATGTTGGGTACTGATAAATTGCGTAGACAGGAAGAGAGCGAAGTTGTTGCCCATGCGTTATCTGCACTTGCGTCAATCGCCGAGTGGCCCGAGGGTGCTGCTGCTGTTGTCGGTACCGGCGCGCTCGGCCACCTCGATGGACTCATTAGTTCGCGTAATAATACGTCCGAAAATGCACATGTGAATTACTCGGAAACCTTGCATCCATCGCACCCCAGCGGTTGCTGTCATGGATATCAATGCATGTGCTACGCTGGTTTCGTTCCTGGGGTGCGCCTAATCACCTTTTCCTCTTCTAAATTAATTGGTTTTGGATTAGCGGTGATGACAGTACCATCATTGAGAGTGTGGTGTACACACTTTCTGGGGTGAGCCAATGGTATAATGGGGCACAGGCGGTTGTGAATGCTGGAATCATGGACTTCATACCGGGCCTCCTGGATTCCCCAAGCCTCAGCATTAGGAACCATACCGCCCGTATGGTTGCATGGCTCACACTTTATGGCAGAAGAGGACAAGAAGTGGAGGAATTTCGGATACACAGATGGCATGAAATGTAGCTAGGTAACTTGGTTAAGAATTGCACAGTGGAATGACACGTGGACAGGCCCTCTTGTTGACAACCGCCCACGCATATCGGGTTGGCAGGTTGCGACACACGAGTTCCTGACAAATATCGCCGCGTCCCCTTTACTGTAGTTTAGTTTCATTGAAAAAATAGTATGGAGTTCTAATATGGCTCATTTGCACTGAACAAGTGATCCCCTCGCACCGCCACTAATAAACCGAATCTCTGCTGGATAGGTGCTGGGATGGAGTTTCAAGAGATCTTTAAACACGAGGAAAGATTTCAGTGTTTCACCATCGTCCCTGAGAGACTGCAGAAGCAAGAACCTTAATCAGACAAGTTTCAAGCAACTAGTAAAAAAAATCAGGTCAAAGGATTTAGCAGGCATAAATAAGGTAAACATTTTGATATTTGGCGCGATCCAGGTGGATCTATCTCGGCAACCCAACTAAAGAGTTTGACAACGTCTATGATGTTTGTTCGACAAGCTCGAGGGAGGTAGGAGGCGCCCAATTTCGAAGCTTGGAACTCACAGGTACCGTTTCTGAATAGGCTTGTGTTTTATTTAGTGGGAATAAGCATGCAACGCCGTCATCAAAGGAATTTAAACTGACCGGCGGCACTTCTCGGCTAATTCCCACGGTTCGACACCTGGTGAGATTCACGGAGAATTCATGCTATTGTAGGCTTTGGTACGGTATTATTCGGTCTTCGTCTAGCTATGCTCAGCGCAAAAAATAAATACAACCGTCGTCGCGAACTGCCTTGTGCAATGGAAGAAATCTCATCCGCAGCAGAGGAGCGAGGGCGTCTTTAATTGAATATAACTGTCACAACTCCCAACATGGGTATATACGACATCCGAAGTATTTTTCCTCTGTTTGAGCCACATACTGAGCAATTCACTCAGCCGGCCGACTACCACATTACAGGTCAGCTTATAGCCGATTTCAAAAGTATGTACGGGTTTTACGAAACGGTGATGCTCGATTTGCGTTTACCCATGTTTGCTCCTGCGTCGTCGGCTAGCTTCGGCTAGTCCCACTCCACACCTCAAAGAATCCATACCCAAGTTTTATTCATCATTTTGCAACCACCCAAGGGTACCAAAACATGCAGAATGGTTTCTGTTTAAGAGAGTGTCTGAAAGGACGAAGGAACTCAAATGGTGCATAGACGAGGGCGCCGAGCAAGCGCCGAGGGGTGAACAAGAGAAAACAACCATAAGCACAAATCGAACACCACCGTTTCGTAAAACCCGTACATACGGTTCAACGGAACCAATGATGGCACGCGGCTCTTCATCGCTTGATGGCATCTTCCGTCCAATTGGGCGTACCATCACCGTTACCGCTCTTTCCCTTCGTTCCTCACGCATTTATCTCAGCCCCCGCCATGGATCCATCTTCCCCGGTCTTTCAAACTCTCGGTCAGCCATTATGGCTCGAATCCGCACAACTGAGGCAATATTCACCGTGGGCTCCGTTCGACCAACTCATCTGCGCGATCTCGCGGCTCAGGTCCAGAATGAGCGCCGCCCTTGGGCGACTATGGTTTATAATTCACCAGTGGGAAAGGTTCCGACGGAATTATTGGTGGAGATTTTCTTACTCGCAATTCAGTCCGATCCGGAGACTGGTACAGTCGTGCAACGTCATAGCCTCCCTTTGGTTATCACCCAGTCCACCAAGCTTTCCTCCTTTCCCAGATCTGTTCTTCCTGGCGGTAGATTGTCATAGACTCACCGAAGCTGTTGGCTATAGGCTGGTGGATGTTTGGTTGCGGACGGTTGAGGTTTTCAAACTGATCTCGAGAGAGCGTAGATCAGGAGCACAATGTGTCCGTACAGCTGGCCTTGTTCTTGGGCTGCTCGCTCCTTTGCCATCTAACCGTGGAGCGCAGTGTAGGCTCGGCTCACTATTGTGCACCAGTTCCCTTGGAGGCAACTTACGCACCTCGAACTCAACGAACGAATTCCGCTACTTGCCGTTCGATCTTGCTGCAATGCAGTAATATTTTTTACGCGAAATTGGTCGCAGTTGAATGGACCAATCCCGATGTCGTCACCGCGCAGCCCACCATCCTCCTTCGCTCAGAACACTCATAGTGTAATTTCACCACGTTGTGTTCGGGCATGTCGAACCCTTCACGCTGTTGAGCCTTCCACGCTTGTACACCCTCGAGCTCGTATTGAGCCCCACTACAAGCGCACCATGGCCCACTCAACGACTATCCTCATTCCTGATGCGTGCCCCGAATGTTGTGCGGATTGCCTTGACACACGGTATATTAATCACCCAAGAATTGCTCACCCTCCTTCGACTCACCCAGCACTCACCGCACTCGCTCTGAACGGGTGTCCAAACTGCATCACCGATGAATTTCTCTGGGCGTTTACCTACCGGGAACGGTCCGCTCCTCAGCTAGCGCCACAGCTGCAGGAGCTGCGCCTTCGAAACATTGATGGGCGTCGTTTCGGAGACGATGTTTTCGAGGCCGCGATTGGTCGCGGTGTTGGAAAGACGACACGGTTACACCAAATGTCGCGCGGTTGCGGAGCTTGTTGGTTGTGAAGGTCTTTTCAACGGCGAGGGTGAAACCTCTCAAGATCCGGATGAAAGACCTGAAGGACCGGGGTCTCGAACTAAATCTCAGCTGTTGACTTCGTATGTAAGCGCCGCTCTAGATCTGTCCTGTTAAATTCACTTATACATGCATTCTCTCTGTAGTTACGGACTTTGTAAGAAGTGTTCGAGTGCAGTAGAAGAAACTCAAGCGGAGAATAAATGGCAGAGATGGCGATGGTGGTCAACAAGTGGTTTGAATGGCATATATTTCTCAGATAAGGACTATTTCGGATAACCGAGTCAGTCAATTCTCAAATTTGCACTCTGTCCAACCGCGAGACTGCTCTGGATCGGTCGTCCAGTTATTATTATAATTAACTAGGGAGTACAATCCCCCATGACATTCCACGCCTGGTGCATCAGATAGCAGCTCGCATCAAACCAGTATCAAACCACTCCACTACCTGGGTCTGCAGCACTGCATATGCTTACTGGGGTACGATTCTACCGAGCTATAAATGCACGCTAACGATGGATAGTAATCGCTCAACCCGTGCCTCTACATCCGCATCCAACTTCAATTCCCCGTGCCATGATTCTACCGCGAGCCCTACTCCTTCTCTTCTGCGGCCTCTCCGCTGTCGACGCACGTCCCACGGGCATAGGACAGTCCGGTAAGAGCTAACACTTCATTATCCACGCCGTAGTACATTAATTTACTAATGGAAAATCACAAGTGGGCGGTTTATGGCGGCGGGCAATCCGGCGCTGCAGAGTGCTAATATTCATCCTTATTCGCGGGAAGCGTCGGGTATGTGAACATGAATTTCTCCCCCGGGTATTATTTGATTGATGGAACTTGAAGGAGTTTACTCGGGCGGGTTGGTGTACAAAGGTGAGGACGTGCGTGGCTCGGCATTCGAAGAGGGAAATTCGGAGCGGCAGGCGGAACCGAGGTTAATGTTGGCACCATCGGTCACCGCGTGGTCCCGTCGACAAATGCTCATTCCTACTCCGGGAGGTCCTAACGAAGGGAACTTTGTGAATTGATTCCGTAGGGGCAGTTCGAGGATGAAACTCAACGGGGTCGCATATTTACACCCGCGAGACCTCTGATACGGATATTAATTCTGACTATGTGTGGGGCACAGCAGGAAACTCTCTCAATGTCATAGGACCCTGGTTCCTGTGAAATGCATATTTCTTGAAATTTAGTACGCCAGGTTTCAGCTGTTCCTAAGTAACATTTATGTTCATCAACACTACCCTGTTCCGAGCGTTGTTCCGAGGCGAGAGTTACTTCGGACTGCGGCGGTTGACAATATCTTTGGGTAAGCCTCGAGGGAGCTAGGTTTCGAAGCTTGAATCTCATAGGTACCGTTTCTAAATATATGCGATTTATCTGGTGCGAATAAGCGTGCAACGCTGTCACCAAAGGAATCTAAACGGACCGGCGGAACTTCCCGAGCGTGTTCCCACAGTTCGACACTTTTGCGGATTCCGGGTGAGATTCACTGAGTATGGGCTCCGTGTCATACCTATTCGATCTTGGGGATTATTCAGAGCATTTTATGGAGGTAAAATAAGTTTGAATGAGGACTTTGAATGGAGCAATGAAATTTCAGATGGATGGACGTACATCGGACTATCCGTGCCGGCTGCTGAAGTTTCAAGATTCCTGGACCACTAGAAAGTAATATACGAGCTACAAGATAGCCCGGGAAAAGCGAGAAATGAAATAAAACAAAAAGGGATGTCAATCTAGGATTATGCCTCTGGTGGGATTCGAACCCACTGCTACTCAAATAGATGGACATCCGACTGAATTTTTCTGAGGCGATCTACCTTGATCCACAGAGGCCTGGTACCCTATGCTCTTAGTTCTATAGCTACAAGCATTTATGATGAGTATAATAAGAATGGGGAACGCGTGAGATTCGGATCCGAGGACAAATTGATGCGGTTTGAATTTGGTAGTACATTATGTTTCAAGACACAAAGATTGTCGTCGAATGAAGCTATTAAAACAAAAAACAAAACAGATACCTAGCGCATGCCTCTGGTGGGATTCGAACCCACGTCTCCCCATAAGATATTCTTGTCCAGACAACATGGTTACGGGGTGATCTCCAACTGATCCATAGAGGCGTGATGGATTCCAGACAAACATGACCGGCAGACACGGTTGCATGTAAGGGAAATTCGAAGGGTTAAAAATGAAATAATGCAACACGAGAAAAAAAACGCTGCAGCGATACACGCGTCCGGTGGGATTCGAACCGACGTCAGGACGGGCGATCTACCGCTGATCCACGGAAGCTTGGCCCTTCATGGTTCCTCATCCAATTAATCGGTGTCCCTGAAATAATGAGCAAAGGCAAAGTAGGCGGCTCTAAATTCGAGGAATTATAAGGTTGTTACGATGGATGGTTGAACTTTGAATCATGTTTGAGTAGACTGGACAGTATTCAAAATAAAACAATTGAAGGAAGAAAAAAAAAACGACTTCCCTTGCTATGCCTCCGGTGGGAGTCGAACCCATGTTTCCTCATGAACTATTAACTGATCATAAGCTGAGGTGATTTAACCGCTCATCTGTGGAGGCATGTTCATTAACCTAAGGACGGCAGGATTAAAGAAATGCATAGAAGGCTACTCCGTCAAAAGATACGCTGCTAAGGTCGCTTGGTTGTCAATGGATATTACGGACGAACTGGAGGGAAAGAAGAAAAGAAACAAACACGTTTCAAGGTGAAGCCGCTGCTGGGAGTCGAACCCACCTCAAAATCCTCGGCACAGCTTTGAGGCGATTGAGGCGGACAACTACTGAGCTCCGGAGGCATTCAGCTCTGTGTTGTGGGAAGGGACAGGTTAGAGGTAGGCCACAAATCCAGGGACCGGGATTCGAATGGCCAGAAGCTGAACGATATGATTTCGGCAGAAGGTGGGCTCTGAGTCAAGCATTCCAAGAGACATGGTCGAGTGATTAGGAGGGTGGATTCTCAAATGAGTCGAGTCGCACACCGTCCGAGTCGTGCACGAACACGAGCGCGCCGCGGCCGCGTCAAGAGAAGCCACCGGCGAATGAGACTGAGCAGCAAGCCTAAAACAGAAGTACCGTGCAAGTAACCTAGGTTCCAATGGACCAGAATGAGGCTTGAGTAGGCCCGAGTGAAGGAGATTGCGGAGGACCGAGATGCGAAACGGGGTGATGGGTGTCTACCGCCAGTCTCGAGTAAGAGCCTGGGTGAATTTTGGGTGACTAGTAGTATACAGAGCATCTGATATGCTGAGCTATCGAACGTTGAAGGATACGCCTCCGATAGAAACGCCGGGATGAACGTGGAGGGAGGAAGAGAGTTCGGTGGCTAGAAAAGGAAATGACTTTTGATCCCTCCATTCGCTCCTCGACGACTTGTCGACGACAACCATCTTTCTCAACACCATGCCCGACGGCGACCCCGCTGCCCGCCGCCCCGTTTGCGCCGCCGCCGGATGTCCGCGCCGCCTCTGCGCGCCGCCCCGCGCCCTCCCGCCCGCTGTCCTTGAAGCACTGGACTTGTCCCCGACCTCCCTACTCAGGCCCTTCCCTCCCTCGGCTTCCTGGTACTCTAGATCTCCTACCTCGCAGACCTCGAGCTCGAGCGCCGCCTCCTCCTCTTCAAATCCGCCGATACATAGTGCACTCTATACGCACTGCACCTCTTGTCACTAGTGCTTTACGGAGCCGCTTCTACGGTCCGCAGCGGCATCGCGATCGTGCTCACCGCACCGCTGAAAATGCGCCCTCATGCCGTTTACGGGTGCTTGTTTGCTTTCTTATTATTCCCTTCCTTATCTCCTCAACGCTTACACACCGCAGGCTCGTGCCTCCTGCTGCCTGCCCCACGGGATCGTTCCTCCCGCTTTTTGTTTTTTGGGATGGTTATTCTGGGATTCAGTGGTGCGTGTCGAGTTATTCAATACCCCGCCATCTTGTTTCTTTTTGGCGGTTTTTGCTTGTGTGCCCGGAGGAGGCGGGAAGCGCAGTACACATGTATTTGTGCCCGGGGATTGGCGCGTATGCTGTCTACGTCCCGGCCCTTCTTTCGTTCTTTCTCTCGTGTTGTCATGCTCGCTCGATGGAGGGATGTCGGGAGCCGATCGGTATACGTATTCCTCTCCCCGTCCCTATCCGAGTTGGTGGGACAGAGGGCGGGAATGGCGAGGGGGTGGGGTGCGGAGCGAGGGAGGTGATAGGCGGGCGAAACTGGGGCCGCGTGTAGGTACACTTACAGCTAGCGGAACGGCCCGTCCGAATCGCGCGCTCGCGATCGTTTTGAATGGAATCGCGTTCGGCGTGGAGTGGAGCCGCGCGCTCACCGCGCCCCCTCTTCGTCCTCGCAGTTCAGACGCCTCGCCTTCGTTCTCTTTCGCGCTACCCGAGCTTCGGGTCGCTGGCAATATTTGATTCTTCCTCATTCCCGCTTGTTTTTTAAATAAAAAAATTGCTGTGATGACAGCTCCGTCGCGACCCTACGGCCGAGACGGGCCTCGTTGGGCCCGAGCCTCGTATATTCTGCAGATAGCCTCTCCCCCGCATATTTGACCTCCTTTGTCCATCAATTTATTATTTTTCCCCTTGCTTTGCCTAATTGCCTTGTTCTTCTTTCTTTTTTTCTTCGCATGGCGAAACAGCTTGGGGAGTGTGCGGATATATTGAAGAGAATATATGTAGAGAGAAATGGAGGAGGGGCTTCCAAAAAGCTTCCAAAGTAGATGGCAGTCCTTGCTGTATCATTTTTCGGTGCACGTACTACTCCGGGTGTCGACCTCCAATTTGCATTTTTAGATGCCGAGGCATGATTCAGCGCCGATTTAAGCCAAGATGACTGTTACACTGCCAACAGAATTTTTCAGTGCGCCCGTATGTATCGCAAATATCCGACGGCACCGGTAGACAGAAGTGGCTGTGCACATTGATCTTGCTTCTGACTGCCATGACCTCCAGCTCTGGCGCTGGATCTATGCTCACACTGTCTTCTCTTCCGACCGAGCTTCTCGTAGCCATCGTTGGCGCGGGACAAGAGGGTCGCGCCGCAGATTCAAAGTCTACGGATTTTAAATCAGAATGGGCGTGGTCCCATGTTTCCCGCCTCTTTCGCGACGTTGTTGTCGGGTCCCCTGAGCTCTGGACGCTCGTCGACGTCAACTGTGATGCCGATGGATCGGACGAAATCCTCAAACTTTACATGGAGCGTTCCAGAGCATGTCTCATATCGGCAACCTTACGCGGATCCAACAAGGGCATCGCCTATTACTATAAGCTGCTCGCAGAGCGGTTCAGCCAGATTGTCCCACACATGGATCGTATATGGAGATTAAGGATTGTGTTCCGCACAGAGTGGGGAGGAGACGTGCTGGCCTCCTTCCGCGATGTGGCAGCTCCCAATCTACAGCACCTCGAGATCACAAACGAAATCCAGGACTACGATGATTATTGGATCACCGTTGAAATGTTTTCGTCCGGAGCCCCGAGGTTAGGCTTTCTCAAAATGAATGGCATTAAACTTCACGTGCAGGCGGCGAGTCAGTGGACGACATCTCTTACACATCTGGAAGTATTGGGAGGTTACCACTCGGTCGACTGGACCAATAACAACTTTCTTACCGCAATCGCGACACAATGCCCGTTGTTGGTCCATCTACATCTCGACCTGAGCCATATCTCCCCCCCATTGGAGCGCCGGTTCGACCTCCCTGCTCTGGAATTCCTCCACATCTTGGTCTTGGATGGCGAAGACGAGGCTTATCTATTGGAAATGATCGATCTTTTTGACACCCCCGCGTTGACCGAATTCATCATCGACGGCACCCACGGCGACCAGATATTTGCCATCTTCAATACGACGAGTTTCCCTCACTCGTCCTTCCCTGCCCTGACCTCCTTGTCCTTCATCAACAATGATTCGTGTACATGTGAATCGGATATCCCCTTCTCGAGCACAATATCGTCTCCCCCGCTCGCGCTCTTCCCCGCCCTCTCTTCGCTGACGTTGGGCAACCAATGCTTCACGCGAGAGTTGATCAACGACATCCTAGGCCCGTCTTCGCAGCCTTGGCCACAGCTCGAAACCATCACGCTGTGTCCGAGGGAGGATTCGTTTGACGCCGTGGGCGACGCCCTCAGGGACGCGGGGAATTCGAAACGCCAGCACGGACAGCCGGTTCCCGCGATCAGGCTTTTCCGGGCTCTAGAAGACTTGCTGGGGAATGAGCGGAGCCGGAAATTTTGTTTTGACTTTAGAATTTAGTTCCAGAGCACACCACACAAAAGCTGCGACGGATAATCGGGCCTGTATTCCCTGCTATCTTTAATTACTCTTTCAGAAATTAATGGCTAAATGGGCTCGTTGAGTCCGGTATGCGATATGCGAGTTTAGTATCAAACACTTCCAGCGAGATGGTATAGGTCGCCCTGACGAAGACGGGTCGCATTGGTCCGGTTGCAACTCCATCTACTAGCGGCGTCGGAACCACATACCGTGCGCCGGAGTGAGTGCGAGAGCAATATCCTCCCTGCCATTAGGCGGCGCACACCGTGGATTCATCTGTTGAAAGCAAGCCACCTCAGAAAAAATTGTGTTCGACTTCAATGGACGGGGAGGGGAGCCTTACTATTTAACTTAGAAATCTGGTGAGCGCAAACGTGGTGAACTGCTTGCACTGCTACTCGACGAGCACTTCGGTGTATATACTTATACGACCCTTTGATGTCATGAAACGCGCGATAGGTGGAAGGACGAAAGGTGAGTTTTATTTAATTTTTATTCTGATTTGGTTAGAGGAGAGATCGGGGATGGTGGCCGTCCTAACCTGGATATCGCATGCCTAGTGGAATACTGTGCGGCATTAACACTCCATTCTTCTTCCCGCTGGCACCGTAACGCCGTTGCGTGGCTTCAGGTAAATCCACGGGATCACGAATATACGCAGAACGTGAGTTTATTCGTCTAGAACCAATCTAGAACAATAACAAAATACCTCGGCGAAACGATCGCGTTCTTCAGGCAAATTTTCCTCGTGCGCTTATGCCTACAACTGATTGATATGATATGAACTGACCGCCGCTTCTCACAGGGCCTTAGATTATGCACAGGCATCATGTCGCACTGTTTCGCATTTTTGAACTTAAGGATACTCATGCGCAGATAGTGACTGCATGAAATTTAATATCATGTTGAATTCGTCATCGCTATACACCACAACTCCTCACCCGTGCAACATTGAGATGAAACGCGACTGGAGAGGTCCAATTTCTCATCGAAGTCACACAGAGCGTCCGGTCAAATACGATTTCACTGACTTGGACTTTCGCGTCGGTATAAACCTGAGGACTTTCCTGTCCCGGAGGGCCCGATTATTGGCGGCGACAAAACTGTAATACCAGAATTTCAGATCAAAAATAATTAAGATCCCCCGGATTGCGATCCGTTCCCCACAGACGTGTACTATCTTGGGAACCTCATCAGACAAGACTTCATACAGGTGAATATTTACAATAAATCAGTTTTGCGGTTGAGATTGACGGCCTCTCCAGGGTTGGCTTGGTGCAAGTCGGAAACTGGGCTTCGAGTATATGAAACCATTGGTGGCGGACATGGTGAGTGAGAACCCCTTTAAACGATCGACCATGGAGGAGGTCGTCGACCGATTTGAGGGGATTGTGCGTGGGTTGAGTCCCTGGAAACTGCGATCTGAGGTCTTAAAAGAGAGACAACACTTTCGTTTTCTCGCTGGTATTTCCCATTGGATACTGAAGGTGCGGCTCATCGCTGGGAGATATCCTCCCATACCTATGCCATAATTACCCATGTTCCTGTAGAAAATACCATTGAAAATAACTACCAAGGTCAAAGTCTTGAATTATGCCAATGAAATACTGGCAGCAGAGGGGAGTGCGACAAACACTGCATCTTGCTTGGATTTTCGCAATATCTGTTGTTTTTCGGCAAGTCCTCGAGGGAGCTGGGAGTTCAAAGTGCAGTGTATTAATAGCCAAGTGGTTTATTGAACTCACACCGACGATTACCAAATTTAGCATGGCCAGATGTTCAACTTTAAATGCCAACTTTGGAGTTGCACAAAAACCTGGCCGAAAGTCAATCTGTCATTGGATGACTTCCCATAAGCATTAAAAAATGTCTGGAATATTTTTCAGTAGTTTTGCCGAGATGCCGAGGCACCTGTCAGGACCCCATCGGACTTGGATCTCAGAATTTCCAGTTTGAACCCTCTCATAGAGTTTAATTAATTATATTCTGTAGGAGGGGTCTCTACCCCCTCTCTAGATTATAATTCTCGTCGAATAAACAGATTTGGCCACTTCGTCCGTCGGCCCAACCAAATTGGGCTGCGTGTGACAGATGTAACACCATGTCACCCCCTCGTGCGTTGACACTTGCGCTCACGACTTACCATCCCTGCGAGGGATAGAACCTTGTTTTACTCCAACCATGATTACGAACACTCTACTCTCAATCTGATCCTGCTTTGCCCTTAATTTCAGCCACAGATCCCCGGTCTCGCCGACACTGGAACGGCTCCAATCACGTGCACCCAGGAAGGACATTGGAAGTACAAATTATGGAGGACTGTACGGTGTGTCGCTGCCCGGACCTCTTTATTATCCTCTTATATGCCATTGTCCATTCCTTCGAGCTGTTGGTGGAGAATAAACGCGTCGATATCCATTGTGCAGGCGTAACGAGCAGATGGAGGAAAGATCAAGACATGTTGTTTACTGTATACGTGATGTGGCTTGATTTCAAACAGAAATAATCACCGACCAATATTTTATGGGAACCAGACATGATTAGTTTACTTGGAATAAACCACGATGCCAACATCGTTGGCACCGGTGAAATAGCCCAAAACATATTTTATGCTTATGGGAAGTCATCCATTAGTGAATTAGGTACATCTGAAATTGTAATCTAAACTACAAGAATAGAATTGAATTTTGGACAAGCTGAAATGTGGCTGAAATTCCAGGAGTCAGATTGCAAAACAAATGCACCGAAATTGTAAACCGAAAGTTACCGTTTCGGTACAAAAAAAGGTGCGTCCGAAACCTAGCATTTCAGGTGTGCTGAAATGGGTACTGAAATTCCAGCTTTCATGACACATTCCATTCCAACTGAAATCTTAAATTTCAGTTTACATTTCAGCTGGAGCTGATATGCAAATCGAAACTATTACTTTTGGTCAAGCTGAAATTCGGTCGGCGGATGATCCGCAGATGATCCGCGGACGATCCGCCACTCGTCCGCAGATGATCTGCCACTTGTCTGCAGACGATCTGCTGCTCATCTGCAGATGGTCTGCAACTCAGGTGCAGATTCCTTCATAATTGTAACCGCAGGAGACCTACAGGTCATCCTCAAAGGTCCCCACCTCAAATTTTGCGAGGTTTCTACGAGTAATCTTCACCTCGGTGAAAGAAATCTCATATATTATCAGGTGCAGTTACATACTAGATAGACTTATCTATAATAAATGATACTTACCAGTACTTACTGCGGCTGTCCCATAGAATCTGGAAGATCACAACCATCTGCACCTGAGCTGCAGACCCTCTGCGGATGAGCAGCAGATCGTCTGCAGACAAGTGGCAGATCATCTGCGGACGAGTGGCGGATCGTCCGCGGATCATCTGCGGATCATCCGCCGACCGAATTTCAGCTTGACCAAAAGTAATAGTTTCGATTTGCATATCAGCTCCAGCTGAAATGTAAACTGAAATTTAAGATTTCAGTTGGAATGGAATGTGTCATGAAAGCTGGAATTTCAGTACCCATTTCAGCACACCTGAAATGCTAGGTTTCGGACGCACCTTTTTTTGTACCGAAACGGTAACTTTCGGTTTACAATTTCGGTGCATTTGTTTTGCAATCTGACTCCTGGAATTTCAGCCACATTTCAGCTTGTCCAAAATTCAATTCTATTCTTGTAGTTTAGATTACAATTTCAGATGTACCTAATTCACTAATGCCAGATTGACTTTCGGCCAGGTTTTTGTGCAACTCCAAAGTTGGCATTTAAAGTTGAACATCCGGCCGCACTAAATTTGGTAATCATCGGTGTGACTTGAACACACCTCCAACACCGTCACCAAAGGAATTCAAACTGACCGGCGGCCCTTCGCGGGCGATTCCCACGGTTCAACATCTTGCGATATCAGACAAGATTCAAGAAGAGATTGCTATGAATTTGTTAGCATGAATATTTGACCTTTAGTGTATTTTAACTGTTTCTAAATATTTTTTGTGGAGGCGAGTTCCAATGAGGACTTTGACTTGCATGCATGCATCTGGCTCAGTTTATTTATTATGACTTTGACATATATATATATATTTGGGGGATGAGGGGTCTGTGGATTGCCGCAGTTCAACGATGGATCACAAGTTTGTAAATGGATGTCGTAGCAATTTTGTAGAGCAATTACGGCCAACACCTGCTTGTTATTTCAAGATTCCTTTATCAAATCGGATGCTCTCTCCCCGATGATATATGCCGCAGCCTGGGTATGAGCAGCAGGAATGAAGGGCTACTCATTTTCAGTAAGCAATAAAGTTACCGAGCATCAACGACTTACCACCACAGAAAGATCAACGATTCGTAGTCCAGTCAACCCTTTGACTCTCAAATCTGGATCAACGACTCCCCAGTCTGCACCTTTTGGGGGCATGCTGGCGGTCCCCACCGGATGATATACAGTTCCACCGTTCTCGCGGACGAAATCATCGATTTCAGCGTCGGTGCTTGTATAATTCAGGCCGAACGGAGAGATAACGTAGTTCTGCCAAGCCGGTGCGGTTGTAAAGTGCATCGCGCTCTTGACAGCCTCACGCATGATGAAGACATCAACGTCCGAGCCAAGTAGATTGGGATTAATGAGAGGCATTGCGAGCGGATCCCTGCTGTTGAGCGTCACCGAGCCACCTGGGAAGCGGGGTCAGATCAAAAGTGTCTTCAAGGATGAGAAACCTACGAGAAGCAGGAGAGACCACAGCGGGAGTTACACTAAGGAAGTTTCCCGGAGGTGGAAGAGCGAGCATCCCATTTGAGATAATGAGTTCATAATGTGATGTGTTCGGGCCCGCTGCAGGATCGGGGAAATTCTCGAAGATGGATGAATTATTGGGAATGCGCAACCACCCCATATGACTTAATGGATTGTCGACGAGAGGACCCGTTCGGCTGGTATTCCACTGTGCGAACTGCTCTGCTGCCAAAGTGGCGTTACGCTCCGCAGTCTCGTAGGTGTCATTCGAGTTGACAAGGAATGAAAAGAAAACGAGAGAATGGTCGCTGAGGTTTTGACCAACTGAAGGAAGGTTGTGCACAGGTGTAATACCGAGCGAGGTCAGCGTTGAAGAGTTGCCGATGCCTGAATGCAACAGTATATTCGGAGTGCCAATGCTACCCGCCGAGAGAATTATCTCTTTTTTTGCAGTCAATGTCAATCGTTTCCCTGAGTGAACGTCAGAATGCTGCTATAGTTCTTTTCTCTCATCCATACCGTCGGGACCCTGAACAAATTCAACCGTACGAAATGTGTTGGAAGTAGTTGGGAGAACGCGCGTCACTCTGGCATGCAATAGAACCTGCAGATTTGGACGCGCAACAAATTGCGGAGCCAGATAGGATGTCGCCGAGCTACTCCTTGACCCGTTCTTTATGGTCGCTTGTCCCCAGCCTAAAATAAATTAGTATTTAACGCATCCAAGTTGTCAAATTGTGCGCACCAATTCCGAGCTGATAACCAGAGTTCATATCGAGATTAAAGGGGTATTCCCCAAGTTCCCTCGTGGTCTCGATGACCCTGGAGTCCACCGGGCTTGGAAAGCCAGCAAGAGACACGCTGTTGATTCCGTGAAATCCATGTACGTCGGGGTTAAATTGACCAGTGGTGTTGTGGTGGTCTGACGGCGAGCTAAAACGTTCGTTCTATAATTCCTGAGTTAGGACTTTGAGGTCGGAATCAACAAGTTTTAAAATTACCTTTTTCATGTACGGAACAAGATTGTCCCAGGACCAACCATCGTCTCCAGTGACCTTGGCCCACCGGTCAAAATCTTCTTTCGAGCCGCGGGTGTACACCATATAATCTGAAATTACGCCCGTGAGAGAGTTGAACACATCATTCTTGGACTTACTTACTGACAGAACTGCTGCCGCCAAGAACGAATCCGCGATTGTACGCTATTGAACGGCCATTCAAACCAGCCTGAGGGGTTGTCGTGAAATTCCAGTCTTGCGGGGTATTTGGTGTTGCTCGACTGCAGTAGAAGGGTACTATGATATCCAAAACATCGGCATTTCTATGTTTAAAAAGTAAAGTAAAATCCACCTAATTAAGACAGAGATCTTACGAGCCCCCTGCTTCCAGCACCAAAACCGAGTGGTCAGGATTTTCGGAAAGGCGATTTGCCACCACGTTCCCCGCTGTCCCGCCTTCACAAAGGTAGAAATCAGTATTTGTATCAGATGGTCAGAGTAAAAGTCCATGCCTCCGACGATAATGAAGTCGAACTCGAGGTTCAACTGGTCCAGATCTGTGGTACTCTCCAGTATAGCACTTGAACATCGGGTGATTCCGAGTGTCAGAAGAAGAAGAGAACTGAGCCAGGCCATGGTACTCGTGGTGAGCATTCGACCTGCACCCTTTGGGTTTTAAACAACTGAATTACGTTCATCACGGGAGCTGGAGGAGCCTATCTCCGACGTCTTACTCCAATCTTCAATATATCTAGCTAGCGATTTTCTTCGTGGGGCTCGGAGTTCCGAGTCCACAGAAATACCTGATTGGTTCATAATACATCGGCCACCAGCATAGTAGCCGCGTTTCGTGAGGACTGACCCAAGTTAGATGTAGCTCTATTCATTAAAAGACCCATGCGGCAAGACTCGGAGGAACCCATATATAATACCAAACTCGAAGAAAAAGAGCGAGAGAAGTTAATACAACATTGACGGCAAACCGGTGGACGCGGGATAGTCAGATCCTTAGGTTCATTACTAATACAGCTCTGCTTGATAATATTATTCATCCCTGCAATTCTCCGTGCTGGGTGGGCACACACGGAGTTCAATGGTCGAATTAAATCCGATTGGCTACGAAACTGACCTTTTTGGAACCGCTTTAGCCGACGAAGACTCCAGTTACACATCAGAAAGATGGATGAATTAAATCCGAGGCAGGAGTAATTTGTCGTGGATCATAAAAAGCGTCCAAAGGGACTCAAACCTACCCTACCACCGGGACGGAGAAAAAGACATAGATGAGAACGAGCACTGGGCACTGACATCAAATAGTACCACCGAAAACGATGCCAAGACGTCTTTCACCATATCCGCGGGGTTGAACATGTGAAGAATGGAACAAGACTCAAGATGGGGATACAATCAGTAATCACCGGCTTGGCCGGAAGCGCTTTTTGGTCTGTTGGACGATGATTGCTCCGGCATCGGGTTAGCGTTGGGATCCTGTCAGCTTAGAGGTTAGCGATGACAGATACACCTGGGTAGGTAGGTAGGTAGGTAGGTAGAATTACACGGCACGGTACCGCTTAGGAACGCCGGTTTGAGGAAGTATCCCGGTATAATACAGGCTGTTTAAATTACACCATCGTCCCTCACCTCTAGAAGCCACCCAAGCCGAGCTCACGCACCCAGTTTCCCGTCACGCTGTAGAACCCAGACGACTAAAAGAAGCAAACCCAACCCAGTAACATGCAATATCCTTCAATCAGCGACCACTTGAACCCTAAACATTGAGCATCTGTCCGTTAATTTCACGTCGTTATCCGTACTCCAGTTCACTATATTTGTCGTAATCGGGACAGGTTGTGTGGGTGGAAAACTTTGTAAAGGATTAGATGACGTGGGCATGGTGGGTGCATACAGGAAAGACATGCTTGTCGCTGTGCCGAGTAAACACAACACGTAATGATTGTCTGTGGGGATGCATCAAATCAATTAATGACATGCTTTGCTGGGGGGGGGGGAAACCAAGAGGTGTGTAGTGGTCCTCATCACTTATAATCTCATTATTGGTTAGCATATGTACCCGACAAAGCATTTTGCATAGAATTCCGACAGAGCAATCATTTGGCGTTATGGTTCGCCTAAATCAGTGAGAAGAGAGATAGTGAAATTATAATCTCGAGTTCGCGCAGTAGACCGTGGCCGACACCCTGCAGATGAAGTCCGCCAATTAGTCGGTACAAAGTAATACCCGAGCTTGTAACCAAGCTCGGCTTTCCTACAGGAACCCAAGGCCTGGCGGGGATCAGCCGAATTTCTACAGTCGACTGTATGTCAAGTTGGACCTGGCAGTTCAATTCGTCAAGCGAAATTACGACAGTGTTGATTCGGTGGAAAATACATACTTACTTTAGTTCTCAAATTCTATTCCAGAAGGTGGGTCATATATGCACTTGTTTGTAGAAGCAGAGAGAGAGAGAGAGTCGGATTCAAACTAGTTACATAGATAAATATAAACAGATCGGACCCACCGCACTCGAAAGATAAAACGACTTCGAGTCGTCCCAGTTAACTGTCTCCAGATCCACTATCACGAACCGGAAACGGTTGTAATAAATAAAATGACGTTGCAGCTGGGCTTGAGGTACGGCGTGTTGGACCGTCAAGGTGTACAAGCTCAACCCAAAAGGAACACGCAGTGTTGAAGACGAAGCAGAGAAAGGCCGCCAAACAGATATTCCAAACCTCGAGCTCGAGCAATGGATAGTTTGACCTTGCATATCAGAAAGAATTGGGACATTGGCGAGGAGATATTCAATGAAGACTTGCCGCTCAAAGTTTGCGCCCTAATTGAGAGCTGCTTTCCGTGTCGAATTGTTCAATCATAAACATGCAGGAGCACGCTATGTACTTCGCGTTGGCGCCGATTTAACGCTTTGACTTGCACCTCCAAAGCTCTGGATACTGGCTAAAGGCTGAGCTTGAAAGACTTCTGGACGACACCAGTAATGTTATAAAGAAATATTATCTGTAAGCAGGAAGCTGAGCAGCGAGTGCCTCGTTCACTGCCTGGGTCACTGCGGTCCCACGCTGGCATCGAGCCAGCGGATATTGATGTACCCTCCCTCTGGATTCAATAAACAATAAACCAGTCAAGTATCCTGCAGCTGGAAATAATAAGCCAGAAAGCAAAGATTTGGTGTGTTCAAATCGTGATCTTCTGAATCAAACACCAAAATAAAGAGGTTGGGCAGCGGTTGACATAAAGTGAACCAGTTACCAAAAAAAGTCCGATATCAGGATCCATGTCTCCAGTGGGATTCAAACCCACGGCTCCTCAGTACAACATCTTTAAGCTGAGGCAATTTACCGCTCATCCACGGAGGCGCGAAAAATAAACACCGTGAATGGGTCAATCCAAGGTAGAAAGAATGACAAAATTGAACCGCGAAAAAAAGCCGATTGAATTGCACGAATGCCTCTGGTGGGATTCGAACCCGAGACTCCTCAGCATTCACCTCATATGAATGAAACTGAGGTGATGTAACTCATCCACAGAGGCTTGACACTCTTACATTCTTTGCAGCCTAACTAGTCTGAAAATAATTAAAACCACGAGACAGCGCAGTAGTCTATAAATTTAAAAGCAAAAGTCTATTTGAGCAGTTGGATATCTGTGGAAAGATGAGTACTGGTGGAGGCACAGACTACTGGTAGTTGACTGAAATTTTTTTAAATTGGGAGAAGGAACTAAAAACCAATGCGCACTCCATCTTGAAAAAAAGTGGGGACAAATCCGGTGCCATTGCCTCTGGTGGGATTCGAACCCACGGCTCCCTGTTAAGGACTCAGCCTTATTTCCCATTTTGCCAGGGCGATCTACCGCTGATCTACGGAGGCATGATGGGTGTCGATGTCGAGCTTATGGCATAACAAAAATGAAACAATTTCAAAACCAGATGATTCGCGATTACAACCAAAAAAAACTAGGTTCAACAATACAAATGCCTCTGGTGGGATTCGAACCCACACCTCCCCATAAATGTTTGCCAATGCACCTATAAATCTGAGGCGATCTACCGCTAATCCACAGAGGCATGATGAACACCTCAATGAAATACATCAGATTCAAAAAATTGAAAATTGAAAGAAAGAAAGAAAGACGGAATAAAAACAGTTTATCGTCGATAATGCCTCTGGTGGGATTCGAACCCACGTTTCCTCAGAATAATATCCTTCACCACCAATGAGCTGAGGTGATCTACCATTAATCCACGGAGGCTTGATGGGCACCGTGAACGGGTTAATGTAAGGTTGAACGACAAAAAGCAAACCACGAAAGAAAAAGGATGCAGGATAAAGGCCATGCCTCCAGTGGGACTCGAACGCACAGCTCCCTGTTACAATTGATGACAAAGGTCAAAATGACAGGGCGATTTACTGCCAACCCACAGAGGCATGATGGACATCATAAACAGGCCAATCTCAGGTCGAACGAACCACAAAAAATTGAGCCACGAAAGAAAAACATTACAATGAACAACACATGCCTCCGGCGGGATTCAAACCCACAACTCCTCATAAGCGCAACACCTATTCATTATGAAACTGAGGTAATTTACCACTCATCCACGGATGCGTGATGGGCACTGTGAACGGGTCAATCATCTAAGGTTGAACGAACGACAAAAAATCAACCACGAAAGAAAAATGATGCAGGATAAAGGCCATGCCTCCGGTGAGATTTGAACCCACAGCTTCCTGTTACGATTGATGACAATGATCAGAATGACAGGGCGATTTACCGCTAATCCACAGAGGCGTGATGGGTACTGTGAACTTGTTGTGAACAGGTTAATACACGGTGGAACGAACGACAAAAATCAAACACGCAAGAAAAAAGCTTATGTAGCCCGTATGCCTCCGGCGGGATTCGAACCCACGGCTCCTCATAATGAGAGGTACTACAATGTATATAAAGCTGAGGTGATTTACCGTTAATCCACAGAGGCGTGATGAATACTTCGAACGGGTCAATTCTAGAGGTTGAATGAGGGACCAAAAATTCAACCACGAAAGAAAAAGCATGTGAGGATTGGGCATGCCTCCGGTGGGATTCGAACCCACGGCTCCTCATAAATGCAATGCCCCTTCATAAAGCTGAGGTGATCACCGCCCATCCACGGAGGCGTGATGGATACACCGTAGGGTCAATTCTAAGATCTGGGGTTGAACGACGGACCAAAAATCGAACCACGAAAGAAAAGCATCTTGAACTGAGCATGCCTCCGGTGGGATTCGAACCCACGACTCCTCAATTATCTTGATAGCTCTGCAGTACAAAGCTGAGGTGATTACCGCTCATCCACGGAGGCGTGATAGATACATCGTGAATGGGTCGATTCCGAGATTGAACGACAGAAAATCGAACCACGAAAGAAAAACATCGCCACAACAATAATACATGCCTCCGGTGGGACTCGAACCCACGTCTCCCTGCTAAGATACAGGCTCACGACAACAATTTCAGGGCAATTTACCGCTCATCCACGGAGGCGTGATGGGCAAAAAGTGAACACCTTGGATGGGTCGGTCTAAGTTAAAATGAACCACGAAAGACAAAAGACTATGGTGGAGTCTGACGAGAGTTGACCAGAACGACAGTGAAATCCCGAAGACATTCAAACGCTATGGCCAGGAGGTAAACAATTCGTTGTTGGAATCAAACGGCCGTCGCACACGAGCGCGATGGTAGGCAGGCGCCGCAGCGTCCAGCGGCCGGCGGCGCCTCAAGAATAAGCCGGCGTATGTCGAGCGACCTAGCAACGAGCTTAACACCCACCGTGCAGGCACCTGGCACTCCTGGGTAGTCTAATCCAGAATGAGACCCGATATCAAGAAAAGTGAAGGAGATTGTGGAGGATTGTGGAGGGCCGGGTCGGATGTCGGGCTGTGACTGTGGATGTCTACCTGTCTCGGTAAGATCCAGTGGATGAGTCTTGGCCCTTGGGTGACTGGTAGCATGCTCTGCATTTGATATGCTGAACGTTGCAAATGCCGGGATGAACGTGGACGGAGGAAGAGAGTTGTGCCGTTACAAATAAGGAAAGAGAGCGATAAAAATTTCACGTGGGACGTTGTGGATCCCTCCTATTCCCCCAACAATGACCATCTCCCTCCACACCATGCCTACCAGCGACCCCACTGCCCGCCCGCCCCGTCTACGTCGTCGCCGGATGTCCGTGCCGCCCCTGCGCACTGCCCCGCCCCGCCTCCCGCCGTGCCGCCCGCTCCCCCTGTCCCTCGAAGCGCTGGACTTGTCCCCGGCGTCTCCTGCTCAGGCCCTAGCTTCTCTGCGCTTCCTAGTACTCTCCTACCCCCCTGACCTCGAGCGCCGTCTTTCCCTCTTCGAATCCGCCGAATGGGCATCTACCGCTCTAGACATGCTACACTCAATCCACGCCGACGTCTGCCGGACCTCCCCTCGCTGGACCTCTCCCCCGCGCTTTCTCTCGACTTCGACTACTTCGAATTCTCCGAATTCAAAGAGAAACTCAAGTCTCGCCTCAGTGACGTCAAAGGCCTCGTCGCCTCCCTCGACTTCTCCTCCCCGCTCTCCTACGTCCCCACCCTCTCCGCCCGCCTCCGCAGCCTGCACGCCCACCTCGCCGCCGAGCTCCCGTGCTTGAGTTCGAGTTCGCTATCGCTAGGCCGACGTTTGAGTTCCGCCGCCCGAGCTTTGACTTTGACTTCGTCACGCCGCCGCTGTTGAGGGAGCTCCTCGATGCGGACGTGGACGCGTTCCTTGCGGAACTGCCGTCCCTCCCTCGCTCCCTGCGTCCATCTCCTTGCCCTCCCTCCCGCGCGTCTCGTTCTCCGCCGTATCCCTCCTCGACCATGGTTTCGGCTACGAGCATGGGTACGACCACGCGTCCGACGGGCAGCAGGAAGGAGAGGAGTCGAGCCCGACGCCCGCCGACGCGCGGATTCGGCCGCAGGCTCATTGGGTACGAGGACTTGCCGCTCGAGTGGCGCAATAATCCGTGGGTTGTGGTATCATCGGTGCGTCTGTTTTCTCTTTCTTGCTTTTCCTTTCCAATCTCTCTCTCTCTTCTGTCTCTTCTGGCTCCCTCGCGCTTGGTGGGCGAATCCCATCGACATGTCGTTGCTTCGCCCTCCGATGTTCCGTCTCGACGCGCAATACCCATATCATACTCGGCGACAGCGCGTTGAGCGAACGGAGGCGCATCGCGGTGAAGGCGAGACTGTCTGACTGCGCCGTTGCTGGATGTCCGCGCCGCCTCTGTGCGCTGTGCCGCCCTACCGCCCGCTCCCCCTGTCCCTCATTGTCTCCGGCCTCTCCTACTCACTCTGCTCTCCTACCTCGCCGACCTCGAGTGCCGCCTTGCCTTCTTCGAATCCGCCGAATGGGTATCGACTACATGCTGCATCTATATGCACTCCCTGGCCGCGCACCTCCTGTCGCTAGTGCTCTATCATATGGAGCCGCTTGTACAATTGCATGGTCAGCAGCGCCGTCATCGTTCTCACTGCACCGCTTTCGTGCCGTTTACGGGTGCGTTCTTGCTTTCCTACCATTCCCTTCGACGTAGAGACAACACTCACGCGCCGCAGGCTCGTGCCTCCCACCTCCTGCTGACGCTACGGGATCGTTCCTCCCGCTTTTTTTCTTTTTTTTTTGGGGGGGGGCGGGGGTAGGTATTCTGGGATTCAGGTGCGTGCCGCCTTCTGTCTTCAATCCTTTCTGGTCTCTTCTTGCGCCTTTTTCTGCGTGTGCCTGGAGGAGACGGGAAGCGCGGATACACGTGTGTTGTGCTCGGGGCCCGGCGCGTATGCTGTCTACATCGCGGCCCTTCTTGCGTTATTTCTCCCGTTGTCGCGCTCGTGAAAGATGTGGGGATTCGACCTGTATCAGCCATTTGCTCTCCCCCAATCCTCCCTCTGAGTTGGTGGAACCAGGACGGGAATAGGGACTCGATAGGCGTGCTGTAGGGTTGGAGTTAGCGTGCGGATCGCACTCGTTTTGGAGGGAGCCGTGTTGCGTTCGGTGTGTGGATTGGGTGCCGCCCTCAGCCATCCTCGCAGTTCAGACGCCTTCTTCGTCGGCGTCTCCTTCTTCGCGCTACCCTGATGATTCGGGACCCAGGTTGTTGGCAATCGTACCTGCCTCCTTCTTACTCGTATTTCACTTTCGTGCCCCGGGTGCACGGGCGGGCGTGGCTACATGGCTGGACTCCGGACTATGTCTGCGATAGCTTCGTGGCGACGTGCATGTCTCTTCCTGCTGCGTGCGTGTGAGCTGCAAATAGCGCGTGGCAGCCGGGTTGGTATCTTCGTTATTGCTACACTACATGTATTATTATTGTACGGACATTCTGTCCGCTGTTAGATTTTTTGAGTTTGGCATACTCTTCGTTAGATTTTCTTAAGTTTGACAAAAGTGGCTGTGCACGGCTAACTTTGTTTCACGCTGCCATGACCTCCACTTGGAGTTTTTCTCTCCTGGTATGACTGGCGCTCAATCCACACTCACAATATCTTCTTTCAAGTTTCCAAATGAGCTTCTGGTAGCCGTCGCTAGTGCGGGACAAGAGGCCCGGGGTCGCGTCGCAGATTCACACCGGATTTTTAATCAGAATGGGCTTGGTCCCATGTTTCCCGCCACTTTCGTGACGTTGTTGACGGGTCCCCTGAGCTCTGGACGCTAGTCGACGTCAGATTTGATGCCGAGGGATCGAAGGAAATTATCAAACTTTACATGGAGCGTTCCGGAGGGTGTCTCATATGGCAACCTTACGCGGATCCAACCAGGACATCTGAATCTCTTATTACTGCAAGCTGCTGGCAGAGCGGTTCAGCTAGATTGTCCCACACATGGATCGGAGGATATGGAGGTTGAGGATCGTGTTGCGTACGGAGTGGGGGGGGAGACGTGCTGGCCTCCTTCCGCGATGTGGCAGCTCCCAATTTACTGCACCTCGAGATCACAAACGAAATCCAGGACTACGATGATTATTGGATCACCGTCGAAATGTTCTCGTCCGGAGTCCCGAGGTTAAACGTTCGCAACATGAATGGCATTAAACTCGATGTGCAGGTGGCGAATCAGTGGCCGGCATCTCTTACGCATCTGGAAGTAATGGGAGGTTACAACTCGGGGGACTGGATTAATAACGACTTTCTTGCCGTAATCGCGACATAATGCCTGTTGTTGGTCCATCTACACCTCGATCTGAGCCACATCTCCCCCACATCGGCGCGCCGGTTCGACCTCCCTGCTCTGGAATTCCTCCACATCTTGGTCTTGGATGGCGAAGACGAGGCTTATCTGTTGAACTTGGTCGATCTTTTCGACACCCCCGCGTTGACCGAATTGATCATCGACAACGCCCACGGCGACCAGATATTTTCTCTTCAATGCGACGAGTTTCCCTCGCCCGTCCTTCCCTGCCTTGACCTCCTTGTCCTTCATCAACAGAGATTCGTACATGTGAATGGGATATCCCCTTATTGAGCACAATATCATCTCCCCCGCCCTCTCTTCGCTAACGTTGGGCAACCAATGCTTCACGCGAGAGTTCGTCGATGACATCCTAGGCCCGTCTTCGCAGCCGTGGCCGCAGCTTCAAACCATCACGCTGTGTCCGAAGGAGGATATGTTCGACGCCGTGGGCGACGCCCTCGAGGACGTGGTGGATTCGAAACGGCAGCGCGCACAGCCGATTCCCGCGATCAGGCTTTTCCGGGCTCTAGAAGACTTGCAGGGCGATGGAGCGGAGCCGGAAATATTGTTTTGATTTTGGAATTTAGTTCCAGAGCATGCGGCACAAAAGCTGCGACGCATAATCGGGCCTGTATTCCCTGCTACCTTTAATCACCTCTTTCAGAAATTAATGGCCAAATTGGCTCGTTGAATACCCGGTATGTATACGATATGCGAGTTTAATCTCAAACACCTCCAGCGATATGTGCATACGCCGCGCGACCTGACGAAGGCGGGTCGAATTGGTCCGGTTGCATCTCCATCTACTAGCGCGTCGAGTGTGAGAGCAATATCCTCTCTGCCATGAGGGCGGCGCAGCTTGGATTCATCTCAGAAAAAATTGTTATCGACTTGAATGAACGGGGAGGGGAGCCTCACATTTAACTTAGCAATCCGGTGTGCGCAAACGTGGTGAACGGCATGCCCTGCCGCTCGGCGAACCCTTCGACGTACTTTACGATGGTGCCTGCTGCGACATAGATGGAAGGACGAACGGTGAATTATTTTATTCTGTCCATTTGGTTGGAGGGAGAGATCAGGGATGGGTCGTCATCCTAACCTGGACATTGCATGCTAGAGGAATACTGTACGGCATTAATAAGACTCTTCCAGAATTTCTCCCGCCGTCACCGCAACGCCGTTGCCTGGCTTGAGGTAAATCCACGAATGGATCATATATGCGGAACGCGAAATTATTATTCATTCCTTAGAACAATAACAAAATTACCTTGCAGTTAAAATGTGATTCCTATGGTACGAACATTTCACGTCTTAGATTCTCTACCTGAAAACATTCCTGCTCCCCCTGCGTCCAAACAGTCCAAGAAGCCTTCCCATAAGGTCTACAGCGACGAATAATTGCGCAGCGAGAACTTGAGAAGGTCTTCTGGTAAATCATCACGAATGGCTCAAGAGCAAAGGATATGTTCTTCGCCCGAGATACCAGGAAGGGATGGACTGCTTCCTGGAAAGGAACTGACAAAGCATCCGAAAAGCTGTGAAGACGGGATGGTGCATCTAGTGAGCGAACTCATGGATTCACCGTATGCTACTGAATTTAAGCCCATAGCAACCCGTAATAATGGATACTACCAGTGTGGAGGACAGTGTAGCGGTTATGAAAATCAGCAAGAGGGTTCATCCCTTCGAAGTTTGACATCGGCACCTGGTTCAGCACCGAGCCCCAGCGGTTCGATCCTGAAAACTACTGTGTGCCCATCCTTGAAGTGCTCCAGAGCCCCCACATTTCGGACATTCAAATCATCGTCATGCCCTTGCTGCAATTATACGACAAGGCTCGGTTTGATTCGATCGGCGAAGCGCGGGCAAATTTTTCTGGTGCGTTTGTGCCTACAACTGATTGATTTGACCTGACCGCCGCTTCTCACAGGGCTTCAGATATATGCACAGATATCATGTCGCACACCGGTTAGTGTTTCGCACTTTTGAACTTACGGATACTCATGCGCAGAAAGTGACTGCATGAAATTTAATATCATGATGGATGCATCACCGCTATACTCCACAACTCCTCACCCACTCAAACTCAAGATGAAACGCGACTGGAGTGGTCCAATTTCTCATCGAAGTCGCACAGAGCGTCCTGTCAAATATTATTTTACTGACTTTGGAATTTCGCGTCAGTATCAACCTGAGGACTTTCCTGTCCTAGAGAGCCCGATCATTGGCGGCAACAAAACTGTACCAGAATTTCAGATTAAAATAGTGGAGATCCCCCGGATTGCGATCCGTTCCCCACCGACGTGTACTATCTTGAGAACCTCATGAGACAAGACTTCATGCAGATGAATATTGACAATAAATCAGTTTTGCGGTTGAGATTGATGGCCTCTCCAGGGTTGGCTGGGTGCAAGTCGGAAACTGGGCTTCGAGTTTATGAAGCCACTGGTGGCAGAAATGGTGAACAAGGACCCCTTTAAACGACCGAGGTCGTCGACCGATTTGAGGGGATTGTGCGTGGGTTGAGTCCCTGGAAACTGCGATCTGAGGTCTTAAAAGAGAGACAACACTTTCGTTTTCTCGTTGGTATTTCCCATTGGATACGGAAGGTGCGGCTCATCGCTGGGAGATATCCTGCCTTACCTCTGCCATAACTACTCATGTTCCTGTAGAAAATACCATTGAAAATAACTACCAAGGTCGAAGTCTTGAATCATGCCAATGAAATACTGGCAGCAGAGGGGAGTGCGACAAACACTGCATCTTGATTGGAATTTTCGCAATATCTGCTGTTTTTCGGCAAGTCCTCGAGGGAGCTGGGAGGTTCCGGAGTTCAAAGTACAGTGTATTAATAGCCAAGTGGTTTATTGAACTTGAACACACCTCCAATGCCGTCACCAAAGGGATTCAAACTGACCGGCGGCCCTTCCCGGACGATTCCCACGGTTCAACATTTTGCGATATCAGACAAGATTCAAGGAGAGATTACTATGAGTTTGTTAGAATGAATATTTGACCTTTAGTGTGTTTCAACTGTTTCTAAATATTTTTTGTGGAGGCGAGTTCCAATGAGGACTTTGACTGGAGCGTTGAGATGACTTGGATGTATGCATCTGACTCAGTTTATTTATTATGACTTTGACATATATATATCTATTTGGGGGATGAGGGGTCTGTGGATTACCGCAGTTCAACGATGGATCACAAGTTTGTAAATGGATGTCGTAGCAATTTTGTAGAGCAATTACGGCCAATACCTGCTTGTTACTTCAAGATTCCTTTATCAAATCGGATGCTCTCTCCCCGATGATATATGCCGCAGCCTGGGTATGAGCAGCAGGAATGAAAGGCTACTCATTCTCAGTAAGCAATGAGGTTACCAAGGATCAACGACTTACCACCACAGAAAGATCAACGATTCGTAGTCCAGTCAACCCTTTGACTCTCAAATCTGGATCAACGACTCCCCAGTCTGCATCTTTAGGGGACATGCTGGCGGTCCCCACCGGATGATATACAGTTCCACCGTTCTCGCGGACGAAATCATCGATTTCAGCGTCGGTGCTTGTATAATTCAGGCCGAACGGAGAGATAACGTAGTTCTGCCAAGCCGGTGCGGTTGTAAAGTGCATCGCGCTCTTGATAGCCTCACGCATGATGAAGACATCAACGTCCGAGCCAAGTAGATTGGGATTAATGAGAGGCATTGCGAGCGGATCACTGCTGTTGAGCGTCACCGAGCCGCCTAGAAGCGGGGTCAGATCAAAAGTGTATCAAAAGTGTCTTCAGAGGATGAGAACCTACGAGAAGCAGGAGAAACCACAGCGGGAGTTAAACTAAGGAAGTTTCCCGTCGGAGGTGGAGGAACCAGCATCCCATTTGAGATGATGAATTCATAATGTGCTGTGTTCGGACCTGCTGCAGGATCGAGGAAGTTTTCGAAAATGGATGAATTATCGGGAATGCGGAACCACCCCAGATGACTTGCTGGATTGTCGACGAGAGGACCCGTTCGGCTGGTATTCCATTGGGCGAACTGTTCTGCTGCCAAGGTGGTGTTACGCTCCGCAGTCTCGTAAGTGTCGTTCGAGTTGACAAGGAATGAAAAGAAAACGAGAGAATGGTCGCTGAGGTTTTGACCAACTGAAGGAAGGTTGTGCACCGGTTTAATATCGAGCGAGGTCAGCGTTGAAGAGTTGCCGATGCCTGAGTGCAACAGTATATTCGGAGTGCCAATGCTACCCGCCGAGAGAATTATCTCTTTCTTTGCAGTCAATGTCAATCGTTTCCCTAAAGGAACATCAGAATGCTGTTATAAAATATATTATACTCATCCGTACCGTCGTCGAGACCCTGGACAAATTCAACCGTACGGAATGTGTTGGGAGTGGTTGGGAGAACGCGCGTTACTCTGGCATGCAATAGAACATGCAGATTTGGACGCGCAACAAATTGCGAAGCCAGATAGGACGTCGCCGAGCTACTCCTTGACCCGTTCTTTATGGTCGCTTGTCCCCAGCCTAAAATAAATTAGTATTTAACGCATCCAAGTTGTCAAATTGTGCGCACCAATTCCGAGCTGATAACCAGAGTTCATATCGAGGTTAAAGGGGTATTCCCCAAGTTCCGTCGTTGTCTCGATGACCCTGGAGTCCACCGGGCTTGGGAAGCCAGCAAGAGACACGCTGTTGATTCCGTGAAATCCATGTACGTCGGGGTTAAATTGTCCAGTGGTGTTGTGGTGGTCAGAGGGTGGGCTGAAACGTTCGTTCTATAATTCTTGGGTCAGGACTCCTTCGGGGGCGGAATCGACGAGTTTTAAAATTACCTTTTTCATGTATGGAACAAGGTTGTCCCAGGACCAGCCATCGTCTCCAGTGACCTTGGCCCACCGGTCAAAATCTTCTTTCGAGCCGCGGGTGTACGCCATATAATCTTAAATTACTTCCGTGAGAGATCTGAACACAACATTCTTGGTCTTTACTTACTGACAGAGCTGCTGCCTCCAAGAACAAATCCGCGATTGTACGCTATTGAACGGCCATTCAAACCAGCCTGAGGGGTTGTCGTGAAATTCCAGTCTTGCGGGGTATTTGGTGTTGCTCGACTGCAGTAGAAGGGTACTATGATATCCAAAACATCGGCATTTCTATGTTCAAAAAGTAAAGTAAAATCCACATAAATAAGACGGAGATCTTACGAGCCCCCTGCTTCCAGCACCAAAACCGAGTGGTCAGGATTTTCGGAAAGGCGATTTGCCACCACGTTCCCCGCTGTCCCACCTTCACAAAGGTAGAAATCAGTATCTGTATCAGATGGTCAGAGTAAAGTCCATGCCTCCGACGATTATGAAGTCGAACTCGAGGTTCAACTGGTCCAGATCCGTGATACTCTCCAGTATAGCACTTGAACATCGGGTGATTCCGAGTGTGAGAAGAAGAAGAGAACTGAGCCAGGCCATGGTGACTCAGAGTACTCGTGGTGAGCATTCGACCTGCACCCTTTGGGTTTTAAACAACTGAAATTACGTTCATCGCGGGAGCTGGAGGAGCCTATCTCCGACGTCTCACTCCAATCTTCAATAAATCTAGCTCGCGATTTCTTCGTGGGGCTCGGAGTCCAGAGAAATACCGGATTGGTTCATAATACATCGGCCACCAGCATAGTAGCCGCGTTTCGTGAGGAGTCAGGACTGACCCAAGTTAGATGTAGCTCTATTCATTAAAAGGTCCATGCGGCAAGACTCGGAGGAACGCATATTTGATACCAAATTCGAAAAAAAAGAGCGAGAGAAGTTAATACAACCTTGATGGCAAACCGGTGAACGCGGGACAGTCAGATCCTTACGTTCATTACTAATACAGGTCTGCTTGATAATATTCTTCACCCCTGCAATTCTCCGTGCTGGGTGGGCACACACGGAGTTCAATGGTCGAATTAAACCCGATTGGTTACGAATCTGACCTTTTTGGAACCGCGTTAGCCGACGAAGACTCCGGTTACACATCAGAAAGATGGATAAATTAAATCCGAGGCAGGAATTATTTGTCGTGGATCATAAAAAGTGTCCAAAAGGACTCAAACCTACCCTACCACCGGGACGGAGAAAAAGACAGATGAGAACGGGCATTGGGCACCGAAAACGATGCCAAGACGTCTTTCACCATATCCGTAGGGTTGAACATGCGAAGAACGGAACAAGACTCAAGATGGAGATACAATCAGTAATCATCGGCTTGGCCGGAAGCGCTTTTTTGGTCTGTTGGACGATGATTGCTCCGGCATCGGGTTAGCGTTGGGATCCTGTCAGCTTAGAGGTTAGCGATGACAGATACACCCCTGGGAATTAATCGGTGGTTTAATGGTACAAAGTAATACCCGAGCTTGTAACCAAGCCCCGCTTTCCTACAGGAACCCAAGGCCTGGCGAGGATCAGCTGAATTTCTGCAGTCGACTGTACTTTATGTCAAGTTGGACCTTGCAGTTCAATTCGTCAAGCGAAATTACGACAGTGTTGATTCGGTTGAGAATACATACTTAGTTCTCAGATCATATTCCAGCAGGTGGGTCATATCTGCACTTGTTTGTCTGAAGAAGCAGAGAGAGAGAGTAGTCTCTCCTAGACGCTTCAACAGTATCTGACGTCGTACCTCCATCTGTTGAGAGAGAGAGAGAGATTCGGATTCAAACTAGTTACATAGATAAATATAAACAGATCGGACATCACACTTGAAAGATCAACGACTTCGAGTCGTCCCAGTTAACTGTCTCCAGATCCACTGTCACGAACCGGAAACGGTTGTAATAAATAAAATGACGTTGCAGCTCGGCTTGAGGTACGGCGTGTTGGATCGCCAATGGTGTACAAGTTCAACCCAAAAGGAACACGCAGTGTTGAAGAGGATGCAGAGAAAGGCCGCCAAACAGATATTCCAAACTTCGAGCTCGAGCAATGGATAGTTTGACCTTGCATATCAGAAAGAATTGGGACATTGGCGAGAAGATATTCAATGAAGACTTGCCGCTCAAAGTTTGCACCCTAATTGAGAGCTGCTTTCCGTGTAGAATCATTCAATCATAAAAATGTAGGAGCACGCTATGTACTTCGCATTGGCGCCGATTCGCGGATGGTTCGGGGATGAAATTTGGTTGGGCTGTTCGAATCCATCAGGTAGCACTTCTTTTGAATCTTTTCCGGGAACTTTGCTGGGACTTTCTGGAGGGTTTTCAATGATAATACCGAGCCTATATAGCCTACTATGCGAGAAACAGCCCTTTTTTGATGTCCACCTGGGGTTGGTCGTTTTCCGCGCATCTCCGAGAATATTCCCACGGCTCTTTTAGAGCTGTTTGCGTCGCGGCGGCGATGCTTTTAGAGCTGTGCGTGTGTCGTGGCTAAAAAAGGTACCTATAGCAAGGTATTAGTACTATAATTCTTCAATAACACAGACTTCAATAATGGTGTCTATTTCAATATAAGGATATATTACTTGTGCAGGTCTCCACGTGGGCTTGGCATTCGCCTGCAGCAAGCTGCAGTCGGACCACATTTATTCCACGGAAACCTTCAGGCCTATTGATCGGCTATCATCAATACTCAGAATAACGACTGGTTCGAGTCTACATATGCCTTAACTATCCATGTTCCTGTATCCTTTCGAGTCCAGATTTTTCGTCGGCCAGAACTTAACTAACGCAAAATCAAGAACTCCACTTTCGCTGCACATTTAAATTGACAAAACAAAATGTGCTGATCGGACACGACTTCATTCAGTTGAACGGGAGTTCCCGAGAACTTTCGCACGGTTCGATAGTGATTATGAGCAAGAATTGGATGCCAGATCAGCAAGGGAATCACTGGACCCAGCGACGAATTCATCCCGACACGTAGCACTTGGAGCCCGAACACCACGGGGCAATGTAGGGCAGAGCGAAGGCCTGTCAGAATACTGAACAGGTGGCCAAGACGGTCATGCTCAGGGTAACCGGCTGATGAGATTAACAGTCGACGGGGGCAGTGTGGACCAAAAGGCCTGCGCAAATACTGCGAAGCATAGGTTTAACGCAAACCATCATGACATGGTCGTGCCAGACCTCTTTCATTGAATGGGTAATTTATATTCAACTTGGGGTTTGTCAGGACTCGGTTTCAATAGCGTGCTGTGCAACTGCACCTCGTGGGTGCACAAAAATAGCAGGCGAATGGCTCCACCAAGCCATTCACTGGCCTCTGACGCCATATTTTGGCGGTGGAGCCATCAGTTTGCACACAGCATTATGTGGCTCCAATAGCTGACACACAAACACTTTAAGACATGTAAGGCTCCATATCAACAGAGACTAGAATGGCGAAACCCCTTGGACTCCCATCGAAAAATCACATCTCATAATTTTTGTGGGCATCCCGCGACCTCAGGTTGGCCCCAGGTTCCTCCACGCACCCTCCCCTTGCCCACTGGTATTAGTCACCATGGCTTCAATTTTTCACGACATGCAACCTGGGGTTCCGTGAGCGTACATATATAAGAGCACAGACATGTCCTATATCCTCAGCATCTTACAGACAGCATGCAAAGCCTCCACCCTTGGCGAAATTCGCTCTCCTCGCCGTTCTCTGCGCTTCGAACGTGCGGGCGGGCTCATGGATCTGCCAATGCACCACTAACGGTGTGGTATCTGCCGGAGCCAGCAGTTGCTGTTGCTCGGGCGCGGGAGGACGTTTAACCGCTTCGTTAATGTACGTGTCATGTTTCCCCTATCGTCAGTCTAAAAATTGACTCTGTTCAGTCATGCGGCGACCTTTCTGACAATGGCACTGGGGAGGCAAACCAAGGTCAATCGGGGGAGTTCATTCAGTGTTGCCTCAACAGCGGCCAAGGTGCCGGGTGTCAGCCGGCTTAGTACTGCACCGGCGGAGACCTCATTCATGATCAATTCTTGTAACACCCCAACCCTCTCCCAGCTACCAAATTCTGTGTAGGGAGCTAGGCCAGAAATTCCATTCTGTCGTCCATTATATGCTCGTTTGTTAAGTCCTGCTATCTATTGAGGCTAAGGGTTTTCTCTATCAATTAAATTCTCCATGCGGATGCCATGGATGAGTGGAGCAGTGTATCCTGAGCTAAATAAATCGTTTGCCTTGCCCAGCGGGCAGATACAGCTGTTTTCAAAAAAGAATACACCTTTTGATCGAGTGGTGCTGCTCGATTTTTGCTTACCTTTGTTTGACGGCGAGTCTAGTTTTGCTCCACTGACGACGTCCCAGTGGCTGTGAGAGTTGAACCAATTTCCGCTTTTTTCCGTCGACCACTGTTCTCGTCTTCTCTCAGTAGTGCGACAGGTTTTGAGATTACATTGAAATAATGGGAGGGGGCAAAAATCCATTTTGTACAAATACACCAAAGAAAGTTGTGGAGTCACAACACCGCGTCTGACACGATGACGCAAAAAAGTGGAGCGATGGAGAGCACCGTCAAACAAAGATAAGCAAAAATCGAACAGCACCACTCGATCAAAAGGTGTATTCTTTTTTGAAAACAGCTGTAATGGGGACTGTCTGCAAACATCTAATAATTTTTGAAGCGGAAGGCTTGGGTTCCTCAAAGTTCAAAAGTCAAAGAATATTAAAGGCGAAATTTAAACCGAACGCCAGGCCCACTTGCCGGCCCGCCATAATTAATACTGTCGCCTCAGGTCAGGACTCAAGCCCAGGGCCAACCCGAAGTCGGGCTCAGTAGGGCCCAGAGTCCGGCTCAAAATTTAAAAGACCCGCAACCCGCACTTGAGTCCGATGTTGTGGATGTGTGAGGTTGGATTTCTGTCTGTGACATCCTAGATTCCTATTAAATATTTCAGCTCACTCATGCGAGGTTGAACACTCGGAAGGGACATGCCGGTGCATTGATTCAGATGGAGTATTCATCAAATACCTTCTAGGCTTCGTTTATGAATATTAAAGAATGATCAGCGACCCAAGGGAGATCTCAGATAACATTTTGCAACCAAAGAACTCACCTTATTACGGTTGGAAAAAGAAAATTGCACCCAACCCCGACCCAACCCGGGCCCGACCTAGAAGTAGGGTTGGGCTCAGGATATTCTCAAGCCCGAGCCCTCTCCTACCCGACCCAATCCCGGTCTTTCGAGCCCGAACACCACTAGGGACCGTGAAAAAAAACAGGGCCGGTGACCGAATTTTACAATGTCAAGTATCCGTAAATTATTACAAGTTGGAGCCCGAGGAAGGTACCAAATTTTGTAGTTCACACTGTCCTGTGCGTAATTACTTGGATCCAAGAGAATTCATCCTGCTGCGAGGGTTACGGAGATTCGCTGAATTCCACGCTTGACGGGCGGATAGATATAGACAGATTGTATTTGCTAAATCTCCCTGTTCTCGGCGGCGCTCAACCTTTGCGTTCTTTATTAGTTTCAAGTGCTCAATGACTCTACACATAAAGATCGTTCTGTCAGGCGTTCGTCACCGAGGCAGGAAGAGAGCTGTTCTGGCCCAACTTCACCAACACCGCTGGAGCCCACTGATGTAAGCATTAATCTGTTCAACTTATGCGTATATGCGCCGGAATTATGTAGGGTTTCTTGAGAATGCAGGGATGGCGCTGTAGACCCGTTGTAGCGCCCAGCTGACGGCAAGCGCATCAACGACCAAGAGTTAGCCCATTAGTCTGATGGCTGTATGTACCTCCAATTTACATAAATACAGAGCAGATAGGGCCATAGTAGTGGGGGAAGAGGGCCGACATACTAACCTGGATATGCCATGCACTAGTGGAATACAGCGTGGCACTAAAGCCCTTTCGGAATTCCTTCCGCAGATACCGTTGTGTGGTTGTGTGATTTCAGGTAAAACAAAGGAGAATTAAATGACAGACACACCGCGTAGACTCGTTACCAGTCTGCCACGGCAATTCTTTAGTGCAAGCACTATGCCGTAGGCAGACTGGTACAACTCGGGACACTGAGCCCGGAGTTTGAAATTCTTGGGTAGCGCCGATGACGGCAGATGACGTCGTTACCGGTGATGTCGGTCCGAAAGTAAGTTTCTCGATTAAAACTGGCTCTCGCGTGCAGACTCTCTGGGGGTAAAATAAAAAATCTGAAAAGACAGAAGTGTAGCTATGAGCCTTACATCCCTACCCCTCCGTTGAACTGAAAAGAAATAATTAAATTTGATGCCATAACGATGGAAATGGAAATTTTCAAACTCCGCGCTCAGCCCTTTTAACACTCCCGAGTTGTACCAGTCTGCCTACGGCATCGTGCTTGCACTAAGTGTTGCCGTAGCAGGCAGACTGGTTACGAGTCTACACACCGCGGCCGATGGTGGCTGCGAGCTTGAATGCTATCCTGTGGATCCGATAGTACTTTTCTGCTATGTCCGAGTTAAATCCTATGCTAATGCCATCATGTTTTTGAGGTATCAACATGAAACCGGTCAAAACCCCCGGCTCGGTATAATTGACTGTCCTTGCATTGGCATTATTTGCACCCAGATCGCGACTGGATCGGGAGAGCATAATTCTGAAATGCCGTTAATAGTGGACAGACTGTCATCCGGTGATTAGTTAAAGGCTGGACGAGCAGATGGTTAGCTGGCGTCTTGCAATGACGCGGATCAGCTCCCTTCTCGTTCTCGCACTGGGAATTTCGCTATGCACAGGTATTATCCTCGATGATATTGTGGACTTGGAAAGGTTGAACCTCAAATTCGATTTTATTATTGTGGGAGGTATAGAGCATCTTCTCTAATGTTGATATGCATACTCACTACTTTTCGACCGGAAGGTGGGACCGCGGGGAGTGTCATCGCTAATCGTCTCTCAGAGAATCCCAACTATTCGATTCTGGTACTGGAAGCAGGTGGCTTGTAAGATCTCCACCCTCCATTGTGGCTTAAGAAATAACAATGGTTTGAATGTAGAAATGCAGACGTTCTAAACGTCATGGTCCCCTTCTTCTGCCCTCGCGCGACACCAAACACCCCACAGGACTGGAACTATACGACGACGCCTCAGGCCGCCTTGAATAATGTTTCCATCGCATATGCTCGCGGATTCGGTCTTGGAGGCAGCAGCTCCGTTAGTAAGTATTTATATGGGAAGTAATCCTTTTTGAAAGAAATATTTCAAATCATTTTTAGATTATATGGTTTACGCGCGCGGGTCGAAGGAAGATTATGATCGGTGGGCAAGGGTCACACGGGACGATGACTGGTCCTGGGATAATCTCGTTCAGTATATGAGGAAGGTATGAGACTTTCAAGGTCGTTTCTTATGCAATATTCTGAACCATGAATTTGCAGAACGAGCGTTTCAGCCCTCCAGCAGACCACCACAACACCACGGGTCAATTCAACCCCGCCGTCCATGGGTTTCGTGGGATCAACAGTGTATCTCTCGCGGGTTTCCCTGGTCCGATAGACTCCCGAGTGATTGAAACCACAACGCAACTTGCGGACCAGTACCCATTCAACCTCGATACCAATTCAGGTTATCCTCTCGGAATTGGTTCGCAAGATCCCAATACGAATTAACTGTGATACATAAAACTTACTCTTGTTAGGCTGGGTACAGGCGACGATAAAGAACGGAGCGAGGAGCAGCTCGGCGACGTCCTATCTGGCTCCGCAATTTGTTGCGCGGCATAATTTGCATGTTCTCTTACATGCGAGGGTAACGCGTGTGTTGCCAACCACATCCAACACTTTTCGCACGGTTGAGTTTGTTCACGATCTCAACGGTATGTATAATATTTGGAAACTCGGTGCACTCTGACTTCTCTCAGGAAAGCGGTTCACATTGACTGCGGGAAGGGAGCTAATCCTCTCGGCGGGGAGCATTGGGACACCGAATATCCTATTGCACTCCGGCATCGGCAATTCCTCGACCCTTACCTCCCTCGGAATCAAATCGTTGCACAACCTTCCATCAGTCGGACAGAATTTCAGCGACCATTCCATCACATTCCTGTCTTTCCTTGTTAATTCGAACAACACTTATGAGACTGCGGCACGTAACGCCACATTGGCGGCAGAGCAGTTAACCCAATGGAATACAACACGAATGGGTCCTCTCGTTGACAACCCACTGAGCCACATGGGGTGGTTGCGCATCCCCGACAACTCTTCTATCTTTATGGGCTCCCCAGATCCTGCTGCAGGGCCGAATACGGCGCACTACGGACTTATTATTTCGAATGGATTGTTGGGTCCGCCTCCTCCGACGGGCAACTTCCTCAGTGTAACGCCGGTTATGGTAGTTCCGAGCGCTCGTATGTTTTCAATTTGCTTATATGCATACGAAGTTCATTCCTCGGCCAGGTGGATCGGTGACGCTGACCAGCACCGATCCGCTCGCAGCTCCAGCCATCAACCCAAATCTGCTCGGCTCTAATCTCGATCTCTCTATCATGCGCGAGGCCGTCAAGAGCGCGTTGCGTTTTACCACCGCATCAGCGTGGGCCGGCTATGTCATTTCGCCCGTCGGCGTGAACAACTCGAACACTGACGCCGAACTTGACGAATACATTCGTGAGAATACAATTAGTTTAGGTCATGCGGCTGGGACAGCCAGTATGTCGCCGAAGGGCGCGACCTGGGGCGTTGTGGATCCGGACTTGCGCATCAAGGGTTTGGTTGGGATTCGAATTATTGATCTCTCAGTCGTGGTAAGTCACTAACATTTGTTAAAGCGGAATGTTCTGAGGATTGGCAGCCTTTTATCCCGGCTGCTCATACACAAGCTGCAACATATATTATTGCGGAGAGGGCCGCGGATTTAATTAAGAACACTTGGAATCAGTAGGGGGCAAATCTGCGATCAATTCGATGACTTTCAGGACCTCGTTTGGTGGCCTCGTAAGAACCTTTGATACAGGCTCTCGTACTAGAAAGAGCCGAGAACACTCGAACCTGTGATTCAAGCAATGTTGATCGGTTTTAATCTTTGAATGCTCGCGAACTACAGCAGCGTCACTCCAAAGTTGGCACGACATCTTTGCGAGTGATTTCGTAGTAGATCGACACTAGAAAAATTGAATCTGAATGGGTCGCGGGAGAAGAAATTCCAAAAAACACACCGAGTGAATTTCTTTTCGCAATAGACACAGTTGTGTTTGACGGTCGGGATATGTGCAGTTTCGTTGTGCCGTTTCCTTTACACGAAAGTGAGAGATAGGCAAGTTACATGTCTTGCTCCTACCTATCACTGGGAGAAGGGAAATTTTGCCCGCAGACATCGCAAAGGAATCGATCACCTGAGGAGGAGATCGAGGTGCTTGGCGAGGCTTCGAAGGTTCCATCCAGGCCGTCGTGTATATAAGTACAGCTCAATCCTAACCGCACACAACTTGCACACGATGGACGTGCGCTGTCGCATATTATTTTTTGACCTAGTGGATGTATGATCTGAATCAACGCCTTGGAAATAAACTATCGCAAGTCACCTCGGCATCTGATGCAAGATGCTGAATGAGGAGCATCAATTGCATGAGAATATGGAGCGAGTTCATCCGCCTTTTACGGCAAATGAGCAAATATGTGCTTGGACGACATACCGACTCACGTAGACAGTGTAGATATGGACCAGCCGGAATGACTCCGGTTCGGCTTGCTCTTCGCTAAATTTAACCTCCCTGCTCAGACGTCATACTCCTTGACTGTCAAGGAGGCGGTACATACGCAATTTGCGGCGATAAAATTTCTTCCACACCTACATCGTCAACTTGACGCCGATATTTCCGCCCACAGATTGGATTGGCACTGGTCAAGGTCTAATGAATTAGTCTGGAATTATGTGTGAAAATGACCAGCCACCATTTGTACCAATCGTTTCCTGTTTCATCTGCATTATTACGATGACAATGCGGGCACTGAGTATTTTGGACTGCGTCCTGCCGGTTTTGAACCTGTCGTTTGAGGATACTCATCTCGACCTGCAAGCCAGCCCGAACGGTCCCAGGAAACTCCATGGGCGAAATGATACAGCCTTCGCAGGAGACGATGCTATAGTCGCCACGATGAACATAGCGAGACCCTGCTTCCAAGCGATGAATAGGCAAATGTGCTTTGATTATGCGATCAAGATCCTTGACCCAGTTTCAATTGTAATTGGGATGAAGTGTGAGTGAATAAGTACTCACGTCGTATACACGGCAATATCGTAGAGAAATGGGAATATTCCCTCCTACTGGATCGATGACACAAAAAATATCGTCGGAAACTCCGCGCGGTATGGGGAGTTGGGAGACCGTTTCCTGGCACGAGGTTAAAAATTGGTCAAACTGGGTTCCGAGAGATTCGACTCGAGAGCCTATATCTTTCAATTGCATTCCGACCCCCTGTGACGTAACCCTATATGAAAGACTGTTAACCGGTCCAATGTCTGGAAAGAGGAACTCACAAGTTTAACGTCAAAATTAGAGTGTGGATGTTGTTCAGAGGTACGGAGATAAGTCCTCTGAATTTGGCCAATTCATTCTCCTCCACGACAGCTAGGAATATGTTGCCCAAAATTCCCCTCGGTACGCTGAGATGTTCAAGAAACTGAGCCAAGATTGCGCGGCACGAATCAACCTCGGAGCGAATGCGGAGTAAGACAGAAAGTGAACGCGTGCATGATGAATCGAGGGTTACACCAGACGCAACACATTCCAGGATAATGAGATCGCTGTTTAGAGTTTGTAGGTCAGCGGCGAGAGCCAACCGTTCCCGCGACATCTTCCCTCCATCGCGGAGTATTCGGACAATTTTGACTGCTAGCCTCGCAGTTTCAACCAGATCACCGAAAGACCCGTAAGAGAGAGCAGAAGACATAGGTGACGGACAGACCAAAGTGAGGAGCAAGAGGATGACCAGTGTATACAGCACGGAGTCCGCAGCAATGACTATTATTGCTCTAAAACATCATTGTTCCGTGGTCGGAAGTAATGATAATCTCCTGTTAACCAAGCGCCGTTCAAAAACAGAATGCTGGAACACAGCAGCGTGGCCTTGCTATGTAGGACTTTGGGGTTGCAGTGTGCAGGGCACCGGTGGCATTTCTGTATCAGCATTTTCGATGGGAAGTCACCGTGAAGAGTTGGGACTTCAATGCAGTTACCAGCCCAGGCGGGTGTCGGACAAAGCGAAGTGGTTGCGATTAAATATGTACACCGATAACACGCTTGTCAGTGAAACCAAGCCATCGGTCTTGAAATAGTAAACGGTTTGACATTCCGCCTCCGACGGTCTCGACTCCGAGTCAGAGCTTTGAATTGGGCCAAGATCGGAGACATTTAGGTGAAATAGTGGCAATGTTCGCCCAACTCAGTTATATTGCTGGTTTTCGCACCCACGATTTTGAACCTGGTGAGCGCGGTTAATTTTAAAGTGTTCCCCCCTTCTGACAGATCTCTCAACGTTTTAAGGTCTCTTGTCATCCATTGGTTCCCCGCGCAATTGCACAAGAATTGTCCGTTTTGTATTAATAACGCACAGCGTGCCTGACATCTCACTGAAATTGCAGACCCTCCAACGTTAGCGTCAACTATGTACTGGTACGCCAGTGGCACGGGTGCGGCCTCTTATGTTGATCAGTCTTGGATCAGTCTCGCCGCAAGTACACCATCGAATGGCTCGTTTCACCTTGACTACCCCGCGATGTGGCGACAAGACCATGGAGCAACTGGATGGCGTAGTATGACATGGCTTGTACCAGCTTGCTCAGTACTGTACTATTTCGACGAAATGTTCACGGTGTCAACTGTCACCTAAGGTGTTCATTCCTCAGCAATCATGGAAACTTCCCATATATGGTAGTCCGGCGAATGCCGGAACGGAAATTTTGACCTTTTTCGGCCTATTTGGGCCCCAACCGTTACCTAGGCCAAAAACGTTCAGTTCATGACCCTCTGTCATTCGTCACCTGAACACTTGGTCGAAATAGTACAGTAAATTACATAAAAGGCCAAAGTCGAGCGTTTAACACTCAGACCATTTTATGAGATGAGAACCTATGTGCCAGTACTGGACCCCGCCGATTGATTCGGCCAGCGGAAGCACTATCTCATCAGGTGGGTGAGAATGTCGGCATTCTCACCGTTAAGTGCGATCAGTTTAGAACTTACAAGCGGCTGCTCGGCCGCTTCGCGGCCTCGTATCCCCTTCCTCCTTCCTAAGGTCCAAGCGAACGAAATTCGGTCGCAAAAGACTGACAAAAGCAGCGAGGGACATGAATAAATAAGTGTTGAGGACTTTAGGGAGGTCCGGCAAGCGGCTGCCGGAATGATAGATTAAAAGCGGAGTTTAAAAAGGCCTCAGACGGGCAACGTAATTTTATAAAGAGAGAGATTAGTCTTCATACGGAGTACCGGCAGAGTCGGACATTCTCAACTTCCCGACCGCTGGGATATAAGAGAGGCCTGGTAAGTATCTTTCGTATCAATACCCTCCGTCATGGGCTGCTTCATATTATTAGCTCTCCTCGCGTTACAGAGCACGCTCTGCTTAGGCGCGCTATACGAGAATGTCGACGATTTGACGAAATTAAATCTCAAGTTCGATTTTATCATCGTGGGAGGTGAGGCTTCTTCCCCACCGTGTTACCTGCACTGCTGCTAATGATTTTTATGCATGCGTTGATTTGAAAAGGCGGAACAGCGGGCAATGTCGTCGCGAATCGCCTTTCGGAGAATCCTGACTACTCGGTTCTGGTACTGGAAGCAGGTGGCTCGAGCCCGCGTCTTTACATCTTGACAACTCACCCGACTTGCAGAAATGCTGGTGTATTGGACATTATTGTTCCATTCTATTGCACTCGTGCCACTCCAAATACACCTCAGGATTGGAACTACACAACCACCCCTCAGGAAAAAATGAATGGCCGAGTCATACCCTACCCCCGTGGATTCGTTTTGGGCGGAAGTTCTTCCGTCAGTAGGTGTAACCCCCTTTTTTCGGACGGACCATTTGTCTAATGGGTTTGAGATTATATGGCCTATACGCGTGGGTCCAAAGAGGACTACGACAGATTCGCAATGGTAACTGGAGACGAGGGTTGGTCCTGGGACCGTCTCATTCCATATATGCGAAAGGAAAATTCCAGCTTATTCATTCGTTATGCCTACCTGACCCTACGAACGTAGAATGAACGGTTCAGCCCACCTGCAGACCATCACAACACAGCTGGCCAGTTTAATCCGGCAGTGCATGGGTTCAACGGAATCAACACTGTGACCCTTTCTGGGTTTCCGAGTCCCATCGATTCTCGGGTTATTGGGACCACCCGCGAGATAAGTGGCTTCCCATTCAACCTTGATATGAACTCGGGTTATCATCTTGGAATCGGTGAGTCTTGTGCCTCGATAAATAAATTCAATATTCAAGCACCTGGTAGGTTGGATACAAGAGACCGTGAAAAATGGATCCCGCAGTAGCTCGGCTACATCCTATCTCGCCCCTCAGTTCATTAATCGCCCGAATTTACATGTCTTGTTACATTCGCGTGTCACACGCGTCCTTCCAAGTGGCTCAAATAGCACATTCCGCACAGTTGAATTTGTGCACAATCTCCAAAGTAACATTGGTTTTGCAAAGAGGAATGTTCTAACAATCTTGATTCTAGGCAAGCGGTACTTGCTCACGGCAAGGAAGGAAGTTGTTCTCTCTGCCGGCAGCATCGGAACTCCAAACATTCTTTTACACTCGGGGATAGGCAACGCATCGGCGCTGTCATCTCTCGGAATTGAGCCGCTGCACAACCTTCCATCTGTGGGCCAGGTAACGTCGGTTTAGTCGCTATGATTTTTATTTGACATTCGCCAGAACTTGACCGACCATACGCTCGTTGCTCTCGGCTGGCTCGTCAACTCAAACAACACCTATGAAACAGCAGATCATAATGCTACACTGGCAGCGGCGCAGTTCGCACAGTGGAACACCACACGCACCGGTCCTCTCGTCGACAATCCTGGAAGCCAGCTTGGATGGCTGCGCATTCCTGACAGTTCCTCTATCTTCGAACGCTTTCCAGATCCTGCTTCAGGGCCTAATACAGCGCATTACGAACTCTTGTTCGCGAATGGCCTTTTCGGTCCTCCGCCTCCAACGGGGAACTTCCTCGGAATTGCTGCCGCTGTGGTATCCCCTCCTCTCGTATGGCCGCCGAGTTCTTTTAAATACGCATCTGATCCAATTCGCCAGGTGGTTCCGTCACGCTGAATAGCAATGATCCTCTCGCGGTTCCTCTCATCAATCCCAATTTCTTCAGCTCCAAGCTCGATTTACTTATCATGCGCGAGGGACTCAGGGGCGCCTTGCGGTTTGCCGCCGCACCGGCTTGGGACGGCTACGTTATTTCTTCGGTCGGTGTAAACATCAGCAGTACGATGCGGAGCTGGATGAATATATACTCAACAATGCCGGCACCGTAGACCACGTTGCGGGGACGGCGAGCATGTCCCGCAAGGGTGCGCCGTACGGTGTCGTGGATCCGGATTTGCTTGTCAAGGGTTTGACGGGCCTCCGGATTGTTGATCTCTCGGTCGTGGTATGTTTCGTCCTTTGTCCTCAGTTCATTTTGATCATACATGTATAGCCGTTCATCACTGCAGGCCACACACAAGCTCCGACGTACATAATCGCCGAGAGAGCTGCCGATCTTATCAAGGAGGCCTGGGATTAGTTCAGTTTCTAAGCTGCGAACTTGCCATGTGAAATAGATAGACTGTAGGCACTTACAGATTCCAATCACATGTCCAGATGGCTAGTAATTGAGCGGTATCCAGTAGGTATATATTTCCTCAACCGTTAGCGAAGTGCTGAGTTATTCAGGCTCTGCTTATTGAAAGCCCTTGTGTCTTGACCCAAATTCGATTTGAACCAATGTCACGTGACCAAGTTGAATCTTTGATTCCCTTCCAATTCTGATATCACTTATAATACCGGCGGGGACGTGCGCCGGACCGAGAACGGAGGGTATAAAAAAAGCGTAGACAATGCTTTAGAGGAAGAGGCCCAAATCATGTCAAGAGTGAAAACCGTCCGACGGTCGAGTGATTTAAACCTTGTTTAAACCCCCACAGATGTCGCAAGGATAGCCACACCCATAGAACGACAATGAAAAAGGTCCTCGTTATGAAAAAAGAACAATAGGGAGACCCTGTCTTACAGTGTAATGTTACTCGGGGAACGTAGCTCAGTCGTAAACGTAGCATAGGGGCCCTTCAGTTGTGACCTGGGCCAATCATATCAGCTACGGCAAAGGTCAGGGAAAGGCCATCAGTGGGAGTTTCGGAATCCATCTTCAAGAAGAAATGGATAAAATGTCCAACTCCGGTGCATGTATTACATACCGTCAAGTAAGGAGGACCCCCGTTCAAATATTGACTGAAGATGGTCGTGTTTTCAAATCGTTGAACAGAACCACCGTCGAAGGCGTATTTGTTGAGTTTGTGTTTCTTTTGCCATTTGAACCAAATGCGGTCGATCATCTGCACGGCCCAAATATGTCAGCTCAAACAAAGGCTGGACTGATATTATAATCAGAGCTGACCGCGTGGTGTAACCAGATGAGTGGATCTAAGAGAGATGATGCAATAAGTAATGGTCGAATAATCGGAGAAATTACAACCGTTGGCGGTGAAAGTAGGTCCAGAAATGCAGCCAGCAGGCGCATCACTCGGGCTAACCCACATCCCTATTATGAAAGGTGTTTGTTCCTTTTACCCAATAATAATTGTCGGAATTACCTACCCGCTGACTATAAAATGGATATTTATATGAGGACCCTATAATAATTTATCGGTACCAAGTGCTGACTGAAGAATGTGCGACGCTCACCTCCACTCCTTCCATTCGCGCCTGAAAACCTTTAAAGTCTCCCACAAAACCATCGATCAAACTCTCAACCACCGGTTGATAAAACTGGCATTTGCAGGGCGGGTGTGATTATACACCAAGCCTAGTACTGGGAACACCTGCTCGAACCGTGGGAAGAGGTTGAATTTCCGGCGAAGCGTGTGCGGAAAGGGGTACGATCGCCAGAATGAGGAGGACGCGGAGAATCCACCGTTGAGAATGCAGAACTGAGTCGAGGCTTCACCCCAGCCGCCCAGTCCACTCTTGAGACCAGACTCTTTGAAGAATGCGGACTCGTAGAAATTGGCGGCATCTGTTAGTGCATTAGCCTATGTCGGGGTTGATTGTGGACACCAAAACTGAACCTTTCATCCAATCCCAGTACGGAAGAGCTCCCTGATACCCACAGCAATTGCGCAGCGCCTCCTCAAAGACGTGAAGATACCAGTGATGCCAAGGGAAGAATAGGCCAGTCCAATGTCTAGCGGAAGGAGGTGAATGACGGACTAGGTCATGACCGAAGAATACTTACACGGTGGTTTTTTCTTTTTTTTCTCTTTTTTTTTTCATCCTTGTTTTATTTCCTTTGTGCCTAGGGCATATGGTAGAAATAAGCTAACCATATTGTTCGCATTCATATTAAGTAAAGTAAATCTGATCGGTGGGGGTGTAACTACTCGATGGCGTGCAACTCGTGACAAGACAAGTGCTACATGGTGGTTTAGATCTAGTGCGGTGCTACGATTAACTTGAGAGTATCTCGAAAACATATCTTACCCATGTGTGCGTAAACAATGTCTTTGTACGGGTCCATGAGAGAAGTGGAATTAACAGATGCTAGTGAGCATACCATCGAACAGTGAGCCCGAAATATTGTAAGGAGCGATGTCAGGTGGATTTATGCTTGGAACCAATGCACGGTCATTGGGTGAGTTGGCAAGACACTGGTGGAATTAATGGTTCCATCAGTCGATAGCACGGGCAAATGAATACGGAGTGCCTAACCTTGACCGCAGGAATCCAATGTTTCCGTTGTTTCCGCGAAAGAGACCGCCACTCTTTCCTAACCGACGGTTCCCTGCATTTGTTTGTCTCCAGCGCCCCTCCAAGAATCAAAAGCGCAAGTAGAACAAAGTGAAAGGTGAGTAAACCCTGGTGCATTTTATCGTGGTGCGGCGGGGGTCTGGAAGAAAATCGATTGTATCGGCTTTTATCCTTGAGCGCACATTATTTTTGAAGGCAGAAGCTGGTGAAGGTCGTAAATGGAGGTTCTGAGCAGAAAGGCACTGCTTTCGTGTGCTGGTCCAAGATGATTCATATGAATCGTTGCCAGAATTTTAAGACCGCAATCTAGCTTGATGCTATCCAATCAAAGGCCGTCTGGATGGGTAATAGGCTCCTCGAGAGTCGGATAATATTAACCATAGGGTGAAGATTGGGTGGAGAAGGTCAGCATCGTCGAGTCGGAGGTGTTGAGTCGGATGGGAGAGAAAATGGAGAGCACTGCGCCTCGGCTCATGAAAAAAAAAACCTCACCAGCAACTCACCAGCCTACAATGAATATCTCGAGCAGAGTCTAAGGTGGTACTAGTTGCCAAGAAGATTAATGTGCATTGTGAATCGTCTATGAATGGTTGCTGGCAGAATTTAAAAAAACCGGCATGAATGTACTTGATTCTATGGAATGAAAGGCAGTACTAGCGTTGAGTACTAGGCTCTTCGTGGGTCGGATTATGTTAGCGGTAGGACAATAGAGCGAATATTTAGTAGAGAAGCAGCATCGAGTCGGAGGCGTTGAGTCGGACGAAAGAGAAAATCGAGCACTGCCACAGACTCGGATGTGCCTCGGATGCTTGCTCGGATGCGATTAAAAAAAAACCTTCTTCCCCCAAACGCGTAAACCACTGAACAAAACACCGAAAAAAACCTACCCAAGCGATATTAGGATTAAGTGCCACGCAAATACACGTAGCGTACAAGAAAACATGCTCCTCCGTCTCTCCTCTCTTCTCCGCTCTCTGCTCTACCAGTACTCGTCTCTCATCTCCATCTAGTACACCAGCACTCTAACACTCTACCACTCAACTCATGTAATTAATCTAGAAGTCTCCCTCTCCCCCACTCAACGGCCCAAGAAAATAGCGGTATAACAAATCGCACAGCGGACCCCGCCACCGCCACCGCCCAGATTTCAAGCAGTCTATTGAACAAACAGAGGCGGAGGCAAAGGGAACCCGGAGCCAACTAAGCCCCCGGGCCCGCCCGAATCGCACACCCGCCCTCCGCCGCCGCGCGCCGCATCTCGCGGATGCCATCGCGGTGCGCATCGCGAGTGCGATGAAGATGTGCCAGATGCCGTGGGAGCCTGTAGTGCGAGTCAGTGTCGGTCTTTTCTGTAAGTTGTGCTTTCTCCTCGCCGGCAAGCTCCGGCGTCGCCAAAGACGACGCGAGGGACACGACAGAAAAGCCGAGAGAGCAAAGCGGAGGGCGCGCGAAAGAAGCGGGGAATGTGAAACGGAACGGAAGGAAACGCGACTCACCACCCCCACACATATCCGACACCCACCCCACCCACCCCCCTCGCCCACCGAGGAAGCGCTCCGGCACCTGCGTCGCGTAGACGACCAGCCCGACGATGTAGTACAGCAGCGAGGGGCCGACGGGGGCTGTAAAGTGTCGTTAGCATCAGCATGCAATTTCCTCATCAATGTAGTGATATTGATAGTGAAGAAGGAAGGATCGAACGTAGAGAAGATCGAAGGCGGAGAAGGAGGAGAAGGAGACGAAGGCGGAGAAGGAGGAGAAGGAGACGAAGGCGGAGAAGGAGGAGAAGGAGACGAAGGCGGAGAAGGAGGAGAAGGAGACGAAGGCGGAGAAGGAAACGGAAAAAGGAGAGAGACACGCACCAACAAACCGAATCATCGTGTCCCACCCCTGCAGCGCCGCGATGCCCGCAAGGGGCGCGAGCGCCTAGAAGGATATGCCCACGAAAAAGGCAAGGCGCCAGAGCTGGAAACACAGACGGAGTCAGTATGTATGCGTGAACAAGTGAACGCGAGCTGATGCGAGTAGATGAAAAGACCGAGATTATGAAGGGAGGACAAGGGCCCAGCGCGGGACGCGGCCGGGCAAGTCATCCTCCAAAGGCACCCGGACCCACCCCTTCCCATCCGCGTCGAGCACACCCACGCGCGTCAAGGGAGGGCCACCCCTCTCTCGCCCTCTCCACCCGCACCCGCACCACAAAAACCCAAAACCCAAAACCCAAAAACAAACAACGCACCCGATTCTCCACCCTATTAAACCAACCGCAAAACGGTAGCACGTTCCCCGACACGCCCGCCGCCGCGCACAGCAGCAGACACCCCGCGCTGACGGGGTGGTACGCCAGCCACGCAGCGAGGCTGCTCGTTGCGTTGCTCGTCGCCGACACCATATACGCGAACGACGCGTTCAAAGCAGAGGCGAAGTCGAAGACGGGCGTGAAGAGGGACGCGGCGACGTTGAAGAGTGGGTGAAGCGGCGAGGAGAGGGAAGCCAGGGGGCGCGGCGACGGAGGAGAGGGAACCAGGAGCGCGCGCAGCGGCGCCGCGAAGCTCGCCAGCCCCGCCAGCATGTCCGCAAGGACCGACCCGCTCTCCACCCCATCCACCCATTTCCCGCTCTCCACAGCAGCCTTCTCCGCACCGTACAGGAGCGTCGACGGGTGCATGAGCGCCTGCACCGCGTCCGCCGCCTTCTTTTGCAGCACCTCGACGGCGCCCGAGTGGAGGAGTATGCTGGGGTAGAGGATGCTGTGCCCAGAGGCGTCGCGTCGACGGCCTGCTCGGCGCAGGCGTACCCGTGGTGCACGACCGTCGCGATGGAGGTGGCGATGAGCCTGCAAAGACGAATCAGTTTCTTGTAAGCCGTGGAATCGAGAAAATGAAGCCGGGAGGGAGTAAAATCCGGCGCCGCGTCTCTTTTATCAAGTGCGAAAGAAAGAGATGCCGACACGCAGCGAGGGTGCAGACATCCGTGCATCCCTCCCCTCCCCCTGCCCCCGCAAGCACTAACAGCTCTTGGCTACTCCACAAAGGCAGAACCCGCACGCGGTATGCCGTATGTCCTCTCCTCGCCCCCAGCAGACGCATAGAATGCCAATCCAAAAAAAAAAATTTGCGCGCACCACCCAATGCTAACATAATCCACCCGCGCACACGCCTCCATCGCGCCACGGTGCGCACACCCCGCCATCGTGTGCCACAGCGCGCTGCACGCGAGGCACGCGAGCGCGAAGAGCGTGAAGAGCGACTCGGCGACGTCGGGGGGTGGGGGGTTGGGGGCTGGAAGGGGGGATGGGTTAGTTAGATTGGGGGAACCATGAAAAAGGCGGAAGCAGAAGGACGGGAGGATGGAGCTACGAAAAAGAGAGAAGGGACAGAAGGCAGGGTGGAGGAGGAGCCACGAAAGAGAGAGAACGGAGAGAGGGTGGGGTGGGAGGAGAGGAATGAAAGAAAGGCGAATGAGGAAAGGGTGGGTTAGCGTTGCGTTTGGAGGGAGGAGAGGGAAGTAGGTGGAGGAGGGAGCCACAAAAAAGAGAGCGGAGGGAGGGGAGTGGGAGAGGAGGGAGGGGAAGGGAGCAGAAGGGGGAGGAGGGAGCCACGAAAGGAGAGGTTGTGTTGAGGTTTGGAGGAGAGGCAGAAGAACGGGAGGACGGGAGCCACAGAAACCAAAAAAACACTCACCCCAAACACCGTATACCTCGCCCAATCCTCGTCTACCCACTTTCTCGCCCACGCGTCCGGCACCTCGAGTCACAGGGCGAGCGGCTTGAGGAACCTGTGTCGGGTTTGGTCAGTCTTTTCTTCGCAATACGATAACGACAGAGCGACACAGTCGTTTTGCACAAAAGAATAAAAAACACTCACCCCGGCACCCAACCCCCCAAAACGCCGCCCCCCACAGCACCATGGGCACGAAATGCGTGTGGATGTTGAGCGACTCGTTGTGCGGCGAGAAGACGGAGCGCACGAGGGCGGGCCAGTGGGTGAGGGGATGAATCTATTGGGAGGGCGTTAGTCAGTTTTTTCATTAAAAAAAGATAAGGTGATTTTGAGGGAGGGAGGATGGGGGAAAAGGAGGGAGGAAAGGAGGGAGGAAAGGAGGGAAAGGAGGGGAGCGAGCAGCGGTGCACGGTGCGGAATACAGAACAAGGTGCCGGCTCGATGCGAGACGCCGCCACGCCCAAAGTCCACAGCTCGTATATCTGCAGATACGCGTCTCCGCGTATCCACAGAACAACGGGGAAGGGGACGAGACAAGAGCCACACAAAGACGACATGGCGCGTACGTGTACCGACGGCGGACATCAAGGACACGCACACACACGCCAAGGCCGGCGGGGATGCGGAGCAGAGGTGAGCATGTCACAGTCTCGCTGAGCCTTCAGCGCGATGCGCCTCTGTTCGCTCGGATGCGGCGCGGAGTGCCACCGTGTCGCCGAATATGACACGCCCGCGTTCGCGACGCACGTCAGGTCGGGCGGAGGTAATGTGCAGTCGAGACGGAAGCGAAGAGGGGAACGCGAAAGACGATAGGATTCGTCGAAAAAGCGCGAGGGAGCAAGGAGGAAGGGAGGGAGGTGCGAAAATGGAAAGGAAAGGCAAGAAACAAAACAAAAAACACACCGATACCCGCTCACAACCCACGGATTATTCCGCCACTCGAGCGGCAAACCTGGGCCGGCGGAACTCGAACTCGAACGTCGGCTACTGCTGCTCTGTCTGCATGAAGGGAGATGGGATCCGCGAGGAGGTCGTCCGTGCTCGCACCGGGCGCAGTCCCACTGCGGCTCCCACGCCGCTTCTTTGCCGAGCGCTTGGCGCTAGGGGTAACTGTCGAGTGCAAGACGTCGTTGTTGGTATAAGTATTCGTCGTCCGAGTCGCTGCCATTATAGGTATTGGGACTGGAGCGGGACGATGCGCCGCATGTGAGACACGGGACGCAGGAAGCGAATATGGCGTAGAGGGTGTTGTTCTAGGAGGGCCGGTCCATGCGCGAGTCTGTCCAGCGTCGAGTCGGAGGAGAAGGGAGAGAGGAAGATGAGATGAGACACGATGGCGCATGATTCAACGGGGGCGCTCGATGGGGGAAGATGTAGTTTTCTGGTTTGTGGCTGCGTTCATTGAATTCGAATTAGAATTGCTCTTAATTAACGACAATAAGACAGAGATAGTGGAAGGGATGAGAAGGGAAGGACAATAAGATGCACTTGAACCCATAAAACCCATCTGCAGGCATGCTCTCCTGGTACGGCCCTTGTCCTGGGAAAAGTCGTGGACAACCCCCAACTCCATCGCGGTCAATAGGACATTGGGCCCTTCGAAGGCACCGACGTCGCCGGGCGGGGTGTAGGTGTGGGCCGACTGCGATAGAGGCGCGTAGTACCTTGAATATACGCCTCACGGAGACTAGGTCGATTAGAGATGCGGCCAGCGAGTCCGGTGGCGCAGATGGGCCCCTGCGTGCAATATGTTACAGCTGGAAGTTGGGACAAGTGGACGAAGTGAAGTATGCGCCGTTGTACATCACAACCTGTCACAACACAGCATCGCGCATCTGGAAATTCCACCGGCGTTCAAGTCACTTCCGAAGGCAAGAAATTATGAACTAAATCGCCGCAACCCTTTGTGAGAACCGAAGGGCCATTCCCTCGGATCCGGCTCGGTCGCTCATGCGTCACTCATGGAAGAGAAGACTGTTCCTGTCCAACTGGCTGTCAGACCTAATTTCAGAACCGTCATGCGCTGTACACGTTGTCGCCTCTTTGCTCCTCCCCTTACCATGTCGACTTCTGCATCCTCCAAGAGCACAGAAACTCGAAAGAATCTTGCTTCTGGGCTCACCAGACTCAGCAACGAAGCAATTCCGGTGCTCAGGCTTGCCAAAGAAAGTGTCGCCGGCATCGGCATCCCTGGGGTTGAGGCCGCACTCGGCGGTGTCCTTGCAGTGGCGGAAATGATTCAAGTGCGTGACTTTGCCCTATATGGCAAGCTTTATCATCTGACAGCTATGTATCAGGATATGCAATCCAACAAGGAAGATCTAGCCAAGCTGAAACTGCATCTGGAGGAGTTGATCAAGGTTGACCCATCTGGCCATGATGATGAACTCGAAAAGCGCCTGACTGAGCTGGCATCGTATGCTCCACTACTTGAAGCTCTAGTTCAGGATTAATCCCTTGTTTCCGGATTCCAGGAAGCTGAAACCATTTGTTGATAAATCCGAATCATTGGTGGCAAAGAATAGTTTCAAACAAATGATAAGGGGCAAGAAGTACAAGAAACAAATTCAAAGCATGAGGGATGATATAGCAAGCAACATCCAAGAATTTACTGTGTGGATTTCCATTGTTTGGCAGCATGTTCTAATATTTTCCCTTAGTTCTATGGATCCATTTCAATTGAGAGATTGGTCAATGACTTGGTTAAAACAGGTATGCATGCCCTTTCTACTTGATCATCTGAACAGTTATTCATCTTGGTTTTTTACCAGTTAACCAGATTGGTCAAACAGGTAACTTGACTCCATCCTTGAAAATTTGTCTCAGATCCATTAGCTAATATTGTTACATCAGTCAAAGAGGTCAAAGGAGCTGTGGATGAGACCAAGACCCAGCGTATGTACTCAATATCTATTCTCAGAGCTGTTACCTAACATGTTCACCAATGAAGAACTCATTTCAAGGCTCAAATATGTCTCAGCTCACTATAATGCTGAAAATACCCCAGACAAATGCCTGCCAGGGACACGGAAGGACCTAATTAACAATCTGGTCACTTGTTTGACCTGCTTGGCTTGCTGCTCAGATGGATCTCAGAGGATTGTTATGCTCAGTGGCTCTGCAGGCTCTGGCAAATCAACCATAGCCAAGACAGTTGCTATTGAACTTGAAAAACAGAAATGTCTAGCAGCATCCTTTTTCTTCTCTCGGAACTACCAGGAGCGCAGATTGATCACCAGTCTTCCAGTTACCTTCGCATATCAGCTTGCATGTCATAGCTCCAGCTTCAAGGATCTTCTTGTGCAAATGTTGGATGAAAATCCAAAAATCCTTGATGCAGCAGCACAAGAGCAGTTTGAGCATCTTGTTGTAGGACTACTAGCTAAAATGCCATCTTGCACAACCCCTTGGATTATTTGTCTGGATGCACTGGATGAATGTGAAAAAGACCACCAGCAGGATTGCAGACAGGATTGCAGACATCATAAACAGGATCGTGGACAGATTTTTCTTGGATGGCTCTCAGACAGCATCAATGAAATACCTTGCCACATCCGGTTCTTTTTGACAGGTCGTCCAGATGTTCCATCCTACCTCAGGCATGATGATTTATCTTCAATCATGCACAGAGTCTCTGGATGAAATTGACAAATCTACTGTCAGTAAGGACATCCATCTTTATATCCATCATAACCTGGATGGAAGCACATGGAAACCAAAGGTTGCTTGGAAGGCTCAGACACAAGATGTGGATGCAATCACACAGCAGGCCGATGGTCTCTTTATTTATGCTGCAACTGCAGTTCGATACATCCAGCAAAGGTCACCCAAAATTGATCCAGCACATCTATGAAGTATCTTGCACCAGGCCTTGGCAATGATTTGAACCACTTGTACTTCCAAATTGTCAATGAGGCTATTCCAAAACCTGGGACTGATGCTAGTATCAAGAGCAGTATAACCATTCCATGGAGGTGCTTGGCACATTGTTTAATTTACTGGAGCCACTAGATCTCCATGCTCTTGGAGATTTGCTTAACATGCAAAGGAATGAAATTGAGAACATATTGACCCCTCTAAGTGCAGTGATTGGCATTCCAGAGGATGACCAAGGCAAAGTACGGCTGATACATCTGTCATTTAGAGAGTTCATGACAGTAAAAGTCCAAGAGCAACGGCCAGATATTCTGTGTGGAACACAGCAACAACAGCAACTTCTGGCATCCAATTTGATCGCATCATGAATGATGAACTGAGGTTCAATATATGTGATCTCCCAACATCCCACAAGAGGAACAGTGATATATCTGATCTTCAGGTCCGAGTAAAAAAAATTATCTCCCATTGTCTGCAATATTCATGTCACTACTGGGTGGACCATCTTGTAGCAACAACTTTCACTCTGAGACTGTCAGTAGAGCAGAAGACTTTCTGTATCAAAATTTTTTGTTCTGGCTTGAAGTCATGAGCCTTTGTGGTTGGGTACCAAATAGTCTTGGAGCTTTGTCGAGGTTATATGTGGGCAAAGGTAAGGAAACTGTGTATTATCTGCAATACAAGACTAAAAATATAGCCTGTTAGGATCATAGCATCCTTCCCTTTCTTGAGGATGCAAGAAAGTTCGTTGGGGTCTTTCAACCAGCAATTACAGAGAGCACACCTCATATCTATATATCAGCATTACCACTAGCCCCTATAGAGTCAACTGTAGGAAATGTTTTCAAAACAATTTCCTCAACTACTATCATGGCAAAAAGGCAGCAAACAGGTGGCCAGCAATGTTAATGAGATTACAGGCCACACAGACTCGGTTATGTCGGTGGCCTTCTCCCCAGATGGGAAACATATTGTCTCTGGCTCTTTGACCATACACTGCGCATCTGGGATGTACAGAGTGGCACTGCTGTTGGTGAGCCTCTTGAGGGCCACACAGGCGGTTTGGGTCAGTGGCCTTCTCCCCAGATGGGAAATACATTGTCTCTGGCTCTGATGACCACACACTGCGCATCTGGGATGCACAGAGTGGACTGCTGTGGTAGCCTCTTGAGGCCACACAGCTCATTTGTCGGTGGCCTTCTCCCCAGATAGGAAACACATTGTCTCTGGCTCTTCTGACGCACACTGCGCATCTGGGATGCACAGAGTGGCACTGCTGTTGGTGAGCCTCTTGAAGGCCACACAGGCTTGGTTTGGTCGGTGGCCTTCTCCCCAGATGGGAAACACATTGTCTCTGGCTCTAGAGACCACACACTGCACATCTGGGATGCACAGAGTGGTACTGCTGTTGGTGAGCCTCTTGAGGGCCATACACGCTCGGTTCTGTCGTGGCCTTCTCCCCAGATGGGAAACACATTGTCTCTGGCTCTGATGACTACACACTGCGCATCTGGGATGCACAGAGTGGAACTGCTGTTGGTGAGCCTCTTGAGGCCATACACGCTCGGTTCTGTCAGTGGCCTTCTCCCCAGATGGAAACACATTGTCTCTGGCTCTGATGACTACACACTGCATATCTGGATGCACAGAGTGGCACTGCTGTTGGTGAGCCTCTTGAGGGCCATACACACTCGATTCGCTCGGTGCCTTCTCCCAGATGGGAAACACATTGTCTCTGGCTCTTCTGATGACACACTGCGCATCTGGGATGCACAGAGTGGCACTGCTGTTGGTGAGCCTCTTGAGGGCCACACAGGCTGGTTTGGTCGGTGGCCTTCTCCCCAGATGGGAAACACATTGTCTCTGGTTCTTCTGACCACACACTGTGCATCTGGGATGCACAGAGCGGCACTGCTATTGGTGAGCCTCTTGAGGGCCATATACGCTCGGTTCTGTCGGTGGCCTTCTCCCCAGATGGGAAACACGTTGTCTCTGGCTCTGATGACTACACACTGCGCATCTGGGATGCACAGAGTGGCACTGCTGTTGGTGAGCCTCTTGAGGCCATACACGCTCGTTCGGTCTGTGGCCTTCTCCTTAGATGGGAAACACATTGTCTCTGGCTCTGATGATGACACACTGCGTATCTGGGATGCACAGAGTGGCACTGCTGTTGGTGAGCCTCTTGAGGGCCATACACGCTCGGTTCTGTCGTGGCCTTCTCCCAGATGGGAAACACATTGCTCTGGCTCTTCTGACCACACACTGTGCATCTGGGATGCACAGAGTGGCACTGCTGCTGGTAAGCCTCTTGAAGGCCATACACGCTCAGTTCTGTCGGTGGCCTTCTCCCCTGATGGGAAACACATTGTCTCTGGCTCTTCTGACGACACACTGCGCATCTGGATGCACAGAGTGGTACTGCTGTTGGTGAGCCTCTTGAGGCCACACAGGCTGGGTTTGGTCGGTGGCCTTCTCCCCAGATGGAAACACATTGTCTCTGGCTCTGATGACCACACACTGCGCATCTGGGATGCACAGAGTGGCACTGCTATTGGTGAGCCACTTGAGGGCCACACAGGCTCGGTTCAGTCGGTGGCCTTCTCCCCAGATGGAACCACATCGTTTCTGGCTCTGAAGACCACACTGTTCAGATCTGGGAAAGCAGATCCAATCACAGTGATACATTCGAGCAATAATATTCCTGTATGTTCAACACCCCATACATTTTATTTTTTGCCTAACCTTTTCTCAGAATACAGCCCCAGGTGGTTCACCTTTCTGGGCTATGGCCAATAATGGCTGGGTGTCTTCTCATGGAACCTACTGATCTGGCTCCCTCCTTATCATCAAGCAGGATTTTGGATGCATCTTAACACCATGGTGATAGGCCAAAAGCAGACTCACTTGTCATATGAATATTTCAAACATGGTACAGAATGGGCCAAATGTTATTCTCCAGTGGAAAATGCCTAGTCTTGCAAATAGTAGTTTGTTTCCCCTGTAATATCCCTTCCCAGTAGTGTTTTCTTATCACAGCTTGTGATGTTGTTGCACACTACCCAAAATCATTTCACAATGTATATACCAGTTCAGTAATGTTGTGTAAATCCTCATCCATGTTATAAGTCGTACTTGTTGTGAGAATTGCTACAGCCCTCTAGGCAGACGTGGTTTCTCTGTCCAGTTGTCTCTGATTGTTTGAATTTACAGTCTTACTGGGATGGATTGTCAAACTGAGCTTATTGGAGTTCATATTGTTATGTGTGTATTTTATTATGTGTATACTTATAACCTGTGTAGCCTGCTGTGCAGCAGGGCCTGCTATGTGAGTTTCCCATAATGTAACATTGTGATGTTGACTGCACCTCTGCTAGGTGCCGAAGGTGGTGGTGGTAAGGGCAAGTAGAGAGTGTTCGTCCTTGGGGGAGATAATGGTGTCACTGCGTGAGACTGTGATAGCAGTAAAATGTGTGTGGTTTATTTAGAGGATTTTGATACGTTGTGAGCCTCCACTATGTGTCGACTCTAGCGACCGCCCAAATGCGCAACAAGAATAAAGAGGAGACCGAAACGAGTGGGACATAAAACAATAGTGCAGATGGATAGCGGAGAGAAACTTCAAAAATAGACACCTTCAACAAACGGACATAAAGGACTTGCGGGATAAAAATGCCAACGGAACTTCCAATAATACACAGCGACATAAGTGTTGGTAAAGGTGACACTGGCAATCCGCACTGCCATTCGAGACCACCGCATAATGTGACTCCATTCACATAGAATCCCTGTTCTTGCGTCCCGCTCCCCTTTTTCATATTTCTCTGCTGTCTACACACTTTGCACTTCAATTGCACCACCTCCACAACACCGCTTTAAAGTTCACTCACGCACCCGCTCGCTGTTTCCCATGCGTCTGCTTGCCGCCTTTCTGCTTGTGCCACTCGCTTGTATCCCTTCGCCAGCGTGCCCACTCGTGTAAGCTTCAGAACCACTCACAAAGGGTATCTGTCGTACGCTTGCCCTGGCGGGATGAACAAGCCTTATATTGTGTGAAGGACCCTCGTTAGACGGTCTAGCTCTTCAAGAGACTACCAGGAGACAAATATTCGTACTCTCTGAGTTGTAGACTCTCTAGAACCCTCAAATATTCAAGGGAACTGAGCATAGGTCTTATCATGATCAGGCGTGAAGTAAGTCGTATAAGTCGTAAATGTGTAATATGGTCACCTAGTGCCTAGTGTGTATGCAGGCTAGGCAATATACCGTAGTCCTTGCCTCTATCAGAGAACCTGGAGTAACTCGACAGGAATTGGAAAGACGGTGGACGAGGTGGTTTGTGGTAAAAGTAAGATAAGATCATGTGATCTACGTACAGGTGACTCGTAGCTAAAGACATAGTACGAGTGGAGGTCCGGCGCAAACACCATGAAGAGAACTGGCCGCATAATGAGACGTGAGCTTCAAACAATAGCAGGGAACACACCATTAGTCCAGCCAGCGATGCGCTGAAAACACTTTTGCCCAAACAGGCGGGCAAAAATGCAGCATTGATGTGGAGTGAGCGAGGTTTTGAGGAAATTCCTGTGCTCCCCCCATTGAAGGCCCTACATGCTTGGAGGCATGGGATCCACGGCGAGGCACACTCGTGGCGTCAGTGGTGAGCTTGCGTCGCCACTTGGGCTCTGTATAGATTTCCGCTGCTGCTTCCTCCATGCGGGTCCGGCGGTGTTGGCCACGTTGTCCTTCCAGTCGATGCGCCGGGTGGAAAGCCGCAAGAATGAGGAGGACTCGGTGCTTGCGGTCCAGAACAGGGGTCAGGACACGAAGAATATAACGAGAAAATAGAGATACATGATAATGATAATAGAGGCCAAAAAAAACTCACAACGGGAACCCCAACCCCAAAACGCCGCCCCCACAACACCATCGGCACAAAATGTGTGTAGATATTGAGTGACTCGTTGTGCAGGGAGGAGATGGAGTGCATGAGGGCAGGCCAGCACGTGAGGGGGATGAATCTATTGGGAGGGTGTTAGCGTTGTGTACGCGAAACATGGGAGAGGAGGGAGGGGGATGAGGGCGGGGAGGCAGAAGCAAGAAGCAGGTAGTAGCCAAAAAAAAACCCCCGGCAGTGCATGGGGAACAGACGACGCGAAGCACCCCTGAACCCCTGCAAGCCAAACTGAAAGAAAAACGAGGACGCTGTGATGATGACTGTGCCTCTGCTAGGTTCCGATAGTGGTGGTGGTAAGGCAAATAGAGAGCGTTCGTCCTTGGGGGAGATAATGGTGTCGCTGCGCGAGACTGTGGTAGCAGTAAAATGTGTGTGGTTTATTTAGAGGATTTTGATACACCCCAGAGAATATCTGGTCGTACGGTTCGCTATTCTAATGTATGGAGGAGAATCCGCCCAAAGTCTAGCCTTCCCTGAATTTTGTAACACGTCCCGTTCTACAATCCTGTCGAGGGGCGGACGACTGTTTAGATGCGATGCAGTTTCCATTGTTATAAACGCTATGGGGCCGTTCTCGGTTCTTTTGTATACAGCTACCCTTGGTCCTCCGACCTCTTCTGGGGTGCTTCGTGCTGGGAGGCCCTAAACTTGTTTTCAACGACTCTGCTCCTGTCTGCCATTCCGTTCTTTCCAAGTCCATTCCCTACTAAATTCTCTACAAATCGTCTTCTTCTTTCCGTTCGCAAGTTCTAACGAGCAGAGTCGGCTTCTTGAGAGCTGCGATGAAGGTCGATACCCGTTCCGTTCGATGTGAGCGGTCGGGGAGTTATACAACTCGAGCAATGACTGGCATAGTGCTCGAGAATGCTGTTATGTCGAGGTCCGTACAGGGCGGACAATCCAAGGGCAGCGGGTCGATGTTCTGCCAGGCACAGCCCCGGAGACCTTGTTTTCGTAGTCAGCGTACCCTGATGAGCGGTACTTGCGTATCACTTAAGATGCGCTGGTAGTTTTAGATGGGAAAATTAGATGTCTTTATTCGTAGCAGCGTCTCGTATTTGTAGGAAATCGACCCTCTAGTACTGCCTTCTACACCTTCCTCTTGTCCTTCTCCGACTCATCACATCCCGTTCCCTAAATCAGGACCACCACATGCTCCTTTGACTGGTTTCGTCTGTCTTTGTGACTCGAAAGAGGTTCCCGCTCCGTTCCTGTGCTGCACATGGGAAACCGCTCAACGAACGCATGGCGCTCCAGTTTCCGCTCTCAACTCTTCATTCCTGGAAGCTGTGCGCGAATTCTCCGTTCGCCGAACGCGTGCTCCTTTAGTCGGGAAGGATTTCTGCTCCCAGCTCTATGTTCCTGGAGGCTGTGTGTGAGTTTTCTGCTCTTTGGACACATGCTCCTTGTGTGGGAACGGTTTCCGCTCCTAGTTCCATATTAGAACCTATGTGTGAGTTTTCCGTTCCTTAGATCTCGTCTTGGTTGGCCGTTCTTCCTTGATCCTGTTCTCCTTGTTTGTTTTGTTGGTACTCTTCCCAACTTGAATGACCTATTCCTTCTTGAAGGCTGCTCCACGAGCTCCATAACCATATCCTACTCGATTTTATTTCGTTCGGTGCCTGGCTCGGCTTCGCCGGCGAAGCTGAGCGAGGTGGAGGTGAGGCGAGGCGGAGGGGAAGCGCGAGGCGGAGGGGAAGCACGAGGCAGAGGGGAAGGCGTTGTGCTTGTGCGAGCGGGAAAACAAAAGGGGCGCACAGAGTCGCAAAGTCGGGCGCGCGGCGGGAAAACACAGGGCGGCGCGGTGTGAATGGCGGGAAAAGTGTGTTGTCTGTAGAAGGGCGCAGAATCGGGTTCGCAAAGTCAGTGCTGCCGGCGGGAAAACAAAAGGGCGGCGCGCAGAAAACAAAAGGCGGCGTGTGCGAGCGGGAAAAACGGAAGGCGCACAGACTCCGCAAAATCGGCGAGCGGCCGTTGTATGCCAATCAATATTTACGCGTGCCATTCCACTTTCTTTCCTGGGCGTGCATTTAAGTTGGCTAAGTGTTCGCAAAATCGGCGAGTGGCCGTCGTAGTTTGCAGATTCTGCCAATCAATATTTACGTGTGCCGCTCCGCTTCTTTTCCTGGGCGTGCGTTTAGGTTGGCTAATTTGTTATGGTGCGTGTGGGGTCGGAAATGTGCCGTTGCTTTCTTGTGCGACGGATGTCCGTTCGCTGGTAGCCGATTCACGTTGTGGCACTCGCTTTTCCTGCTGTGTTCGGTCTGTGTGTGTGCCAATGTGTAAGGCGTCGGATCGGAAATGTGCTCTGTCCTTATTTGGCGATGCCGTTTCCGCTTCGTATGTGCCATTCCAGAGCGATCACAAAGTGATGGCTCACACCGCCCACCGCAAGTCCACAGCTCCGTGTATGTACAGATACACGTCTCCGTGTCTCCCCACTCTGCAGGAAAGGGAATAAGAGACGAGAGAAAAAAGCTGCACAAAGACAACATGATCAACGTGTACCGACGGTGGACGTCAAGCACACGCACGCGGCTCGGCAAGGATGCAGAGCAGTATGTGCGGAGCAGTGGGCCACGCCTTCACCATGTTCGCTCAATGTTTGCCGCAATGCGACTCCGTTCGCTCAACGCTCAGTGTGCGGTATAGATGCAGATGCGGCGCACACGGCCCTGATGGGGACGCCACCGTGTCACCGAGTACGACACGCCCATGTCATGTCGGGCAGAAGTAATGCGCATCGAGAGGGAACATCGCAACAAGAGGAGGGCACGCAAAAGCACGGGATTCGCCAACAAAGCATGAGTGATTCCAAAGGAAAGACAAAGCGCGAGGAAGCCAGAACGAAAGAAGGGAGGAAGGCAAGAAAAGAAAAAACGCACCGATACCCTTCCACGACCCACAGATTATTGTGTCACTCCAGCAGCAAGTCCTCATACCCAATGAGCCTGTGCCCGAAATCTGCGCGTTGGAGGGCGTCGGTGGGGGTTGGGCCCTCCTCTGCCATCTCTCCCTGCCTGTCGGATGCGTGTGCATAGCTGTGGTCAAGGAAACCGTGGTCGAGGAGGGACACGGCGGAGAGCGAGACCAGGAGGTGGGGGCATGGTAGGGCTCAGCGAGGAATGCGTCCACATCCGCGCAGAACGCATTGAGGAGCTCCCTCAACAGCGGGGCTGCACTAAAGTCCAAACTCGGGCGGCGGAACTCGAACTCGAAGCAGGGGAGTTCGGCGGCAAGGTGGGCATGCAGACTGTGGAGAGGGTGGGTACGTAGGAGAAGTCGAAGTCGAGGGTGAGCGCGACACAGCCACTGCCCAGAATCTGGGCAGTGGCTGTGTCTGGCATTTTACAGTGGTCTTGGGTGTGTATCACGGACTCCAGTCTGCGGTATCTGTGGTTGATACTTTTGGTGCAGAGATCTTTGATCTCGGGCCGTATCTTGCCGATCGCCAAAAAGGTCTCATACATGTTGGTCTCAACACACTCTGCAGTCGTTACAATACGGCCATAGCAATCATGTATGTATAAAGTGGAATAAACAACTCGCTATGCTGAGTGCACTATTACAGACTGGAGTCCGGAGCAGTCTATTGCGCCGCGCCAATATTCCTGCTTATTACCTTGTCGCTAGAGAATGTGCACTTGAATGCGCAGCTCTATTCCATCATCGGGCTTGGCATTGTGCAGCAACTAATTGTCGGTCCACTCGATTCTCCCTTGCGGTCCATCTGACTTACTTGTCCTCCAGAACATAATTCCAACATTCACACTGGTGTACATCAGGCTGAAAAATACAACTGGTGGCATTGGCCAAGTTCCATCCAACTCAGGAATATGTACCAACTTTGGCGAGTGGATATTGAACCACATGGGGTTGAAGAAAAAAAATACGAGAGTACTTGTCATAGCTGGTTCTGTCACAACTTTATTATCGAGCGTTATCCATTACAACAACTACATTTGTAGTCTAATATTATAACAATTCCTGGTGAAGGTAAAGCGTGACAACCAGATTTCATTCGTCGATCATCTCAAGCTATTTGTACCTGAAAAAGCCGGTTTGAGCTTCTGCATCCATAAATCACTTCAGTAGGTAATAGGATGCAGATCTTGGGCAAATTTCCTCATGCGCGAAGGACTCAAATAGATCCTACCAGAAATATAAGCGAATGTTGAATGCATAGAACTTGAACCGTGTTCGAGTGAGATATGGGTTGGCCCTTACCTTCGCATAATTACCACGTGGATTTCCTCCATGACTCTTCGCTGCTTAGCGCTTAGGAGTTGAATTCAATGCCCGGAATTCAGAAAATCGACATGCCACACATACGTCGCAAAGGCAGTTGGAGGTGGCAGTTCCCGTGTATGTTCCCACGGTTCAGTCCTGTCTTCCTCGAACGTACTTATTGAGTGGTTGAATACCTCAAATCAGGTTTAGATAGACCGCCTCTGAGTTTTATTGATAATAGTGGTCTTATAGTAAGTAGTCAACTCCGGTAGCACTCCGAGCCGCCGTTGACCGAGGAAATTGGAATTGAATTGAGATGGCCCATATTTAATATTCTCTAAAGCGGAGTCTAAGATATCCCTGGAGGCGAAATAAAAATACATGTACTTGTCTGGCAAAAAAAGAAACGAAGATATTTCTCAGTGGAGTCGAACCCATACCTCCTTAGACTCGAGAGGTTGGCAAAAGCATCGATTCTTTCGAGGCGATCTCGCATTGATCCAAGAGGCGTGGAGCTGATACGTTTGCAGTGGACTAATTATAAGTAGCTGACTTCGGAAACCTATGAAGGAACGAAAAGACAACAAAAAAAATCATCCAGGGGAGTGGGTGGGATTATACGAACAATGGGGTCTGAACAAAAAGCTAGAGCAATAAAACATGAACTGTTTGTTAGCATTAACCAACGGTAATCCAATATTCATTATTGACGTGGAAGTAAGGAATGCACTAGTCATAGAAGCAAGGGGGAAATTCGGGACTGCACAATTATGAGGATCTGCCACTTATACACGGATCGGATGTGATTGGCTTGTCCACTCTGGGTTGAAGCAGTACTAGATGGTAGGGAAAATATGCAGTGACCATATTCCAGATCTGGGTCCTCGTGGTTCCTTGCACATGCCTGTCGGATGCCCCATGGATGCCATTATGGCAAGTGCCACAACCTTTGCCCCCTGTGTGGTTGCAAATTGTTTATCCCTTCTCTCAGATTACATTTTTAGCTTTCTCAGGATCAGTCCAGCCCTGAGAACGTTGATTTGGTGGCTACAGAAGAGTTTTCAATGCTATGTACTTGTTGTTTCTCAGGATCTTTGATATAATCAAGCAGCTCCGAAGTTGATTTGGGTTTGCTATGGTCATACCATTTAAACACTGTGTCCATTTACACCATGCATCTGTACCCATCAAGTAGTGCATGGGAA
>JARJLF010000607.1:0-161348 GCA_029378395.1 Mycena leptocephala
TGAATGTTTGAATTATTCGCGACTTGCCGGGCACTTCAGGGACGCTTCGCTTGATTTTCACCCCATTTCGCAGTACTTTTGAATAGCCGTATGTACGGTTTTGACGCCGTATACGGCCGTATTTTTGACGGGTATTACGGTATACGGGACGGCATATGCCGTACCGTCCAATGAGAGCCTGAAAGGCGCGACGGGACGGTACGGCGGCCGTTTTACGGTTGCCGTACAACCGTCTATTACGGTGTCGGTGTCGGCCAGCAGCCCTAGCGAACACGAACGAAGGCAACGCTGTGCCAATGTCCCCTTGCCTACAGCCATCGACATACTTTAACCCACGTAGACCAGCGAACACGAGCGTAGGCAAGGGTGTGCCTACAGGGGGTGGGAACGCAGTGATTAAGCGCGACTCGATTGAACAAAGAAGAACGAAATTGCGGAAGCGGGGGTATGACCAACCCTGCGTAAGCATGATTACGCCTCGCGAAGACTGCGGAGCGGATCACTGATCCGATGTGATCGAGCCGATCAAATACTGTCTCGCTGTCAGCACTGCCCTCTTGCTTCTCCTCAACCCTTACTCGTTTCCAAGCTCATTCCCTTTCTCATTCCAAATGGGATATCTTCGGCAAAGTCCCCGAATCTCGAAACCTCCCACCGACCGAGATCGTCGTTCCCAAGCCCGGCAGTCCCGAGAAGAAAGCACGCCAAGGCTGACGCCACAGAAACGGCGCTCTCCTGCTCTGTCCCAGGGGTGCAGGGGAGTCAACGCAAAAGATTGCGCACTGAGGTTTCTTGCTCCTCTTGCTACACCCGCCGTTGGATACCCATAGAGTGGTCTGCTCTTCTCATCCGCAGGAAGGCCGCCAAGCTACTGACCGAGCGATACGATGCTGAAGAGACAACGCACGAAAGCCAGTCTCCGTCAAAGATGAGGAGGCGCAGTCCCCTAGTTCCACACATTCGGAAAAGTCGACGCTCAAGCGAGCCCGCTGTGACCGAAATACCCGAGCCGAATCCCTGTTCGAATATTTGGAGGACTGTTTGTGAGATCCGGTTATGGAACTTGTGAGCTAGGATTACTACCTGTTTCTCAACCTCATCCCAATTGCTTCGGCCAACTTCACAAAAAATCCGCTGGGAGTACTAACGGAATTGACAAGGGTCCCAGCTGGGCCGGTACGGGGATTGGATCAGATTCTGTCACCTACGATTGCAGAATTTGTTCCGAAGGGCACGCCAAGTGATCCTAGTCGGAAATCCAAATGGGCAGATGGCTGGGGGCCCCAGCCATCCGTCGCAGCATCTGTGACGGCATTGGTTCTACGCATTCTGAACCAACTTGACATGTATGCTTGCTTCTTGTACACGTCCACTATCGGTGTCAACTCAATCAACATGTGCCAGCTATGAAAACATCTTAAATTGGCGCCCCATGATTTAGCCGGGTTACATACCGTCTCTTGGTCCGAATCGGAGCTCAGTACATGTGATAACCAATTTATGTGAAGCAGTGACTGACAGGTTTTTCAGTGAAGTTTTCGGTGCTGGTATTAGCGTATGGCGATAATTTCAAACGCATTGCAATCAACCTCCCCAATAGGGTGTGACTGAAAATGCGGTTTTTGAAAACTCGGCTTTCTTCACCTCTTGCTTATATTTTTGTTTTAGACAACAACGCAAGCCATGGCGCATTTCGGCAGTCACTGTAAGGAGCTGGAAAAGATCGACATAGTGCAACATATTATCCGACACTTGCCGATCCTGTAGTAAGTATACTACTTACGGTGTACATAGGCTAGCCATGATCCGTCGTCGTCGAATTTTTTTAATTTAGTATTTGCCAACTGTTATCACATATGTACTGTATGAGCGTATAGGTTCTCCCTTGACCCACCGCAATTATCAGTTCCCCCTTTCTCTGCATCCTTACTAAAAGCACGCTTGGAGGCTCTGGAATGGCAGAAATTCCATGATATGTAAAGGTATGCATTGAGTGCTCCCTTGTTAGGGTCGTGTATATAATTCCGGTTTGCAAACCGGTTTACAAACTGGTGTTTGTAAACTCAGTTTCTAAATGGTTGGGCAAAATGACTCATTTTTAATTGTCTCGGCAACCCGGGCCGCCGGCAATCCATGAGTCAAAACGAAGTTGAAACTCACAAAAAACTGTTATTGTCCCTCATTTTTCACTCTCTTAATCAGGTATCATTGCTAAGCAAATAGAATAGGTGACTGGTGATTTCGCATGAGTCCACTGGTCAGCTAACCTTGAAGTTGCTGGAGAAGGGAGGCAGGTCGGGTTTCCCAGGTTATCTCACGGCAGTTCCGAGCCATGGAGCCCAGATGAAGTCATGGCAGGAGCTGCGAGGAAGAACAGGGGTGGAGATGAAGGAAATTTTTGGTTTCAGGCCAGAAAATGGATTTTCGGGTACCCTGTTTGTAAACCGGTTTATAAACAGCCTGTTTACAAACGAGAATTAAAAACCAGTTTTAATCCGCCGGGAATTATATACACGACCCTTGTAGACCTTAGACATTATCCGCATCTGCATAAAAAAGCCTGCTTGAAACGGGTCTTGCCAGAGTGAAACCGAGATATCCAGAAAAGGAAGGGTGCGTTTGGATTATAGGAGTAAACGCGGGTTCCAAGGGTAATGAGCTTTTTCGGAGGCCTCTGCGCAAAGTCCAAATAGGTTCCTCCACCCCCTCGGAGGAACCGATCCTCCTTCAGGGCCTCACTCATCCGCGATCTATTCGGGCTCAACACATCATCGCGCGGAAAGCTTTCGCTCGCGCCTTCGGTTCCGAAGCCGTAATCTAGGGTTAAATCCTGAAAGACACTGGCCGGCCGTTTGAAACTCGGTTAAAGTCCCTGTTGGACCCGGTCTGTGCGCTCTCTCCTCCCAGGTAAAAATCCCTGTTGTCCATCAGGATGCGGAAGCTATCACAGGTCGTCCCTTTGCAGGAAGTATGTGAACAACCACAAGAACTCCAAGAAAAGCGCCGGTCGGCATGTTCACACAGCGTAATGTCAGTGTTGGCAATAAATATGTTCCTACGCCTAATCCCTGGCGAAAGTATTGTATAGCATGTGAGCGGGAGAGCGTCGCCTCCACAGCATGTGGCTTATGTTGAGAATCAATGTATTTGCTACATTGTCACTCTACCAAATTCTCTACTCAACTTCAACTGTTTAACCTTGGTTCAACCTCGTGATTGATGGCTCTCTGGGCAAAGGCGAGATATTTTGGGGTATTCATTCAAAGAAAACTCGAGAGCGTTGTCCCTTCTTAGAGTTCTGACTTCACGGCTTTTTCAAAAATGCACCGATCAGTTAGGTCTCGCATGAAACGTTCTAGGGATTTAGTGTCTTCATATAAGTACCATGCCGGATTTTTGAAAAACATCATTCTCACCGAGGAATTCCTCAGACTTCTGTTAAAATCCATGCCCGCTCGTGTGTATGACTCAAATTAAAGATCCCGCTATCTAGAAAGACTATTCGGACCTATCTAGCATATTGATGAGATCATAATCGGTTGATTCGCCATCACAATTGTCCTTATCAGCGGATTTTTTCAACTTGTGCAATCAATTTTTTTCAGAGAAATCCAAATCAGTCAAATTGTAGCCCTTTGTCTCCTATTGGACCTGGGAAGTTGAATGAACCAAAAATATACCCGCAAACAGCCCGGCTAAGGATTCGTGAGGGCGACCGCCGTGATTGCAGGTTGGCAGTCCATGCAGATGTGAAGCGGCTCAGAGAGTTTGCTCGATCGCCGCTCTCGTGACCAGCCGACATTGAGCCTGATAAATAATCCAAAGTTTGAGAAAGTGAGTAGGATGAGTTGCAACAGTTTTGGGAGTTACAGCTCTTTGCAGAACTTAGGGCGCGGACATATTTTTCTATTTTCGGCCATTTTCGGCAGGCATCAAATTACCGTTTCCCCGGCGAGCAACGATTTGGATGTACACATGACCATGGCTGATTTTTCACTCTTTTGACCTTGTGAGCTTGTTGATAAGCTCACAAGGCCAAGCAAGCCACAAGCAAATCGTCAAATGGCTCAGGATGCATGGTCACATCAAGGATTGCTGCACTACATGCTTGATACAGTTGACTACGATATGCTTCTACGCACAGGCAATTGATCCTTTCCCGGGCGCGCCTATTAAACCTGAGCCGACCTTATAACAACTATAAAACACATTATAAGCTGACTTCGAGGGAGCAGCCCGTGCGTGGTACAGCCTGGGATGTCTATCAGGAAAAGAAACAGAGAAAAACGTGAGCACTAGACATATTTAAGGTTTGAATTGATCCCGCGAGATATTCGCATTTTGAACCACATGCCCCGAAATGGCATTTTGAATCGCATGCTTCGTGATGCCATTTATAACACAATTGAATGGTTAAATTCGCATTTTAAACCACATGCCTCGAAAAGGCATTTTGAATCACATGCTTTGTAATGCCATTTTGAACACAATTGAATGGTTTAATTTGAATTTTGAACCACATGCCTCGAAATGCCATTTTGAATCGCGTGCTTCGTAATGCCATTTTGATCAGGTTTAAGAGTGGTTATACAAGTTCAATCGTGCGGCAAGGCTCTTTTGTGGAAATAACTCTTCTTCATGGATTCGCCCGCCAGGGGTTCACTCGAGGCATTTGCTTGCCGGAGCTTGAATCCTCAGGCATTCCTTCTCAAGGTTGAATCCATCCCCTTCTAGTGCATTCGCCCACCGTGGTTTGAATCCTCAGCTTCTTCCAGTGCATTTGCCCACCGGGGTTTGAGTCACTGGTGAGGCATTCACCCGCCGGGGTTTGAATCCTCAGCCTCTTCCAGTGCATTCGCCCGCCAGGGTTTGAGTCACTAATGAGGCATTAGCTCGCTGGAGCTTGAATCCTTCACCCGCCCGGTGGCTGTGGGTTCTGTCGGGTACCGGGAGACAGCGGAGACATACATAAGTACTGTGCAATTCAGTCTATATTTCTTATCTATTCTCGCTGTCTCCCAGGTGAGCATCATTTTTATTACAAAGCGCCATTATCTCACTCTTCTTGCGGGCTCCCAGAGCCCGAGTCAATCTTTCTTTCACCCACCCACCACATACCCTTATTACTCTACTTAGCTTTTCCTGTAGCGTGTTGACTTGGAAAATTCACTCAGGGCCGCGGTTTCTCATCCGAGGCCCCTCTTCTGGCTAATATGACATTGCTGAGTCAAGCATTGATTGGACACAATTGAATGGTTTAATTTGCATTTTGAACCACATGCCTCGAAATGCCATTTTAGGTGCAATATAGCTTAACGGGTTCCACTGGACTTCAGTGGCCCTCACGCTGATTGAGAGTCCAATGGAAGTTGCCAAATTCCACTGGAAAACAAGCCATCTTGCGGGATCTTCGTGTGATCATGGGCCACTGAACTCCACCGTAAGCTGTTGACTCCCAGTGGCGGACCACATGAGGATGGATGGCCAGTGGATTCCACTGGAAAGTGAATGGGCGGCCATTGGCCGCCGATGCCGAACGATGCCGACCAGTCCCGTTTCCACTGCCGCGTATATTACTGATTGCGGGGTAGTCTGTAGTTTACCACGCCACCGAGTATTGGTAACCACCCTTATGACATAATCATCGGAGTTTGAATTCACTCCCACGGACATTCAGCACTTCTACCTGCCCCGTACGCAAACTTTCATGGGTAAAGTGTCTTGTAATGTCATTTAAACACAAAATGACCCCTTGAAATGCGTAATTTAATGCCCTTTCCGTTCAAACTAACTTTTCGCACCTTGTCATCTGCCGGCCCATCAAAATTCGGCATCGTTGTGCGTTGGGTCTTTCGCCGAGAAACAAGTGGAGAGGTTGTTCATGTTAGGTTACTGAACGTCAATGTGGGACCAAATTGTCGAAAGACGCGTCGCAGAGTCGCTCTTGACTTCCCGCAATTTGGGATTATATAATAAGGGCGGCTACCGATCACGAGCGTGAGGCAATCAACAGACTACAACATGCGAGGTACGAGCACCATTTTGTTGTAGTGTCTGTCTACGAGAGACTCGATAGTGAGAGCCTGCTAAAATCCGGCTTGAAATGGTTGCACACCCTGCATGAGGCGCGGTGGGAGGTGAGGTAAAAATCGAATGGGTTGGCTATTCGAGATCTTGCATGTACGGTTTGGTACAGACAATTGGGAAAATTTATGTGGGCAATCCAGATGACGGAACACAGCTTAGGACACTGATTCTAGTCGGGATTTGCCGGGCAAAGACCGCCGAGAAGGAAAATGAAGACAAGACCGATGGCAAAAAGGGAGGCAAGAAAACGAAGGTTAGCTACTTCATTTCTCGTGATTGTATGGCATCCTCACGACAACAAGGTCCCCAATGCTCGTGATATACTTCCCGGGAATGTTGCCCTCAATGACAAGATTGCAGCTTTCCGAGAGCGATGGAAGTGCCCCACGCAGGGTCGTCAGTGCGGGAGTGAACACTGTTTCGTTCGGCCCGATGAACCGGAGCATTATCCGCTAAGCCACGCTCAGGGCGAGAGCTGGGGAGCAGCGATGGTAAAGCTCTCATCTGTGATCTCGTTCTCGCGGCGCCTCACGGCTGATTTCTATTCATTAGTTGAAGGGCGACGAGTTCGCGACCATCAACAAACCACCAAACAACGAATTGTTCGATAAGCTTGATCCCCGTGCACTGGCTGCACGTTCCCCACTCCTGCAGCGTCGTCTCGAGCTCAATCAACAGAAGGCCGCCGCCGCCGCACCGCAAATTAACATCAACTTCCCTCCCGAGCTTGTCGGCCTATTCGGAAAACCTGCTGCTCCTCCTCCTGAACCCGCTGTCGCTGCCGTGATTCGTGGTTACCCATTTAGTTGTACTTTCTTTTGTCTGCCGCGATCTGTTTCCCGAAAATTTGCTTTGACACATACTCCATGCGGGCCCGCTGCGGTCCACGCGAAACGACGCATCCCGCACAGCCAGTGCACCTCACGCGAATCCACGCACCCCCCGCACATTCAGTGCACTTCACGTGAATACACACACCCACATTAAGTCGCGCAATTCACTCTTCAAGCAAATCAAAACATGTTGTGAGTGACACATTTTTTCATGCGAATAACGCACCCGGCGAGTAGCGCAATCCTAACGCGAGTAACGCATCCCTGACACGACTAACGCACCTCCCCACGCGAATAACGTACCTTGCGAGTAACGCACCCCCACGCGAATAACACACCACCAAGGGCATTGAGCCCCAAACGCCAATGTTGCCCACGCGAATAACGAGCCCTCATGCGAATAACGCGCCACCAAACACATTGAGCACCAAAAACCAGTGTTTCCCACGCGAATAACGCACCACCAAGCTCATTGACCAATGTTGCCCCGGTTTTTACCCATCAACTCCAGCAAATTTCTGCAGCTTTCAAGATGCGGCTTCCGGTATGTTGTTAGTTCTCTGGTCCATGTTTACTAGCTTTCGAGGTGTTCTTTTCTGCAGCCGAAATCTGTTCGAATGTGATCGGCTTCGGGACTCCATTGGGGCATCCCCGCTATGTCGCTAGCGCTCCTGACGTGTGGGTATCAGCGACGCCGCCAGTCCCTCAGCCATGGTGAAGATTTCCGCCGATTATTCCTGCCGTCCCATTGGCGTCAGGAATTTCGCCCGATTCTCAAAGAACGAACCAAGCGAAGAAACAAAGTGACCAAAACAGTCAAATGAGCCAAAAATGGCGACTTTGCGGGCCCCATATCGAGTTAACGCCTGTATATTTTTGCATCATTCAACTTGGGGATTTCAATGGGACATTTTAAACTTCAATCTGGGTGATTCATATTATCCTTGAAAAAATCACTGCTCAAGTTGAAAAATTGTGCATTCTTGGTTTCGCCGACCGTGATGGCGCATCAGAAAAATACATTTGAATTACGCGAACTTTGAATTTGAACTGAGAACTGCCTAAGTACTCGTCGACGGACAAGACAAGCACCCTAGAAGCTCTAAGCTCGGGACTTGCAGAAATCAACTCACACTCCTTGCACCCTAGAAGCTCTGAGCTCGGGTCTCGGTTTTATCTGCTGCATAAAAAATCTACTTTGCATCGGTCCTGGAAAGTTTCCTTGTAGCTGAGAGCTCGGATAAATCCAACCGGTAGCATCTGAATTACCGGCCCGCAGACTTCTGCTCCCCAATTTGCCCAAAGCCGTCCTGCACCGTTGTGAATAAACTCTGCTTTGCTATTGCAATAGCTCCCGCCCACAATGAATTTGAATTTGATCATTTGAACTCTCTTGAAGGGTGATACGTACCCGTCCTCCCCGAGCACAAAAATACGAGTACCTGAGGGTGGTTGTGGGGTTTGTTTTATTTTGATTAGTTGGTGTTTAGTGATTTTATCGCTACGCTGGCACATATCGAGTAGAGCAGATTTTCCACGGCCGCACGAAGTTGCGCCGTTCCACTGTCAGATCACGCCATTGCAGTAACCATCACTGATGGAGCGGAGTTTGGTAAAATGTAATGACAGATGACTGTCCAAGACTCGGGCCGTTGCCTCCAAGACTTAGACGTCCCAAGACTGCAATCCAAAGACTAGTGTTTGGCGATAAGACAACAGCTGGCGATCTAATACCATGCGGTCTTCGATATCAGCTCTTGTGCCCCGGATTTTCTGGCCCGTTTTCACTGGCGCACTCCCGTGAATGCTGTGTCGGCAGAGTTCGAAGCCGACACTTGAATCAGAAACTAAAGAATTTCGACTACGTGTCTTAATTGTAGTTTTATTTGAGTCCGACATTGGGAGACTAAGTGAAAAGCCCTGTCGCCATGCAGAAGGCCCGTCTTTTGGAGGGCTACCGAGAGGCTCTCCGTCACATGGAATCCTTCGCGTGAGTTTCGAGCCACGATCATTACGTGGACCGCACGCGGTGGTTCTTTTTTCTTCTTCTTTTTATTTTTTACTTTTTCTTGACCATCTCTGTTGTCTCCAACGTTCTCTCCGATTTTTATTCATCAAGCTTGACGGTCAAGATGGTATACGACTTTCCCCTTTCGTCGACGTTTTGCATCTCCTGTGTGCTTTCTCGATGCCAAAACATTTGGGGCGGAATACAGCCACGTTTGACGAGGAGTGTGACGGCTCGCAACGTTTTGTGAGAGGGAAATAAATTCGGTAGGCAATCTGAGACATAGGAATCAGATCATGATCAATATCTAACCAACATACGCACCTTTGGGCGATAAAATTCTCGAAGCCTTGAAGAATTGGAGTGTTTCTGATGCCAATATTATCAACTAGAGTGCTGCGGGAGTATGTATAAGGAACCAGCTGTGCCCCAAGGGAAAGCGATGTAATGGGTGGCTTCGGCGAGATGGATACGAGCCAAATAAAAAACTGGTGATCGTTAATGTGATCACAGTCCAATATTTTCAAGCGTTGGAGTGGAGGAGGGAGCGCAGTTGCAATGGCAGCGGACAGTGTCCTAGTAAAATACACATGCAAACGGAGGCTCTCCAATGCGTCCAATTTCGAAATAACTTGCACCAACATCGATAAGTCCATCATGACCACGGAATCGAGATCCATCCGAGATAGAGTTCTCGTTCGCATGGTCATCTGGGGCCAATGCGTTGGACCCAATCGCAGTGAAGTGAATTGGGGGATGACGGTGAGGATTTTTCCCACAGTATTTGCGTACTGCAGCTCCTCGCCGGTTGCGGGGTAAATGTGAGGTACGCGAGGGAGCCCAACAAAGTTGATTCTGTGGATATGGGAAAGTATCGTCGCCGAAGAGGGTGAGGCCACTATTTCGAAAAATGCGACGACTTTGCTTGGTGACACGACGACTTCTCTGAAGAGGTGTGGCCGCGCGATTGACAGCCATATTTGGCAGACAAGAGAGCAGATTATTATTCAGTGCCTTCGTTGGCTTTCAGGAAGGCCAAGAACTCTTCATCCAGCCCAAACAGCGGCAAATGAACCAGGCACAGCATGCCGAGTTTCGCAGCAAATCAGTAAATTGGGCGGTATGGAGCCATTTCAAGTCGGATTTTGATGGGATCTGTCTGGGGTGATAGCCAGCAAAATTTCAGTACAAACTGTGTCCTCGGATTATTATTCAGTGCCGCCCTGGGCCTTGGACAAGGACCTTATCTTCACTCTTGAATTCCCCTTCACGGGATTATTCTGGGATCTCATCCGCAACATGGTATCCTTGGGATCACAGAAAAAGATCAAGTATCTTCTCGCGATCCAGCAATGGTCGGCATCGCGCGCACACACACGCTCAAGGACACTCAAGAGCTTCATGGTAAACTCCTCCACGCATGCTCTGTCATTCCAGAGGGACGCGCTTACCTCACCAGCCTGGAAGCCATGCTTGCTATGCCCCGACAAGCCGCGCCGTCAGACCTGAGCTTACTGCTAGGCTTACGACGACGTTCGAGTCGGCCGCACTCCCTCACGTCGATTGGTTCGTTGAAGCGGATGGCGGAGTAGACGAGGTATAAGGGGCGGCGGGAGAAGATGAGGCTAAAAAACTCTTGGCGCTATACGGCCCTGTAACTTCCGTCACCACACCTGTGCGGGTTACTGTTCATGGGATTTGCATAAATGCAGGCAAAATCTCTGCTTCCGGGGCAGCCGCAACCTACTGGGGACCCAATGCGCGTCTGAATACTGCGAGCCGAGTACCAGGATCCCAGACAGGCCCCCGTGCCGAACTACTGGCGCAAAAAAAAAAAAAAACTTCGCCGACCAAATTTGGGACTAGTTAAAAGTTGGTGGTAACCCCCACGAATTCGGAAGTCTGCAGCAAGCTCCTCTGACGAAGGCGCTGTTCGGTCTATTTGTTCGGTATTTGTGTCTCTTTGTCTTGCTCCGGCATTGCTCGGCATCGTCAGAACGGGGCTTGGACCGAACCTAATTCCTTGCTATGAATTCATCCTGTTGTGCCCCGCCGCTTGCCGGCCTATTCCAATCATGCAGTCGTTGGCCAGAAGCACGACAACGATGTGAAGAAGAAACAAGCAGAAGATTACCATCTGATGTCAACATCATGATGATGTTGACCGTTCGATTCCAGAACGTGATCGTGGGTGTGGGAACATTTTTACAGTCACGTTTCGTTTCACGGTCAATTCATGGTGTCTCGGTCTGCAATGGCCAAGCTCTCCATCCGCAAGGTTCTCCGTCTCGTCATTCCGGTCCAACCCTCCCCGCCTACTGACTCCGCGGCGGAAGCTTCGTCCGGGCCAGCCCACGTTTTGCCCGATGACGTTTTGCGCACGATAGTCGACGATCTGAGCCCTTGCGACATCCTCAGCGTCAGTCTTACGGTGCGTTCGCTCTGTGCTGAGAGAAACCAAACTCATCCCTCATAGTCATGGCATGTGCGCAGACTGCTTATGCCTGCTTTGTATCGCACCGTGTACCTGGGGTCGAGCGGTGCATGCGCCTCTGGACTGCGTATGCTTGCTCTGCGGCCTGATCTATGCGCGTATGTGCGCACTCTCGCCGTGCGGCCGAACTACTACCTTGCATGGCCCGTGAGCGACTCGTCGGTGAGCGAAGCATGGGTGGCGCAAATCATCCAGCAGTTGGCTCCGACGCTCAGATGCCTGCGCGCCTTTGACTGGGATGGCTCCGAGGTGCCGTCCGACGCACTGTGGCGCGCACTGAAGAATTCTTGCCCTGAATTGACGGGGCTGTCCGTGAACGCGGGGTCACGGCCGTTGGACCCGGACAGCGAGGTGGGATTTCGCCCACTTATCCTACTTGCCACAATCATTCTGACTTGACGTAGCTCTTCAATTTTGAGGGTCTCACAAGCTTCCTACTTTTTAACCGCTCATGCCAAGAAGACTCTGATCTCCTCCCATTGCACACCGCACTCCCACCGCGACTCTGGACGATGCTCAGCAAACACTGTCCCAACCTCAAAGAGCTCACGCTCTGCTCGTTCTCTGCCTCAAATCAGTTCCTTGAGCTGACACCACTTATCGACGCGTGCTGGCCACTCCTGTCTTCACTCACCCTGGGTGCCTTCGGTTACAACCCACCAGATTTTAGCCTCGCCGGCCCTCCCGTAGGCTTTGAGGCCTTCCTTGCTGCACACTCTGAGCTCACCTCCCTCCGTCTCGCCTGGTACTTTCACTGGATGTCCCCCGACGATCTTCCGCCCCTCCGCCTCCCGCCCATGCTGAGTGCTTTCTCGGGCGTAGCGCAGCAACTCACCGGCGCCTCTTCGAAAACCTTAACCACGCTGGACCTAGTGTACGAACCCCTCTACGCGCCGCGTGTTCCCGCCCTTCGCGCCACTCTGGCAGGGCTCCCCGCGCTGACCAGCCTGGGGCTGTGGGTACATTACCCGGACTCACAGGCGGGGTACGGTGCCCTTTGGGATGCCGTTCCTGCGCTGGAGGATCTGCATTTCATGTGCCTGACAGTGTTTGGGAGGGTGCGTGAGCATTTTCAGACTTGATGGCTCGAACTCAGTGTTGCTTTACAGAAACCCCTGACAGAACTGGCGGGCGCCCTGCGCCATCTCTCGCGCCTGAGGAACTTCAGGCTCACCATGGGCCACCACCACTTTGCTGGCGAGCCAATGCGCGTGTCTGCGACGCGTTTCTTTTGTGGCCATGACAGCTCGCGCTTCCCTTCAGGTTGGCGCGATGCAGCTGGTGTTGAGATGTACAACAGGACAGGGCTTGCACAAGTAGGCGTGCGCTGGGTGCGAGCGGGGTGCCGCAACAATTTGAAGCAGGAGGGCCTGTACCAGCGGGTTGCGTCTGAAGATTTGGTGGATGCGTGGGAGCATGGGCTGTGTACGGTGGGGGGCGCGTTCGTGCGACGGTATAGATTCGCACTCCTGGAGTCGCACAATACTGGCTTGAGTTTCACTTGGCCGTGGAGTGTGCGCTCGGGCGAGTAGTTACATGCGCTTAGTCTACTAACAAGATTTATGGATATGTACATCGGGACGGCCCCGGACAGCACCGTCATTTCTGTAAATCACGTCTTTATCTAGACCAAGGTAAAACCGCCCGATAAAATCCTTCCGGCACGTAGCGTGGACAACGTCGTAGGCTCGAGATTTATACCGTGGATCCGTGGATAAAGCTTTTTCCAAAGGATGACCAGGCCATGAGGTCGACTCCGAGCTCTACCGGGACCACGTTCGGAGCTGCCGTAGACAAACCCATTTGAGCTGCCCAAAAAGTAGACTAGGGTCGTATCCAGCCGTTTAGTAGAGTAATGAGGAGCAAGCAGAGTATGGATACGAGCCTGTAGAAACGGGGAACGCACCTGTTACGGCATATTCGTAGACTGCATCTACATAGTACAGATGTCAATGAAATAATGAAAATACAGGAGGGGGGGGGAGCGGGACAAATGGAACGTACGGCAAATAAGTGCCTGCTGCACTACATCCAAGATCATAACACAGGCCATCTGTTTAAACATGTCAGTCGTATGTATCCCTGGGTTAGCATAGAGACTAACGAGTAGGACTAGGCAGCAATGGTCCTTCTTGTTCTTATTTCGAAAGTAAATCCAGGATTGAATTATTCCCACTGTTGCATCCGTGAGTTCGGCGGCGTATGTAACACGTATGCGGGCCCACCTCCGAACAACCTGAAATGTGCTCTGGTTTAGCAGCCATGTATTATGGAGGGGGAAAATAAAATAAAATAATCACAGAGAGGTAACGATCACGGCAATGTACAGAGCGCCGAGGCTGATGGTAGAAGTCTGTGTTAAATCAATCAATCAGGCCCTGGTTTGCACAAACGTGTTGTGAATGGTCGCTGGAACAACCATGAGATTTGGTTTAGAAAGGGGACGACCAGATCTGACAGAGCCACGATTCCTTATATAGTGTGACAAATAAATAGGAAACATGGTGAACTCCAGAAATCATCGTGTGGACCAAATGGAAGCCTCTATTCTTCACCCCGATTCGGTGGTGTTGCACTGTAGGTAATTCTCGGCGGCGATCATGTGGCATTGATAATGGCGAGGTCAATCTTCATTCCTCAAGCTATCCAAGTCGCCGTGGTTTTTTCCGGAAGATCTAATGAGTAATCAGAGAGGCAAAGTGGTTTTTTGAATGCCCAAATACAGAAAATATTACACAACTTGATCCGCCGGTGGTCAAACTTTCTGTGGGTCCCTGAGCACGCATTCCATGCTCTACAACCTGATTCCAGCAAGAAATCCGTACCCATTCCACTTCTGAACGTGGACAAAGCAAAATACTCTTGTCGAGTCAGAACTGCCCAAATACAGAAAATATTACATACACAACTTGATCCGCCGGTGGTCAAACTTTCTGTGGGTCTCCCTGAGCACGCATTCCATGCTCTACAACCTGATTCTAGCAAGAAATCCGTAGACCGAGTTAGAACAACGCGGACCGTCAACGGAGTTGATGGTACGAAAATACCAGACCACATTAAAATTACTAAGGAGGGAGAGCCGATCCGGAGCCTTGGTGCGTGGGTAGGAAACCACGTAGACCAAATAGGGACCTGGACCCGAACGATAGATAAAATTGATGCTGCACTTGACCACTGGGAAAAAGGCAACCCAACGATGGAAGGACGCCGCCTCATCATTATGATGGTGGTTGGGAGAATGACACAGTACCTCACGAAAGTGCAGGGCATGCCACCGGAGATTGAGAAGAAACTTGAACCACGCATTCGGAATTTCTTATGGAAAGACAAAAGTATTGTCTCAGTCAACAAAGAAACGGTATACGCACCGATTGACATGGGCGGACATAATCTCCTCGATATTATAGCCCGGAACGAGGCCATCACTGCGACCTGTCTGAGAGGATACCTCGATTTCGGCCCGAACCAGCCACTGTGGGCCTTTGCAACAGACGAATGCATTGCACTAAACGTTCTTTCCGACGCCAAGGTGATCAACAAGGAACTGAGAACATGCGTCTTCCTTCGGGCATGGGATGCGAAAAAGATTTTGAAACCCAAGGACCTCACCAACATGATGAAGGTAACGCGCACACGGGGCGTAACAATGGATGGCCTCGCCTTCTCACGGGAGATCCTAAGAGGCCACGACATGGTACCATATAAAATCTCGGGCTAACAGAGGACTCTTCAACAACGGGGACGAGATAAAATGCCTTCGGGCTCACCACAAAATCCGGATGGTCGGTGACACGGAGACCTTGGCCACTGAATTTCCCAAACCACAGGAACAGACGCAACTGCGCATGTGTGAACTGTGTATCAACGAGGACAGATGACAGAGAGGCTGCCGCCGCGCGCCAGAGCAATGCGGACCAGGGGACATCGCACCCGCAAGCGGGTGAGGGTCGTGAACTCCTCAAGGCTCAACGGAAGAATGGTCCCTGTGGATCCACCCGGCATCCATCGTACCTACACGCGTGCAAGTATACGCGCCTCGCTCGAGTACGTCGACGAGTGGTTGAGTGAACCACCGGACAGCGAGCTGCTCGAGCCATCGGGGATGGACGAGGATTGAGGGCATCTTGAACGTGGTAGACCGCGACGACTCCGGCCCAGTCACGCAGCTTGACGGGCGGGAGCCAGAGTGCTGCGCCCGACCTACTGTTACCTGCCGTACAAGTATGTCGGGTGTTGGGTGGCGGCTAGCGGGTCGAGGCGCGGCTGCGTCTTGCGAGTGAGTCGAGTAGTCTTGAGTGATATATTCCGGAACACATACCGCAAAAGATGGTTCCGAACGTAAACTAACATAAGCCGAGTGGATCAGTGATTGCTCTGTGTAATTATGGAGATCAGCCTGTCCGGAGTACAAATAAGGGTTGGGGAAACTCAAGAGAAATTGGGAAATGCAGACGATCATTTATCTTTCATCGCCACTTGCAAGACCACGCACGACCTGCGGCTCGGGCAGCACATCCGCCGCTGGCGCGACACAGTCCAGTGAGTACACCGGCGGTGCCCCCGCCGGAACGCCCGTGAGCAGCGCGGCGATGCTCATGCTCGGCGCAATTGGCGCCCTGTCCGCCCTGCTTCACTACGACCACGACACTCCCTCCGTCTAGTAATACCCTTCCTTGTAATGTCCCCCTCTGCACTTTCTCTAATTACCTCTGTCCTGGTGGTGCGCCCGTTGTTGTATACCCTGTCCACTGCTGTATCTCCTTCCACACTTCCTTTACTTATTTCTGTCCCACTCTGTCGATAGATTGTGTCAAAAGCTGGAATATGCACCTTTACAAATAATCATTGGTCTATCCTCCACCCATATATACTCAGCTTCCCATCCTCCACATCCATTTCCCACCATCGCAAAAATGTTATCCCAGTACCACACTTGACTACACCTTCAATGTTTTTGCCCCTGCCCTTCCGCCGTCGCCCGCACATTCGTCGCCCCTCATTTGACCTCCGACCCAGTGCTGCGCACTACACGCAGGCCGTTGCGTCTCTCCGCGCCCCACCGCCGCTCCAGTGCAAGGCGGCATGAATATTCGTGTATGCTCCGCCGCGACCCGAGCTGACCGTGGGCTGGGCCTTGCATCAGGGAACATCGCATAGAACAGGTCGTCTGAGCCGCGCTGCAGGTCCACCTGCACATCCATGTCGTGTCGTGAAAAATGGGAAGGAGGAGTCTCAGTCGCACTCCCTCCTCACACAACGCGAACACAGCCCGCCCGCCTCCCCACCCACCACTTGCGCTTATCTCGATGGAATACACTACACCTCCATGCTCCGGGCTCGGAAGGGTCTGGCTCGAGACGGGGCCACGCCCCCACACAATACTTCGACGTCCCGTCGCGGGCACAAATTTGCCTGCACCATTGCATCGACAAACCTCGACCTCCAGCGGTAGTGACCCGTCCATCGGAGCCCCCGGATTGCAAACTTAGGAAGGTGACACATTGGCAGTGGTAGCCCGCTGTGCACACGTGCCTCGGCAACACACCCCGCGAGCCTTGGCACTCTCGACGAAGTCGATCATGCAGTAGTGCGTCTTTACTTAGTCCAGCTAGCTCCGGCCCGGGTGTGATTGACTAGTTTCCATTCAGCAGATATCTCGACCCGCCACTCCGACCTCGTCGCACTGTCATGCTGCCTGCATCAGGATTGCTCCGTCCGCTGCCCCTGGTGCGAGGTTGGCACCAAGACACCTCGTCAGCGTCTGCCGCTGTCGTACTGAGGACTTGGAATCACACCTGCAGACCTCGCCTTTTCTGACGGTGGCGCCATTGGATTGCGTTAACGTCCAATCTCATGCGACTTAAGGCTTTACCGGTGGAAGGGTGCTTTGCCCCCTTCGTGGACATAGCCTAGTCTCTTATAAACAGACGCTACAACAAAAATTTGAGCTCGTACCTCGCTTTGTTGTAGTCTGTCAATTACCCGTGATCCGTGATTGGAGATCGATGTTATTATATAATCATAAAAAATGAGGATCTCAAGAGAGCTTTCCGAATGTGTCTCTCCACAATTTGGGGCAAGATTCAAGTTCAATGAGTCAAATTGAGTCTTTTCTCTTGCGAAGTCTCAGCGACAAATGCCAAAAACAAAGATGCCGAGTTTTGATGGCTCGGCTGCTTACCGAGCAGCCTTTTCGTCCTAGCTCCAACATGGATAAGACCATCCATTCTGAAAAGACAGATGTCTTTAGAATACAATTTTAACTCATTTTGCATCCAAAATTATCATGGTGAGAGCGCTGGAAGTGTTGCAAAGCTTTGGGGAAAATTCAAACTCCGATGTTTATGTAATAACCGCGACCTCCAAGCACCTGTCACCGGCTAAACTACAGACTAGGACATAGCCCTTCTCATGGGTGGCGCACGCAGAGTCCATTTGGTAGCTTGATCATTAATTATTTTATTCCTCTCTCTCGTTCCAACGCGATTGAGCATTTCGCTCGTAAACACTCATTTATCTCCCAGATCTATTACGCAGCTGCGCGAGTGTGTCTATACACATTCCCCCGCCAGGTCTACTCATACGAGACATCAAGATCAATTCCTCGACTACGCAGGAAATATTCGTTATTGAGCTTTCGGACCTCTGCATACCCTCTCATGCTTACCTATCCGATACTCGACAGACTTTCCATTTTCCTTACTACGTACAGCCAACGCGACGAGCCAGACCCGAGTTGTTGGCCATCTCGGACTACGCCGAGGATCGAGTAGACAGTGGCTTGGGCACCCACTTGTCAACGTCTTGCGGGGGACGTGTTCTCCCTATTCCGTCTTTGCGTAGCTCAAGCGTAGCTCGCGGTTGGTTCGAACGGCGTAGAGCATCCCACGAGTGCACTGGCGGGTGACCCGGATCCATGATGGCGGGTACCTGGCACCCAGATCCGTACGGATCTCTTCCCACGGATGACTCGCACTCGCGGGTCAAATACCCGCAGGTATGCAAGTACCCGTGAGTTTAGAAAATCTGTGGGTATTCATGAGTACTTGTGAGTACTTGCGAGTATGGAGCACAATATAATCGGTAAGCATTCAATAAGACAATAAGATACAAAATCTATGTGCTGTCGACCTCAATGGCATCATCTGTTGTTTCAATATCATTTCTCTTTGGCCATTTCGATTTCTCCTTGAAAATAGCAATAATATCAGCCATTGGAATTGCGTCTGGGAGATTGCACCAAAATCCAAGGACTGAGGCCGCCCGGGTGGACTCGTCGGAAAGTGATTGCCGCTTCTTTGAAACAGTCAATCCAGTGGTGATTTTCTCCTACTTGTATTTTATTCATGGAGGATTGGTGGAGGTCCTTCTGCCCTTTACACTTTGTGTGTGTGTTCCAACATACCTAATTCTAATTATAAGGTACCAGGATATCCAAAATTATCATCAAGACAATGCACGCTCAACATCGGGTGAGGTGCCTAATACAGACATGAGTGATGATGGGCACGATATGGTAGACAAGCCTGTTATTTCGAGATGATTCAGCTCGCTGTAATTGACACAGTTTCAATGATGTGCGCACAGCGGAGTCCATCTTCTGGGGATATGATCCATCTCCAGTGGACCCATAGTGCAGCGCATTGAACTATAGCCCGGCTTTAAAAAGGATCGTTCGTTTTCTCAAGGCCATCATCAGAATGTCCTCAACCAGTCCCGACGATATGCCAGCCTTGGAGCAATCATTTTCCTCTGCACAGCAGGTTGTAAATGTCTCTTCAGATCCATGGGTGTCTTCCACCGGTTATCTTGCGGTCGGTCTGTCCAAGTTCTTGGTGTGATTGCTGTACCCTACTAATTCTTTCATTTCTAGATCATTCGGACCCAGGTTTGCTTTTACTCATTACAATATCATCATGATACTGATACTTGCCCTTCTATTTGGTAGGAAAGCAAGAACTTTGTAACATTCATCGCAGCAGATTCATCTGTCAACATTGAAGACGCTCAGAGGGCTTTTGCTTCTGTCTCCTCCACCCGATGGTCTTCATCTGTGCGGTGCGCGTTACATTTGCAAAATTTGTTAATGCAGTCCCAGGTATATTTTCTTGGGTCTGGGTTCTGTACTCAGTTAATCACATCTTTGCAGCAATCGCCATATCAAGTCAATGTAAAGTGGGCATACTCGGGAGGATCATGTTGATCGGATGCTAACAATTCACTAGATTGTAGATTAATCATTACTTTAATTGTACATATGGGAACTTCGGGGCGTCGTTCTGGAGCAATGACGGCAATACTATTAATTTCTAGAAGTTAAGGTGCTTGTCGTCATTTGTATTGTAGTATTGGGGCGGGTTGTCGGACCACAAAAATAAAGAAAAGACTAGGAATTGAATCCAAGACCTCACAAGAACAAGCTTAAATAGAGAGTGCAACCACAATCCAAGTAGACTAGGCTCTAGGCTGGCAGTTATACCTGTGAGTACCCGTACAGGTATGAGCAGTTTCCAGAACCAAACTCGGATCCGCGGTCTACCCGTGGGAACAGGTACCCGGATCCGCGGGTATGCATACCCACAGGTTTTCCCACGGATCGACCTGTGTTGACCCACGGGTAACCCACACTCGTGGGATGCTCTATGAAGCAGCGCGTCCAGGGCTGGGCCTCCAGAGGCACGCGGCTCGGCGCTCATGGTCGGCATACTGTTTCTCTGCACTATCCCTGGTCTTCGGCTCGCGACGCGAGTGGTATGACAAAAGCAGGTGCAGTGCATTTTTAGCTTAAATCGTGTTTTTACGCTGTTATTTACCCTCAATTACATGTGTTACTTTACAATCCGTGCCGTATATACCATTTTTTTCCACGAATTTTGGTTAAGATTTTGTGGACGTCGTCACAGAAACGTTGAGGCAATGTCGCGATTTGGATCACGTGATTGGAGGCGGGCGGCGCGTTGGGTGCGCTCGACTCGTGGATTTTTTTCGGTATTTTCTGACGATGGGGCGGGAGGGGCGGGAGTAGCGGGCGCGCAACCCGTACGACGCTGCTACTGTAGTATTTCATTCAAATTGACAGTCACGCGTCACGCACCCCTGTGTCGATGTCGAATTTTGGTCGGGGTCACGCGTCACGCGAGGGTCTGTCGAATTTGCCGAGCGTGACATGAGGCCTAAAACGGCCTGAGCGATGCAAAAAAGACAAAAATTTCGCTCTGGATGTCGAAATTTTGGGGGTGTCACGCGAAAATTTGGCCGGTGTCGAATTGTCAAATAGGTAAAATCGGTCACGCGTCACGCCCGGTGTCGATTTGAACGAAATACCACAGTATGTTGATTTGTCCGAATCATCTGTATCGGGATCATATGATGGAACGGCAAGGGTGATGTGGCGAGATTCAACAGTTATTCCGCAGTGGGTCGATCCGTCAGAACTTTCGACAAATCCTAATCACGATGAGAACATAGTCTCACGTAGTCAGACTCCACAATGTTTTTATGATAGTCGATAAAAACTTACAGCTGTTTGCAATGCTAATGACAATATACCCCCCCCCCCCCCACGATCATTTTATAAATAAGAGCAAATTAAATACTTCCACTTTTGAAACACTCACTGTGGGCTCAATTGTTCACCGTTTTCCTTGTGTGTAGGTGCGTTCGAGCCCAATTTGACGGCTCTTTCTGCCCAATATAGCCTGGGCTCCTAATTCTATATTCTATTTTTCGAACTTATTCAGATCCATACATGGTCAGATCTAAAAGAAGGTACTGTCAATCGCTGTTCGAACGCGCCTACTCACGAGGAAAACGGTCGAGAATTGAGCTAGCACTGACCTCCACAAGATGGGAACTAATTAATTTGCTCTTATTTATAAAATGATCGCGAGTGCCATTAGCTTTGCAAACAGCTGTAATATGGAATGAGAACTGTATAAACCCGTTTACAGAATCCCATCATCACGACCGAGGCACGAGGTTCAAACACCCGGAAACTCAAATATGAGGGACAGGAAACTCAAATATGGGGGAAAGAAACACAATTGTAAAGGGCCAGTGGATAGCGCTGGTCCTTCCGGTCATTTTAAGCCAAAGAGAGTCTGCTTGGAGGCATTATTGACCTCTCTCGCATCCAATCAGTTCTTTACATTTTCAAACGCGTGACCGCATTGCCGTCCTTTACATTTTAAAACAATTTCATCTCCAGCACGACTCCAGAGCCATTTTTCTGAGGCTCGCGCACCGCCAGTGGATAGCCCTGGTCTTTCCGGTCATTTTCAGCCAAAAAGGTTCTGCTTGGAGGCATTATTGACTGCTCTGATGTCCAATCAGTGCTTTACATGTTCAAACACGCGACCGTATTGAAATGCCCTACATTTTCAAACGACCGTATTGCCCTCTTTACATTTTAAAACACTTTCACCTCCAGCACGACTCCAGAGCCATTTTCTGCGCACCGCCAGTGGATAGCCCTGGTCATTCCGGTCATTTTCAGCCAAAAAGAGTCTGCTTGGAGGCATTATTGACCTCTCTAGCGTCCAATCAGTGCTTTACATTTTCAAACGTGTGTATTGCAATGCCTTACATTTTCAAATGTGTGACCATATTGCAATGCCTTACATCTTCAAACGCGTGACCGATTGCACTCCCTTATATTTTAAAACACTTGAGCCGTTTTCTGAGGCTCGCGCGCCGCCAGTGGATAGCCCTGGTCATTCCGGTCATCTTCAGCCAAAAGGAGCACTGGCACGGTGTTTAAGTGATTGCCAGTGAAAAAGAGGCAACGTCCATGTCATGGTCTGTTCCAGGTTGTTAGCACTGACACAGATCCCGGCACATCAAATCGAGTTTAGAACTTGTTTTACAGTAGTCTAATACCGCACGGTAAGGAATAGCTTCGACACTCACATCATCCCGACGTCGCGGCGCCGGGCGTCCTTCGCAAAACACGGGATGATCTGCCGCAATGCAGTGCAGTCTCCGCACACCCTGACTGCGGACTCTTACTTCCTCCGGACCGAGCAGCACATATAAGACGAGCAATCTCGCCAGGCGACATCAGCTTTCGAAGCCCATCTCCCCTGGGCCAGCGGGATCCCTATCGAGTTTCTCCTTCACTTTGCTACCGTTCCCTTATACATATCTTCTTGGGGCTCCCGGCTTCATGCGGGGAGTCGCCGTCTCGCTAATCTCCTCGCTCATTCATGAGTACGCCGGAATTAGACGGGCAAGAAATTAGTTAAAGGTTAAAGGCAAAGACGCGATGTATAGTAGACATTTGTATGGACGTATGGACTTGCAGAGCGCAATGATAACTTGGTTACATCTGCCTGCACACATTTTAGCAGATTTCACAAATTCAAACCAGGAAAGCTCACTTCGGATCACAGGGGAGGAAATGTGCTGTGTTCTCTGTACTCGGCGTCTCCCTTTCGACGGCTTTCACGAGGCACCTTAGTGGCGGTTTCTGACTCCTTCCGCTCGGTGCGGAGTCTACACGGCGCTCAGAAGAGATTCAGAAGGAAGTGCATCATCAAAGGATCTTACCTTTGCAAGCGCAGTCGGTCTTTTGTGCGGAGTTCTTCAGAATTTTTAGTACCACAATATTAGCTTGATTATATAAAATACGGCTTTTAGAGATGGCATACTTTTTCTGATAGCGTGCGAGGGCATCCTGACAGTTCCAGCGTTTGATTTGGTCTGGGGTCTCGCCGGAGGTTTAGCGAACAGCATTGCGCGAAACCACGTGCGGACCAGAAATGACCAGGTTTGGCACGGTGGTGCCCCCGGCAATGCCTCGAGCAAAGTCAATCTGTTCAATTCAATTGATGCCCCGCAATTTGTTTAATAAGCGGCCCGAGCCCGCTCTCGACGCAATTGGGTCAATTCAATTGATGCGCCTAGCGTCATCTGTTTGGTTTTGGAATAGAGCGCCCTGTGTTTGGTTCTGGAATAGAAAGCTTTATGTTTGGTTTTGTGGTGTATACAATGAGCGGGGGGTGGCCGTTGACGAATTTAAACTTTCTGCCGAGCAAGCGGCGGGAAATTTGTCCCGTGCTGCACGTTAACACGGGTTGAGCATTTTTTGCGTTCAAATCAATACCAACAAACAGCTCAGCACCGCCCAATTTCGCATTTTTTGCGTTCAAATCAACACCACACCATCAAATAGTACAGCACCGCTAAATTGTTTACCGGCCGGCCCCGTGCACCTGATCCAGGGGTGTATACATTGGGCAGGGGGTAGCCCTTGACGAATTTAAGCTTTCTGCCGAGCAAGCCGAGAGAAATTTGTCCCGTGCTGCATTTTAACACGGTTTGAGCATTTTTTGTATTTAAATCAATACCGTAAAACAGTCTAGCACCGCCCAATCTCGCATTTTTTGAGCTCAAATCAATACCATCAAACAGTCCAGCACCGCTAAATTTTTGACCGGCCATGTATGCATTGACCAACATCTTTTTTCAAACTGAATCTTGCAAGCTCGCAATTTGCAGTCCATGGGCCGGAGCAGAGCGAAGGATCTCTTGGACAGGCTCTCATTTTGTACTTGCAGCAGGCCTTTGCTGGTCTCCTCTGTTACTGCGGGCATGAAGAGTCCGACTGGATAGAGTACAAAATTGGGTCCAGACTTTCAGGTTCCGTTATCCCGACATCCCAACACGTGAGTACTGATGAAGGAGGACAGGCATTTCTCTCTGATATTGTCCGTATAGAAAGAGAAGTGCCGTCACCAAATGTTTTTCGAGTGAACCATTTTTTTGGAATCCCCACCACCCAGAGAACAACGTAGCAGGATGAGGCGGAGTGGGCTTGAGGCAAATAAGAATTCCAAGCGTCTATTAAGTCTGTTCAGGTGCGCAATCCGGTTGTGATTATGAATAAATCTTGGACTTCACCGTTTTGTGACTTCGTTCCCAACAGTGGCTGAACAGATCCTGATGAATGAAATATATTTACATTCATGGTATATGGGCCTCTTACTCCTGACCACCACCATGCATTTCGAAACTTGGCATAGACTTCGCCAGTAGCCTCGTCTTCCGCTAGAAGGGGTCTGATATCGTAAATATGCGATGTTTTCATCGTCTGACACCCCGACATCTGTCCAATTACGAAGAAACTCTTGTCGACGACTCCCCTATTTCTGGCAACAAACTGTGTTCTGCTCCTGGCCAGTTTAGCTCGACGACATGCATATTCGCAAACGAGATGATTTTCTCGATGTGCAATGGCGCATAGGAACGGTACACTGCACAGCAGTGACCGAGGTACACTGCAGCAATCGTCTGCAGTGACCATGCGGGTTCATTGTCAGAATACGCACAGATTCGATGCCAGACATGAACACCGTTTTCCTACAGGTGACATGAATGGGAATGGTAGGCTGCAACAGGAGATTTTCCTTTACTGCAGCTGCCGCAAGAGTGGACGGCGAGGAGTTGTCTCGGGTACCCCTAAAGGCTTGAATCTCCGCGATCTGATCTCTCCACTGCCCACTGGCTTCACTAGACATTATTATCTGGGCACAGCCGCCGAGTCCGTGATCCTGAACAAACGAGGTCTGTCTGCATGCCCATAGACATTCCTGGATCTTTCCTTGGAACTCGAGAACTGAAGAAACAATAAAGAAGACAGATCTCTGTCACGGACTGATAACGCGTTCATATTTCCCGTCTATATTACTCGTTTCGTGAGAAGCATATGGTCATTGGCGCGTATGTCTGTCGCATCGATTGGGTAAGTAGACGACTGTAGCATACATTCGGCTGGTGTATGTAGGTACAGTGCCCGCACGCTTCCTCAACGGGACCATCGCGGTTATACATCCTCCTCCTCCTCCTCCTGTACTTTTTCGTTCAAATCGACATTGATTCACTAACTTACAATCTACTTGCCGATATTGCATTACATAGCAGCACTTGATTCATGACCTTCGTTCGGGATTCTTGGGTATCGAGACCCTTTCGTCAATCACTGGGCTCGTGTCGCATATTTTACAATCTGTTTCAGCCGCTCCGGCGTCTGACCACTATCAAAAGCATCTTGTAAATCTCAAGTGTCCCGCTGTCGGCTAATTGGTGATATTGCATTTTTATGCATTTTTGCGCAACATACTTGAAGCCTGTGGTTTTTTCGGGAATTCAAGTCCATTTTTGAGGAGCCGGTCCGTAAAGGCCCATGCCCCCCCGATGATCATGAGGAACCAGGGGGACGCGCACATGGCGATGAAGATGGTAACTTGAAGCCGCCGTGGCAAAACAGGATGAATAGATAGACTGCGGTAGACTGTGCGGAGTGCAGCGAGGATAGATAGATAGTTCGAACGAAAGGAAAAAAGAAAGAAAGAAAGAATCAGAATGTGGAGTTATGAAGGAAGATTTACGGTAGTCGTGGACGGATGAAGCCGATTCTTTGGTTTTGATTGGATTTCGAGTTGGAGAATGATTGATAGCGAGACGAGATTGGATCGGAAAAAAAGAAAGAATAGCAAAGGTGGAGTGGTGGTGGTGGGGCCGAAGATGAGTGATGGTGACCAAAGACGAGTTGAGAGAGGGAGAGAGAGAGGACCGAGAGAATAATGGCCGGATGTGTGCTGCAATAAGAGAATATTACGATATTCTGTTCCGTTTCGTTTGCAAGCGCTCGGAGGAAGAGGGGAGGAGTCGCGTGCCGGGTGGCGGGGGGGGAGGGTTTGCTCACAGCGAGGTGATGACAAGGCGATTGCGACGGCGACACGAGAGCGGGGGGGGCGGGCAACGACGAGACAATAAGACCAGAGCCATCCATCCATCCATCCTTCATGCATGCAGCAAACAGAAAAACATACAAGCAAAAAAGCACACACGACGGGGGGTCGCTTATTCACGGGGACGGCGTCCTCCCCATCGTCATCCGAAACTGCACGCTCCCCCCGCTGCTCGTGCTCTACGCCCTCGTGCTCTCGGTAATGGTCAGGCTCTTGAGGCTTCGTGCGCGCTTCCCAATCGCAAACTCGCGCCCCCGCTCGCGGTCCAGATCCAGACTCGCAAGCGTCCCATTCAAATCATGCAGCGCGTCAAACTCCTCCCCGCGGTGCTCGCGCGCCGAGCGCGAAATTGGGTGCGTCTGCGCATGGTGGCTCTGATAGCAATTGATCTGGAACGCCGGTGGGCTCCCCGCAAACCCTCCGCCGCCCCCATACCCGCCCCCGCGCGTCGGGCTCCCCGACCCCGACCCCATCACCATCCCCATCTTTCCCCCTCCTCCATTCGCACCGACGGGAGTCTGCAGTGTGGGCGGGACGGGAAAGAACCCGGGCGCGTACGCCTTGCTCGGGTGCGGCAGGCCCGCCGTGTGCGCGCTGTACGGCGCCCCATGCTCATGGCCGGTGTACGAGTCCCGCCGCTTCCCGAGAAACTCCGCCGCCGCGTACAGCCCGCCCATCCCCTGCTTCTGTTGCTGCGGCTGCTCTTTCTGGGTCTGCTGCTGCTGCCCTTGCTGATTGGGGACCTGCATCTGAAACTTCTGCAACAGCATAATCGCCTGCTCGTGCGTCATTCCCTGCATCATCGCCGGTGTGATTCCGGGCCCATTCACATTCGCAGTTTTCGCCCCAGTGACCGCCCCGGCCTGCGCCTGCGGGACGACGACCGCGACGGGCGCTTGGGCGGCGGCGGCCTGTGGCGGCGGCGGGGTAACTTGGACTTGGCCTGTACTTGGGCTTGAGCTTGGGCGAGCGCGGCAGCCTGGGCGGCTTGTGCGGCGGCTTGAGCGGCATTGTCTGGCGAATACAATTCAGTACAACATGAGAGCCATCGAAGCAAGAAGAGCACTCACACTGACTCCTCCCCCAGTTCAACCGAATCCTACTCCCTCCCGCCGGGAACCCCTGCATCTTCCCAATCGCCCTCTCCGCATCCGCCTTCCGCACAAACTGCACAAACCCACAATGCTTCCCCACCGGCACCTTCACATAGTGGATCTTCCCAAACGGCACAAAAAGCGTCCGCAGCGTCGCCTCCCCCACCAGCGGACTCAGCCCGCCCACAAAGACCGTCGTGTTGTACGGCTCCGTGCTCGTCAGCTGCTCCCCGTTCGGCCCGATGAGGTTCCCCAGGATCGCACGCGCCTGCGCTGTGTGCCGCCGCTCGTCCGATTACGGCTGGTGCTGCTGGCCCGGTACGCTGCTGGGCTAGTCTCTCGTAGACAGACGCTACAACAAAAATATTGCTCGTACCTCGCATGTTGTACTGCTGGGCTGCCCCGGCACCTGCTGCTGCTGCACGCCATACTGTTGCTGCGCAAAGTACTCCGCCCCGCGCCGCTTGCGCTGGTGTTGAGCCCGCCGGGCGTGTAAGACGTTGTTGCGTTCCGCGCTGACACCGGCAGCAGGGTAGTATGTCGTCGGTACTGCGATCGGCGCGGACACGCTCGGCGCCTGCTGGGGCTGCTGCTGCTCGCCGGGCAGCGCGGAGACGGAGACGGAGGTGGATAGCGGCGTGGTGCTGGACACGCTCGGGTAGCTGGGCGCGGACGCAGACTCAGGGAGGGCGCCGGGTCCGAGGTCGGGCTGCGGGGGCTTGAACTTGGCGGTCGCGGGGAGATGCGCACTGACGACGTGTCAGCATCGGATCGATAATAAGAGAAAATATGTACTGGGCCACGAGAGGCAATAAAGCCCATGCATCTCGATGAGCGCGCGTTGCTGGTCTGCCTCGTCGGTGAATCTGCGTCGGGAAGAAAATGATTAGCATGGTGCTCGGATACCCGTATGATCAAGAGAAGCCAAAGTGGGAATTGAAGGACGGCGGGCTTTAAGCCAAGGAGAGCAGAGAATGAGAGTCCGGGCACAGAGGAAGTTCCACCGCCGGGCGAAGCGGCACCGCATCTACCGCATCCACCAGCCAAAAAGAAGGAGAGAAAAGCCTCGAACGAAAACATTCGTCATCGAAGCAGGGCGAGCGACAAAGGAAAGCAAGGAAAGCAAAAACCCCTCCGCCATCTCACGACCACCAGGCAGACAATCCGGCCCCTAAGCACCAGCAAAAGAGGAAAAAGCTCGCTCATCCATCGCCCCCTGAGCCCGTCCCGTCTCCCGAGAAACACCTTCCTCCCTTCTCATCAGGGCCCACACCTCGTGCCAATTGCCCGCCTCCCCCCCGACCGCAACCGTGCCAGGGAAAACACAAAAACACCCACCTAACGAACCCATACCCGCGACTCACACCCGTCACCAGGTCCAGTATAATCTTTGCGCTCTTGCAGCTCGCAAACGGCCGGATAAATATCGGCGCGCGGTCGTTGCGCAGGCCGAGGATCGGGTTGCGGAAGACCTGCGAGGTGTGGGTTAGCGTGAGTCAGGGCAGTCAAGGGCGTAAGGGAAGGGAGGGAAGGGAGGGAAGGGAGTACAAGGAAGGAATTCATGAAAGAAGGATGGAAGAGAGAAGAGAAAAGCGCTCGAAAAAACTCACCGCGACCAAATCACCATTCGACGTCTCGGGTGCCAAGTCCCCCACAAAGATGCTGTACTCCTTCGGGTACCCTCCCGCGCCTACCCCTACCATCCCTGTCATCCCTATCCCCATGCCGTTCACACCCTTTCCGTTTCTGTTCACTCCACCCATTCTGTTTCCGTTCACGCCGCCGCCAGGGAAGCCGACGCCAGGGAACCTCAGCGGCATCCCATTCACTCTGCCAGGGAAGCCCATCGGCACGCCGTCCATGACGCCGACGGGCGAGAGGGGCGAGGTGGGCGAGACGACGCCGTTGGAGGGTGGGTACGTGCCTCCGCTTCCACTGCTGGTTTGCGCGTTGGCGTAGGTCGAGTTCGAGTTCGAGGAGGCGTTGGCACCATTCGCATTGGCGTTCACGTTGCTAGGATCACCTCCTCCATTCGGCGCGTTACCGTTGTTGGAGGGGACCGCCTGCGTTTGAGGCTTGAGCCAAGGCAGCAGCCGCCACAGCACCATTCGCACCATTCACACCATTGTTATTGCTAGCCCCATTCCCATTCCCACTCGAATTCGCATTCGCATTCGAAGCAGAAGTCTATGGCGGTCAAAGTGCACATTAGAGAGTTTGTGCCAAAGCGGCATGCGGCTTTTTGATTGTGCAAAAAGCGGCATGCCGCTTTTTTTTTTCTTCCTCTGAAGGCCATTACGACTGTGTAATAGCATTGGGGTGTTGAAATTTGAGAATTTTTAAAAAGCGGCATGCCGCTTTTGCACAATGCACAAAAGCGGCATGCTGCTTGGCACAAGCTCTCTATTTAATCGGCCGCAAGATAAAGTGGTGATTTCGGACTTACCGCAACAAAGATAAGTGATTTGACGTCTTCCCCGCAAGAAAGATAACGATAATCACGTCGCTTAACTTGCGGGGAAATCGTGGCATCCCGCAAGATATAGACACGTCGCCCGCAAGATACAAAGTTGCCCGCAAAAGTTTTTTGGAAAAATTTCCGCAACAAACTCGGTGAGTGCATAGTGCCAATTAAGCTTTAAATTGACTGCCAGTAAGTGGTGAAAGGCGCAACGGTGTGGGTTGAAACGAGTATATCAATCAGAAAGTGAAGAGGCTGTAATAAATGAGTTTTGGTGAGTGTATATAATAAAATTACCGCTTAGCTTGAGGGCTACCATGGAACTGATGATGAGAATGAATACAATTAAGTTCTCAATCTACTCTCGAGCCTCCCACAGAATTGGTCGGCCATCTCGGAGATATCCAATTGGCATTCAAATCAACGGTACTTCCCGTTTAGGCTCTTGGACCAATTCTTAGAATTAAATATCTCATACTGAAAGGCTATATCGGATGCTAGAGGATAGAACCACCCTGTTCCCCAGAGGTTGGGGTGGTGAGGCATGAATCAATGATGGTGTCCTCAAAGCCACAGAAGAATCTCACAAAATCATAGCATATCCTTGTAGCTATCTACTAGGAGCAGTCTTTCCGTCTTTCCTTGGACTGTCAGAAACACCGTTGTCCGTGACGATGTGCACCCAGAAATCTGAGAGTGACAGTGATCCAAGAAGTAAATCAGCATTAAGACAGTGTTCAACTGGAAGAGTCCGTTGCACTGGTCCCTTTATACCCACAGCCGCAGTTCACTGCGGCAGCGAAAGTGGGAAATTAATCATTCATTAGGAGTGTTCGAACTGCGGGTTGAGGCTGTTGCGCCACAAGATGCACTACCACTGAAGTGATTCCTAAGCGCTGAAAATTTGTGCCTTTTGTACTGGCCCCAAGTCTACTCGGTCTCATCAAAAGTTTCCGCCGATCATGATTCACACAGTTCTACATCATCTTCTTTGACCACCACCTTCCAGATGGCATGCCAGCGTCGTTAATGGTCCAATTAGGACTCTCCTACAAAAAATCGGGTCATTGGGACTGTACAGGCCAGGAAATATGCTGCCCAGGCTGCTGCCATGGTTGGCATGCCAGATCAACATTTAAGCCCCACCAAACTCTCCTGATATTTCTCCCATTGAACAGCTTTGGTATGTCCTCAAATGTTGTCTCTCACAACCACTGCATCACCTTATGAGATGTGATGGGCTCATCGACACCATAACCAAGGCTCGGGAGTCAATTTCGGTGGACAAAGTCGACAAATATGTTGATTGGGTGTCAAGAGTTGTACAGCCTGCGATTGATGCAGAGGGTGGACATACTGGATTCCAAGTGCACACATGGAAAGCCCATATGTGTAGTATATCAACACTCATGTCTTGTCTCACTCCGCAAAAATTTGTTCTGCTGTGGTGAATGTTTTTCTGATCGGCGGAAACTTTTGATGAGACCGAGTACAATGTCTCATTTGAAAGTTCTTGCTGACTTTCACCACATCAAACATAGGAACAGAGCTTCGTCACTACAGTTCAAACATTTGTTTGTCGGGCATGATTGTGACGGCTGTTCTGTAGTCACTGCTGTTTTTGATATAGAGCGATCTAATGTCGAGGCAAAACTAAAAAGCAAGAGGTAAAAGAAATCCGCTCAATCTGCGGCTGCACGTTGGAGTAATCTACATTCCCCCCGCTACATCTACCAGAGAGTTGAGGCATCAAGTTATAATGGGGATGTGCAAAGATGTCGATCCCTCTAGGTTCGAAGAGGAAGGATGTGAGAGTTGACTCCAAGGTTTGATCTTTATTAAAGGCACCAGGTGTCACCTGTAAGGAAAGGTTCAATGACAGTGACCCTACCACGATTTATGGATAATCGCTCTTTAATCGTCCCAGAATCGCTTCCCAGGATCGGGTCACAATCGTTGACTCTGACTGTCCCTAATGCAGCGCCACCGGTCGATCCTCTCGCCGCCGTTCGCAGCGCCGCCGGCGTGCCACTAGCGGTAGCCTTGATTGCCGTACAACTAGTGTTGGACACGGAGTGGCAGAAGGAAATGAAATTATGGCAGCAGGGCGAATCGATTGTTAAAGACTCACTGTTCAACACTGTTCAACTGCCAGCGAAATTTGAAAGTCCCTTAGACTCATTTCTGCACCAAATGATCCCAAATAAAATGTTGAGATGCACCTTGATGAATTCTGGGATTTTAAGTACAGTTTAACCCACACCTCACCCCATTCGTTGCCTCGAAATAAAATAAATGGGTGTTTTCTGAAAGATCGAGTTTGTGGATCCGATAGTATATCTCTTATACCAAAGACATTGATTAGTCATAACTGCTCGAGACAAACGCTGAGACAAACACTGGGACAAACATCGAGACAACATTGAAACCTGCTTCTTATCCATGTTGGGTGTCCTCTCGACACGCCATGCCCCGCCTCAGGCTGCTCCCTCCATACCTGACACCTGAAACTCGGACAATTTGACAAGGTACTGGTCAAAACATTCGACACTTCGACTCCCGAGTCCCGACACACACGACTCGGACACCTTCATCTCTTAGTCAATGGTACTTCCTCGTGGCTATGCGTGGTCACGAGTGCGCATCCGTGACCACTGGGGTTTTGTCCAGCAAAACCTGGTATACAGACTGGCAGTACAGGTTTCATCGGGACGTGTATGTAATTCAGACTCCCATACGTCGAACGACACCCAAAACAACCACCCTCGTCCAATCTATCCCGTCAATTGTCCGCGGATAAGGGAAACGGCTTGCTCGCTCCTACGTTCAACGGCACAGCCCAACAGCAGAGGTCGGCTACCTTCATGAGTATCCGGATTCCGTATTTGAACCCGGTTGTCTGTCAACATACCTGACCGCGCCGGCTTCCCCGCCTCTCATTGGACCTCACCTTCCTCTAATACCATTCACACTCTCTTGATCATCGTCCTACCGATCCCACTCCGAGTCGTACCTTACTTATCCCGAATTTAATCTCAGAACATTTGCTCATCAAGTTAATTTTTGCGGGGGGATCACCAAAGAAAGTTTTGCGCGCGCGCGGAAGTTCGGATTTTCGCGCGCGCAGGGCCAAAATCGCGCGGGGCGGAACATGCCGTCAAAACATGTTGCCGGGATCAAATTGCCAAATTCGCGCGCGGGGACACCAAAAAAGGCAAGTTTGCGGGGCGGGAATAAAAGTGGATCCGGACCGCCATAAAATCCAAACCACTACTATATGTTGTAACACAAATCATGGGCAACGAAATGGTGGAGCGTTTCTGAGGGTTGGAAGTGGTTTGACAAAATCACTTGTATGATGGCTGCTTACGTAGCCATTCTGTGATATGTCAGCAGGTAATCTTCTAGCCTCGAGGCACTCCATTGACTGATCCATGGTAGAGATGACCAAAATGACGGCTGACTCTGACGGCTCGAGAGAACTTGGAGAACATTTTAAAAAATAAGTACGCTACCCCCCAAGTCGATTGATTGCAGCTTTCCGGGGACGGTGCCCCCTGAATACGGTCGGTAACTGTTCTCCAATAACGGTTCCACAATATCGTCAATTCCCGGGTACATTCGGATCTACAACAATGCGCAGGTACGAGCACTTTTTTGTTGTAGCATCTGTTTATAAGAGACTAATTCGGATCTGATCGGACACACGCCACGTCATGCCTCCTTCTTTCTCTTTCAAACGGCCTCGCTTTGATCGTACTCGCGGCTATCTCTCCACACTATCTAAATACACTCCTTTGAATTCCACTCTTTCTGCTGGACTCCTCGTGTCACGAGGGCCTCGTGCAATAGTCTTGTGCAACATCATTCAAAATGGTCTTGGCAACTGATGGCCCGATGGGTAGATCTAACTTGAGATGCTAAAACACTGTTTCCGAGGGGTTTTTGACGCATATGTACTGGTATTTCTATCCCGAAGACCAGCGGCCGCGGAAATCCCTCCCGCACTCATGATTCGGCGCTGATCCCATGTTTCGATGAGCACAGTCTGTTCCCCTATCTTATTCCCAACTACGGATCCTTAATCCCATCAGGTAATATTGTGGTTTTTAGGCAGGTGGCAATGAGCAGTTGTCCGAGTCAGTCATCCACGTGATCACGTTGTTTGGTTGTGAATTCCAAGCAAAACTGTTGCCTCAGATTCCCCATCCCTGCCATTCTCAATTGGCCCAATGCCTCGCAAGATCTCCGCCGTTCATTCAACAGACACAATCAAACTGGCACTGCACCACGACTTATTTTCCATCTCTTCCCACAATCAGGGGCACAATCCTGCCGACCCTGACTGTATCCCTGGATGTGATGGCGAATCTTGGATGACCCCTTTAACACCTCAAAGTTCCCACATATATTTATCTCTGGCCACAAGGTTGCCATATCTTCCATCTCTTCCCACAATCAGGGGACCCTGACTGATGACATCTTGGCCAATAGAATCTCAATTGCTTGCCCTATTCAATACTGAATGGTGCTGCAGGCAATGCAGAGATGCTGGCTTGCTTTGCATCCACCTGGGCGGCCCAGTCTTCCACAGTTCATGACTGTTGATAGGGCGGAGCCTTTCAAGGTGTAATAAAGTTATTTCATTTTCAGGATCCCAATGTAAGGATGCTTTATATGCCGATGCTTCTGGTTATTCCTAAGCAGCACCGGCCATGTAATAGTACTTACACAATAGCTAATGGTTGGCATGGCCATTCAGATGAATTCGGAATCAGTCGAAGCGACACTTCTCCTGTGTGGAACTCCAGATGCATACAAATGGGGTGACCCTGGAGGGGCTTTCTCTTCTCTACCACCCACGATTTGTCAGAACCCGATGCCTCCGGCCTTGTCTCGGCCAATGGACAATCCGCAGGACTTGAGAGCCCACCCTGTGTGAATGTTTCACCCCAATAGATTCATCTCAAGCGAGGCTGACAGTTGCGAATAGCATTGCAACCGAAACCGATACTATCATTGTGGAGCAACCAGAGCCTGCCGCCTGGATTCCCCCGTCCCTCATTCCATTCAACATTCTAGCCGAAGGGGAAATGGCTGCGGTTCTGACACCACTGCCGCCCGTATTTCCTTCAGTTCACACCCCTGGCGGGGACGAGGAGGACTGGGAGGAGCGCAACTCGTACGATCTCACCATTGCCCGTCATCCATACCACCCGCAGGGATGGAATGATCGGCTCCCTGGCCCCGCCCCCGCCGTTCCTGTCCTCGGCATGTTGGTCCTGTGGGCTGCTGAGCACCTGGAGCTGTCCCTTGCTGCGCTTGGATGGGTTCGATCGTGCGTTGACCCCTCAATTCGCATCAGGACGTCTGATGCTGGTACCTCCATTGTCGGTGTTCACACAGATGATTTGGATGGTATTTCGTCGACTCCAGCGGCCGCGGCTGAAGCTCGGCAAGGGATCTAGTTCATTTACGATGTGACTGAGGTCCCGCGCACTGCGACGTCGCTTGGCATGACCATCGAGTACGACGCGGACCCGGGGACTATTTCCATCTCCTCGCGCCCGTACCTCGAACGCATCCTCGCGCGCTATGGCATGTCGGGCTACAACCCCAAGTTCACGCCCCTCGCCGTCGGTCTCGAGCTGTCATCCTCGCAGAGCCCTGCCACGCCTGAATACAGCGCGTTCATGGCCGACAAACCCTACCACAAAGCTGTCGGATCCATCCAGCACACCGCGAACACCATACGTCCCAACATCGCATACTCCGTTAACCGCCTCGCTGCGTTCCTCCACTGGAAAGCCGTCCAGCACCTGCTCGCGCACCTCAAGGGCGCTCTCGACTACAAGATCACTTACCGTCGAAGTGCCACGAGCGGGATTCGTCCCCTTGGATGGGTCGACGCTGACTACGCGGCCGACCTGGACACCCGCCGCTCCACGTCGGGTGGGAGTGTGTCGTGCTCGTCGAAGAAGCAGGCAACAGTGGCGCTCTCGACGACGGAGGCCGAGTACGTCGCGCTGACGCGCAGCTCGAAGCAGGCGATGTGGATGTACGCCTTCCTTGACGAGCTGTGCATGCCTCAGGAGCGCCCCGCCGTTCTCTACAACGATAACATGGGCTCGGCGGCGCTTGCGAGGGATGTGAAGGGCGACGGGCGCGTGAAACACATCGATATTCGCGAGCACTACATCCGTGAGCGCGTCGCGGCCGGGGATGTCGAGATTCAGCACGTCCCTTCTGATGAAAACCTCGGGGACATTTTCACCAAGGTCCTTCCCCGCGACGCCCATCTCGCCATCGCTCGTGTGCTGGGTTTGACGGAGTAAGAGGCGGAGCGGAGATGCTCGACGAGGGGGAGTTTCTGTTCCCCTCATACACGGTCACTTCTATTCTCTATTTGTCTTACTATACTGATACTGTACGGCTCGTTCTCGCCACGGGGAGTGTTGAAGTATTGGCTCGACTGGCCATATTGTCGGCGCGCGAGCGCTTGATGGGAACCTAGTTCCCATTTCGGCGTTCGCGTGCGTAGACCAATCCCCGTGTTAATCTGTACCACCACCCCGAGCGGAGTTTCTTTCCGCTCGGATTTCCTTCCGCTTATTCCGTCTTACTTATGGTGCGGTTCACTTAGTCACCACCAATTTGTGACAGCAGTTATTACGGGTTCAAGAAAATCGGATTTTTTATCCCTCTTGTTAAAGTGCTCAGTTTAGCAAGAGGAAACTTTCTACGAGAGCGATTTTCATTAAATTAAAAAATGAGAGTAATTCTTTTGGGGCCGCCCAATTTGGGACTGCACACCACACCGACTGTGAAGCACAAAGAAAAAGATCCGACTGCGTTAAGCGAAATTGCACAGTCGCGCGGGCCTGCCGTTCATCAAGGATTGACTGCTGTGGCCTCAATTAATCGTGTTTAGAACTTGTTTTACATCAGTCTAATACTGCACGGTATGAATGATATTTTTTCCCCTCTCATCCTTGCACCATCTTGACGTCGCGGCGCCGGGAGCCCTTCGCAAAACACGGGATGGTTGCCCGCCCTGAGTCACTCCTGGCGAGGGACCGTCTCCGCGGAGCCGGGCTCTGTGAGACATTAACATTCCTCAGCGCAATCACCTTGCACCATCTTGACGTCGCGTCGCCGGGTGCCCTTCGCAAAAACACGAGATGGGTGCCATGCCCCGAGTCACTCTTGGCCAGGGACCGTCTCCGGCGACCCTCCGCGGAGCCGGGAGACTCACGGATGAGTCATGGGTCTGAGTAGTATAAAAGGCCCACCTTTTCAAGGGGAGACTTCAGCTTTCTCGCCCTTGTCGCTCGCGCACTCAAGAGACTCGAATTCTTTGCCCTCCCGCCTGCTTTCCTCATAGCTCCTTTCCGTCGGGAAAAGCATACACAACCGCTTTCAGTGGACTGGTGGACACTGGAGATTTTTACCTGGGAGGAGAGAACTCCGCCCGCACACCAGCATATCCTGCTAGTGGTCAGGTCCCACAGGGTTTTGACCAGAAGTCCTGCCATACTTGTGGCCGGCCAGTCCACGATTGCACGCACCTATCTATTTACCTACGTTTTATCCGCAGCATATGTATTAGCTGTAGCCGTTTAAACACTACGTCTTGCCACTGGTCAATCTTGATGACCAGCTCTTTGAAGGCTACTGCTGAGACCTAATCTTGATGTGCACCTGACTTGGCACTCTTGAATATCACCTTGGCATTGTGTTCCAGCTGCTTGTACATCGCGGCACGCGAATCTAGAGATTATCATCTCAGCGACAGCCAACTGGGGAATAATAATGAAGGTGGCCTCACACCAGTAGCATGCTTCTAACATGGACAAACGTCCCCAAACCTACGCTGGCAATTTTTTAAAATGTTGACTGCTTGTCCTTCGAACCTTTCAAGCCCTCCAATGTGCGCTACCTGTACCATGATGGATTTTACAGCCGATCCTGAAAGTAATGAGAATGTCGATTTTTTTTGGCTCGAGTTCTCAATTTGGCAATGCCAAAGCGGGCGGTCGCAAGTTCGATTCCTGGCGCCTGCAATTTCACTAACAAATCCAATCAGGGTCGGGAAGGCTTACCGAAGGTATCGGCGACATTAAATCTATCACAATGCCCTCATGCGAATTTTCAGTGCCTCATATTAGATAGGATGTGCAAAAGCCGCACGAGCCGCATGCGGCATTTTGTGCATTGTGCAAAGCCGCACGGCAAATTTGAAATCTGAGTGGTGTCAATTAACTATTGTCATAGAAGCTTACCTGAGGTCACGTGTGCTCACCTCCCGACGCGTCTTCACGACCCGCAGACGCGTCGTTCTCGCGTGTTCCCACCACAAATGCCATTGCAGACACTCGGGACTCGTAAAAACATGTTTGCGAGCGTACAGGGCGGTTGACAGGGGCTGACTTCCAAATGCGGTAATAGCACTCTTTCTATCACAGATTTCTGGCACACCACCCAAATCCATTACATTTTTGAACACGTGACTGTATTGCCCTCACTGCAAGCCATTGTAACAGCAATCAATAGCCCTGATCATTCTGTTCATTTTGGTCTATTCAGATTCCCCTCGGACGCGATATTGACCTTTCCAGAGGCCAAAAAGTGCTTACATTGCCAAACATGTGACTGCATTGCCCGCAATGCAATCCATTACATTTTCAACTGTGTGACCCTATTGCCCGCGATGCAATCCATTATACTGTAGTATTTCGTTCAAATCGACAGTCACGCATCACGCACCCCCCTATCGATATCGAAATTTGGCAAGGGTCACGCATCACGCGGCCGGTTGTCGAATCTCCCGAGGGTCACACGGGGCTCAAAATTGCCTGGAAGACCCAAAAAAGCGAAATTTTCGTTTCGATGTCGAAAATTTCGCTGGTGTCACGCCAAATTTTGGCTGCTGTCGAAATGTCGAATTGATTTTTGGGGTCACGCGTCACACCCAGTGTCGATTTGAACGAAATACTACAGTATTTCTAACCGCATGACTCTCTTGCCTGCACTGCAATCCATTACATTTTCAAACGCGTGACTGTATTGCCCTCACTGCACGCCATTGGATTTCCAAACAAGTTCAATTCCAGCGCAGTCGCAGAGCAATCTTCTGAGGCCCACGTACCTGATAGCCCTGATCATTGCGGTCAATTTAGTCTATTCAGATTCCCCCTCAAACGCGATATTGGCCACAAAGTGCTTTACATTGCCAAACATGTGACTGTATTTGCCCCTGGTAGGAGCCCGGATTATGGTAGACTCGCTACCGGTACGTTTTCGGTAAGGGACTTGTTGATCACGAGACGAGAAGAGGGATCAAAAAGCTTCCTCAACGAACTGGAACATCTGGTAAGCATTTTGGCAGGGCCCGCTAAACCAGTGTCGGGACTTGGAATCATTTATTTCTCAACCTTGAAAAAAAAGAGTCAGATTTGATATAGAGAAAGATGATTATTTTTTTATTTCAAGTCCAATGAGCTCAATTTGTTTTTCAGCATATAGTGGAGGCCGTGCCCATCGTCACGGGGTCCGCGCACAGACGACGATCAGCACCTTTCAGAGAACTCAAAAAAGAAGTTGGTCTCATTCGGCTTGGAATTAAAAGTCATTCGATATTCACTAAGGGACTTTTGACACATTTTTTTTCAAGGTAAAGGACCTAAATGTTTCCAAGTCCGGTCATTGATTTAGCGGGTCCAAAACGGCAACCGGAAATCCCAGCCGCTTCGCGACCGTGAAAAGGGCAGTCCCGTGTCGTTAGAAGTGGTTGGTCACGAGCCTATGATTATCCCTTGGGAGGTCGGATACAGTCTCCTACCCTGCTCACTTACGGGGTTGGGGAAGACAGAGTAGTGGGAGTTTTGAGCTGAATCACAGTGGACGGACCGTAGTCATACAGAAAGAAGCACTCATTGCCGACTATAAAACCTCCGAACTTCAATGCCCCAACCCCTCCAGATACGAAGCGCTGGGAGAACTATAAGCCTATCCCTGGAAAGGGAAAGGCTGTCTCCATTGAGGGTCTTCTCACCGGCGTCGAACGCAACGATGATCAGACGGTTGAGTATTTCATCGTGGACCCTGAGAAGGTTACGTTCCATGAGCAGGCGCCTATCGCACCCAAGGCCGAGGAAAGTCCAACCAAATTGGGTGTGAATATTGCATTGTGTTTTGTGATCCAATATTTACGGTACTTCCAGTGAATACTGGTACCCCTGCGCGGCTCAAGTTCACGGGCTTCTTTGGAAGTCAGGGGACAGACGCCACGTCGGGAGAACCGTCCTTGAAGAAGCGCAAAACTGCTGATCGCGCAACGAAGAATCCGAAGATAAAGGTGAAGGGACATCTACAGGTCGGCGAGCGACTAGACGCTAAAGGACTTATCTTACATTTGATTAAAATGAAATGTACCATCACCATTAAATTTCGAGCTCAACCTCATTCGATTAAGATCCCCGTAGCGTAGCACAGGCACACTGCTAGTTCACTACAAGCAGCTGCTCGGCCGCTTCGCGGCCTCGCATCCGCTTCTGGTGAATCTCAACGGCCACTTTTTATGAGTCCATCCAGGAGGCGAGCGATCATCCCGATCATAATATCAACCTCTTTGACCACCCCACCCTTTCAACGGCCTCGGCAGGGTCTGGAAACCGTCCGATGACCCCCCGTTTTGGATTCAGCGTTCCGATTCTGATTTTCCCCGATTTTTCGGGGTTCAATTTGAGCCTGAAACAAGTTATACTGCCTCTCTACCAAATGTCAATTCCTCCCGAAATGAGGTTGGTGTTAGTCTAGTTGTTACCGCGGGGGTCGGATCGTGTAGCCGCACTATTATGTAATCTGACATAAGCAGAATCTGAGTCGCGGAATCCCTTCGTCCACGACGCGACATTTCATTCAATTTACTGCAGAACATGTTAACGAAGCGGTTCCTACAATTCTGTCTCTTCAGAATTTTAAATTAGGTACTAGAACACGGTATTCAGAATCGGGGGCTTTGTCATACTAGTACCCGGATTTCGGCCGAAGACAGATGCAATGCACAAGTTTTCAAAGTTGCTTCCAAGGGTATGAAACATGCTGGAAGAAAATTACAAAGAGCTCGGGAACATAACCGAATACTTATAGCCCTGTAATATGGGCCAAAGAAATTGAGGAAGTGCAAAACTGGCTGCATAAAAAAGCTGTTCGCGGCCGGTCTCGAACCATTGCTTACACCATATTACCTAATAAGCTCGCTACACGATCGGACCCCCGCGGAGAGTCGGAACTCCCTCCCGCCGATTGCTTGGGCCAGTGAGTTTCAGCTGCGACGGTTGGGACACTTGGCACCTCTCATCGCCTGTGGAGGTTGATTTGGATGAGCTCCCAGAGCTCATTGATTTCGATATGTAGTTGTCCGTTGGTCGTTAGACAGAGCTGTGCACCATTGACACATGATTGTTCCGTTGGTTGAATGATTGATCGGCCATTACTATCGAATTACCCGAACGGCCATCGTCAGTTGCAAATGCGGCACATTCTGCTGCTGTAGATTGGCTGTAGAGCTAGTACGAGGTTCTAGGAGATTCTCAGTTCCGAGACCTGACTTAAGTCTACTCAAGTGACTCCGAGTTGACTTGCACTGACTTGCAAGTCAAGTCAAGTCTCAGTTCCGACTCGACAAGTCGCGTCAGCGAAGTCGACTTAAGGACAGCCAAATCCAAGTCGCGGCTTCCAACTTTTCCAGGAAGGTTTGACGGATGTTCGATTTCTTTCCCATTTGGGCCGTTTCCGAAGAATTGTCCATAACTCGGTCAGTTATTCACGGATTTCCTTGAAACCAGGCTATATTTGTCAGGCCAATTCACGCGCAAAAAGTAAGGAAAATATCTCATCTTGAAAGACGTGGGAATCCAGGCAGTGTTGGGCATCAACTCCGTCTAGCGAGATCCAGGCATGTTCAAATAACCTAGTTTTTTGTGAGGGATGACTTAGATGCGTGATACAATCTGTCATAGAATCAAAAACACCACAGGCACTTTTTTATTTGGGCCGAGGTTCCAGCACTGCCACACCCGTTATGGAGAGTTCCATGACCTCTGGTTTAACAACCAAACCAGCCAGGTCAATTTCAAGCAGACAGGGCTGCTCAGAATAGTGCTGGGTACCATCTGGCAATTTGCAGCATGCAATTAGCTCTCCATACCAAGTCACGCTTTTCGAAATGTGGGGGAAAACAAACAAGCTAGGCTGTATTTAGCAGGGATAAGGAAACAGTTGAAGGATTTAACCTCAGAGTTCAAGGTATCGCTCAAAACCATTGGCATCTTCCTGCGTGGCTGTCTACCTTCCTGCACCTCCATCGTCGGACTGTCGGCGACACTCGCACGTCGCCAAGACACCACCGTCATTTGTGCCAGTCTCGGTCTCTTCGACGGCAAATTCCACACGGTTCGCCGTACAAACGAGTGCCCTAACATCCAGTTCATCCTCGACATCCTATCCCATGGTTTGTCAGGCTACGAATTCCCTGATATCCTTCAGTACCTCTACAGTGGCCGCAAACTGGTTATTCATTGCTCGTCGCTAGACATTGTATTGCGATGCTATGTATATATCTGGCGGCTCAGAGTTCGGCGGGGCAGCGTCGTGTAAATTCCCGACACTATTGAGTCGAAATACAGCACCGCTTCTCCAGAATGAAGAGCTACCAAGCCCCTGGATTAAAGACCAGGCCAGCAGGAGTAAATCAGGAGAGACAGTTTTGTTCAGAATCGCGCTGGCTACCACCTCGAATTCAAACCGAAGGAAATCGCTCTCCATAAAATGTCAGTTTTGCGCGACACAATGCCAAATAACGCGCAGCATCCCTGAACTCGGTAAGAGATTGCTCAGCTGCATCGCGCTCCCTGCGTGTCAGTTTCAAGTTTTTTTGCGAGCTGGTTCAGCTGTAGTGGTCGGGTCGCTCGGTGTCAATGGTGAAGATTTCGGCGTGGAGGGAATGGCAGGGAATTGCAAATTACGTGTGGTACGCGCGAGGCAAAGAGAGTAAAGCAGAGGGCGCTTTGCAAGGATACAATCCAGGCTCGATTTCTCCAGACGCGGGTTGCCGTAGTGCTGGTTGAGAAACGCGATGTAGCCGTGTTTTTCGAGCAGAAATTTAGCTTTGAGGATGTGCGGTCCAACCGGCGCAGGTACCGCTTATGAAAATGCGATTAGGTTGCAATTGATTTAAAAGTAATCGGAAGTACATTGAAGGAGTTTGGTTGCCGCTGTGATTAAACTTTGCTGTTCCAAAACAACTCCTCGTCCCAACGTCCCAGCTGTTGGAATCTCGGGCGGCTGAGCGAGCATCGGAGCTCGGCCAATCGTGGGAACGGGCGTCAGTCAGCACTCGGGCTGACTGATGCGCCCAAGAAACATTACTCAGCAGGTTGAATAGTATAAAAGCAGATAGTTTATTGTACCTACGGTACCTCATCCGTTTGTAACCAACCTTGTTTTGGCTTCTGTGTCATCAGGAAGTCACACAAGATGAACACTTAAATTCCTTCACCAGCTGCACGTCCGGCGCGACCTTTTCCCTGCCAAACGATGTCAACCGTATTCGAGAAACCCAATGAAATACTGTCGAGAATCGACTTCGCACTGATTCCGTTTGAAAACGCGATGGTAGCGATGATGATTGTCGTTATATTCCGGCGCACAAAGGCTATGGTATATCCGAGTACGCTGCATTTTGTCCGCGGAAGGAGGTCGGACTATTACTCGTTATCCACAAAAGTAACCGGAAATTCGGTTTTAACGGCATCCAGATCAGATTTTGGCCATCCTTGTGGCCAGATTATCAATTTACTATTGGTTTGGCATAGATTGTGACATTTGAACCTGAGGTGCAACCTCTCCTACTGAGTACATCATTAAATTTCGGAATTGATCGAGGATTGATGGTATTCCCCTCCTAGGCATTGTCCTGATGGTATTTTTGGATATTCTAAAACTTGATAATTAGCCTTAGTTAGGTCTGTTAGAGCACGCAAATTCTTGGGGGAAGAAAGACCTCCCAAATGCCTTCACGAATAAACTAAAAAGCGGACAAAATCACCGCCTTAATCAAAAAATGATTTAGACTCTAATTTTCACAGCAACGAAAGAGCACTAGATGGGAATTTTGTGTTGAAAATGTTGAGGTATGTCCCTTTGTTAATTCTAGACAAAGAATCTGCTGAGAGTCGCTGTACTCAGCATTGCCAAAAGTAACCGAACAACCCGGACCAGCCTCCCTCCGGCGCATAGCATGATTATCAGCAGATTATTTCGGGTGTGATTCAAGAATACATGTTCCCCAACATTTCTAGGGGAAAAGTTCTACCAATGTTGTTTTACATGACTGACAAGTTTGGTTTTACAGCCGATGTCGGAACCGAAGGCGCGAGCGAACATTTCTCGTTTTGGAATGTTTTCAGAGAATTGTGCGTAACTGAACCAGTTCTCCACGGATTTGGATGGAATGTAGGTAGATCTGTCTTGCCAATTCATGCGAATTACTGATAGAAAGGATTTTATGAAAATATTATTTATTGGGTAATCTGTGTTTTTCGGCTGTTTTCACGCCGAATGCCATCTAGCTAGGCTCGAATCCAGCTTGTCTATGAAAGCAAGCTTGTCGATAGACAGGCTGGTCGATCTGAGTTTGAAATGACGTAACAAACTTCTTTCCTAAAAAGGTTATTGGTGTTTCCCTCTCTCCGAAGAAAATTCAAGTTAATTTTTACCTCGGCCAGATCGCGCCTTTCTCTCCAACTCATCCCCACCCATCCGAGAAAAAACGGCGAAGATCTGGGTGTGGTAGGTGAAGATTTGTATGCTTTGCTGTTGTTTGCATCATGCCGTAACTCACTTTAACTCATTCGGGAGCGCGGTCCGGAATAACCTTTTTGGGAAAGAACTTTGTTACGTGATTTACAGCTGATGTCAGTACCGAGGGCGCGGATCGAAAATTTTCTGTTTTGGGATGTTTCCAAAGAATTCCCTATATCTCTGTCAGTTCTTCACTGATTCACATAAAAACTAAATAGATCTACTCAGCTAATTCATGCACAATTAGTGATAGAGAGGAACTTGCGAAAATATTATGTATTAGGTATTTTCTGTTTTGGGGCTGTTTTTGCACTGAATACTGTCTAGCATGGCCAGAACATGTCCCAGTGACCTAGAATTTTGGGAGAGACAACATGCATACCTGACAAAACATGTGATAGAGCCAGAAGTGAGGATACTTTAGTTACAGTCCTTCTAGCTCCAGTGAGAACATTTGGCAGTTTTTGGCTTTCAGAGATATTGCCAAGATCACATTCATCTGGACATTTCATCACTGCATTGTGATCACATCACTGCCGCATGCGCCCACATTGCGACGTCGCCATTCCACTCACTAACTAACTGGATAGTCGTATTCAATGGCCACTTGTCTCGGTGTGAGGGCTTTCCACCGCATTTCTGGATGACCAGATACACTGAAGTCTTTATTTCCTATTAGAAATGTGTTGGAGTGCACTACCAAAGACAGCAAATATATATATTAGCAGTTATGGCTTCATGAGATGTATTATAGTATCCCCAAGTCCCCTTCCCTCAACTATCAGCCCGACTGGACATGAGCTGAGCATACTAGGAGGGTTTCTGCCCTGGAGAGGCCCAGTTGCCCAGTAATTAAAATTATTTCCCGATTCTGTCCCATACATCAAATAGTACCGCTTTCCTGGGAATGTTGAGCAATAATTCTGGTATAAAGGCCAAAATTAAAAATCCGGCCTCATAGCTGTGTGAATGTAGCTTAGAGATATCACTTTCCCTGCGGAAGCGAACCAATTTGTCTTGAATTGAAAAAGCCTTAGACTTTTCCCGCAATTTCAACAAAATCAGCAACTACTAGCTGTGAAAAGAGAAATTTGTCAATTTTTTGCAGAGCTGGCTCTCAGCATACTACTAGAGGCTGCATGTATCACAAACGAGTTCATAATCAAGTCAGCGGTCTAAAACAAAGTGAAGTACTTGAACTGTGACAAATGTCACACCCTTGTGACGGATCGATTCGTGCAACCAAATTGGCCAGCTATGGCTGAATTTCTCGCCTTCTCTTCCCAAAAAAAATAGCGAAGGGGCTGCTGGCTATCTGAAACGAATGTTTGTCCTTGAAATTGCACAGTAATTTCAAAAATCATTGATTCTGTTGAAAATACTGTTTGCGACTGAGTTCTGAGAACATCGTCAAAGTCAGTAATCATGGAGCCGCACACCTAATGGCGAGTTTTACACTCGCAAACCTTGCCTTGCATTCAAATTAGAAATTTCAGATCCAGAGCCGTCATAAACAGGTGTTTTCTTGTCCCGTACCAGTGAAAGTCCGAAGAAATTAATATTCTGGTGGATATTTTTGGAGGAACAGACATTTGTACACTCAAGGAATATTCTGTCTCACCAAACCGAGTTCATGCGGTGTGTGAGGGAGCGATTATACGAGGGAACATGCAAGATTGAGACGTGAAAGAGAACAAACAAAGATAAACACGCCGCTCCGATCAAGGGCGGTGCCAGTCCCCATTATATCTATGCTGGTGAGCCCATTACTTGATCGTCGCGTATTTTCACCCCATGATGTTATTTCTGTGTCCATCGCATTCATTGTTCTCGGCTCAATATTCAGGTCCTTCATGCTTGTCTTCTTACTGCTCCTTTGCTTCTTCTCGACGCGTAATTTATCTGGAGAGTATGGTATGGTATGAAGGCCCCGCCTACCCGCCCAGCAGAGATTGCACTCCTTCACCACCAGTACTACACGAATTCTCATGATATTAGATACCAAACAGGTCCTAGATGCGTTGAAGATTGTGTTCCATTCAATTCAACGTGCTTCCCATGTTTGAAACCCGTGTCACATGCACAATTCGCGTCAAAATCACGGCATAAACAATCCCAAACTGGCACGAAATAGGCCATACAATCAGCCCAGCCAAGGTTTAATATTATGATTAAATATGCCCACAATATCGTAATATAATCGTACTGTAACATAATCTAACGAGCTATAATCCCAGGGCCTAAAATTATGCCCGAGCTATATTTAATCATAACTTTGGAATTATAATTGATTATAATATAATACAAGCGGCTGCTCGGCCGCTTCGCGGCCTCGCATCCCCTTCCATTGGGCGCAACATTCAACTGTGGAGGTTGATGTTGAGAATTATATCAGCTTGAGAATAAGTACCGAGAAGTCTGACCGTTGGTACCCACCGCCCTACAAAAGGCGCAGATAGAATCTGTTGCTACTCGTTATGACCAAAAGTAACCGGAAATTCGGTTTTAACGGCATCTGATCCAAATTTTTCTCATTCTTGTGGTCAGATTCTCAATCTATGAAGAGTTTGGCATGTATCAGCACACTTGAACCTGAAGTGCAACATCTCATACCAAGTGTATTATTAAATTTGGAAATTGATCAAAAATTGATGGTATCTCCCTCCTTGTGATTGTCTTGATGGTATTTCTGGATATATATTAATATCTGATAATTAGCCGTTGACCTATAGAAATATGCGCAAAAAATCTAGGGGGTGTACAGTCTTCCTAAATGCCTCCATAAATAAATTAAAAGAGGGCAAAAATCTCTGCCTTGATCAAAAAATCATTTAGATCCCGATTTTCACAGAAAGAAAGTGCAGTGGATGCTGTTTTTTGATTGGATATGTTGAAGTATGTTCCTTTCCGAATTCTGGATAAACATATCCTGCCAAGAGGCACCTCTTCCGGTTACTTTTGGTCATAACGAGTAGTTCACATGTCGAAGTTTATTTAAAAGCCGGCCTAATGCGGCAGAAGACGGCACCGCGGAGTTAGAAGTTATTTGGTGAAACAATCAACGGTGCCGGCCTGGAGTGCCTGTGTCAATTATGATCCCGCGATACCTCCGTTGGCTCCGAGTGGCCGACTGCTCCCAACTTCTGGGCTTGTCGTTCCTGACATTCCCGTCAAGCTGTCTGATAGATCTACGAAAGTGGAACTGACTGGACCTAATAAACCTTTTGCGATGAGCGTCATGGCCGCATGATGATTGCGACAGAATTTATAACCCAGTATATCTGATAGATATAAACAGATTCTGTGCTGATCTCTAGATATCTTACATCTGACACTACAACAGGTATCGTTCGGATGAGGCCTCATTCCTCAGTGCTTACCCAGAGGTAAATGAAGGGTTATCAAAACTTTTGGCAGCCGTTAATGCGGCACGAGTTGCTAGACTCGTAACCAGTCTGCCTACGCCGTTCTAACAAGGCGAGCTTGTTGGAATTAAGTGTCGGACTGGCCTCCTGACGCCAAGCATATTACATAATATTGGAAATTAACTCACATCGTTCCGCCTCCGTCGACTCTCGACGCGCTTTCTGCCTCTTATCACCACCTCCTCGCGCCGGAATCGCTTTCAATTCGTTCGCCAGTCTTTTATTATGTCACAATCAAGACCTTATCTCGTCCGGTCCAGGCGGAGCCGGCGGATTGGGGAGTGAGATGTAGTAAGGCTCGAGAAATGAATCGAATAAAAGACTAAAGAATACAACGGTAGTGCTACTGTATTTATACTGTTTAACTAGCCATGAGAACTAACTACTTAAATATACACAACACAATAAGAACACGAGGAAGTCGCGACGAACTGTCAACTATTATTAAAAGTACACGTATTGTAACCCGTTGGTAACCTGAAGCCTGATACTTCTTGGTAACGCTATTGTCCTCGCATTTCCCATGCTTGTCCTGGCAGGTTCCCTAATGGCCGATGACGTGGCTTCTAAGTCCGATATTCCGGATATCCGAAGATAAAGATAAGGAATTGATAAGGCGTTGTCACGATTAGATAGTGTCGATTCGTGACAAGGCCACCAGTTGTGCTTTCCAGCGTGTGCAGCGACTCAGAAGAGGCGAGTCCGGAGTAGTGTTGCCGGGGTTCGGTTATGTTCGGTTTTTTCCGCAATTTTCCGAACCCTGAACCGAACACATGCCGAACCTGGGGTTCGGTTCTCAGTGGTTCGGACCAGGTTCAGACGCGGTTCAAACCCCAATGAACCTGTAGGTATTCCAAGAACACGGAATGGCTCAGATAATTCAGGAAAGAGATCATTAAATCGAGTTAGATCATAGAGACGTATCTGTTCCAACTCGGTTTTGCGGATTCGAATGGCAAGCCTTTCAATTTTGATCCGCCTCCAGGCAAGCTAAATATGTATCAGATGGTCTTGGGAATTGGATCAAATCCATACATGACGCCAAAGGTGCCTCTGTAAAGCATATCTTGAGTATGACATGGCTTCAGTTGAGATTCAAGAAGCAAAAGTACCTGTGAATGCTGGCCAAATGGCCCCGAAAAATTTCACAGAAAATACTAATTGGTCATCGAAAACCGCGAAATAATTACCATATTTTACGCGGAATCCGACGCCCAAATCGAATCTAGCACCATGTCCATGATGTGATCTCTTCACCAAGCGCAAAGCACTCACAGTTGAGAACGCCCGAACGGCGTTAAAATCTCTGCTCCCAACTGATACTCCCACGTTGCCAAGGAACCAAGTGGGCCGCTGACATTGACACCAGTCGTTCCCGCCAGGCCATGTAACGCAGTGGCAAACTGCGACGATGGCGCTCCGGTCGTCGGATATCGCGCGCCGTGCCGCTGCACAAGGTGCAGCTGGTCAAGTGTTCAGCCAGCTGGGATTATCGGCGATGCGTTGGCAAGCCCCAGCCAGCTCGACTCGACGGATCGCCATGGGGCGAGGTTGCCAAAATTATGGAGCACGTCGAAGCCTGTGGCGAGAGATTTCCCCTTTTTTCTGTCCGCGTCCGCCGTGGAGGGATTCACGAGCGGGAAGACGCTGTCGAACTCGGAGATGATTGGCGCCGTTCCGACGGCGTCGGCTTCGTCTCCAGCTGGATACAAAGCCAGTTAAGGAGCGTCTCTTTAAGAGATACGGGAAGGAGGACGCACTTGGAGTTGGCCCAGCAAAGCCCACTTGGTTCGCATCGGGGAGCGCAGGGTCGGGCGCAGTTATAGTCTGACCGGCGGGGGAGATATGGTGTGGGTCGGAATGGTTTCGATATGGTTCTGGTCCGGGATGAGCAAAGAGAATCATGTTGTATGTCATTTCTCTCATTCGTCCCGCTGAAATTCTGTCAGTTCTCCCAATTCTCCCACACTTACTGAGAGGTCTAAGTAGTTCAAAGCGTTCAAGGTATGACGACGACCCCCCACTCCGCCTTGCTCTTTCCCTATGTTCTCCTTCCCTCTCCTCTTCGGTCTCTCTTACCAGCATGGACGACACTAACACCCTCTCTTCACAGACCCCAACCCTCCGCAGGCCGTGCTCCTTTCCGGAGGATCGGCCCTCCACCTCCTCCAACGCCACCTCCTCCTCTGTCACCACCATCCGCGACCACAGCACCACTCAAAATGGCAGCCCTCTGAATGCACCTCTATTGCCTTAGGTCACTCATGCTTTTCAAAATGCCAGCCATTTGAATGCACCTCTATTGTGTCAGGTCATGCTTTTCGAAATGGCAGCCATTTGAATGCACCTCTATTGTCTCAGGTCATGCTTTTCAAAATGCCGGCCATTTGAATGCACATCTATTGTCAAGTCATCCTTTTCAAAATGACAGCCATTTGAATGCACCTCTATTGTGTCAGGTCATGCTTTTCAAAATTCCAGCCATTTGAATGCACCTCTAGGAAATGGACAGTCGCCTCCTGGAGCACGCACTCGTCCATCATGACGACAATGCCAGGCTTGTCGGTGTTACCCGCCAATCGGCGGAGCTCAAGGATAACATTCTTAATGTTTTCTCGAATTTCATCAATAGGTATTAGACCAAGGGTCAGGGCAATTTTAACAAAATGTGCAGAATTAACAATAGTACGAATAGATAGTAGCCCAAGGGCGTAATTGAGAGAGTATATGAGTGAGTGCCCACCAATGTGATAAATTAGAAGGGAGAGATCATTTTCAAACTTCGTAAAGCCCTTCATCGAGCGCAGGCCTTGCACGCCTTGCTTCAAAGATCTGAGCTGTCATAGTGTTGATGCTGGCGCTATTTCGAATGGCGGTACTGCGGTCCTTTGAATAAAGAATGCAAGTCACAAATGGAGATGTGTGAGTGCTCTTGGCTTTGGGCGCGCTGCTTGATCCGACCTTCACTTGCAGCTCAGGCTCCCTGATTGCGTCCTTAGAACTCGGTTTTGAAGCTTGAAGGCTAAGCGAGACTTGAGGATCGAGGCACAGCTTGAGGGGCGTAGGTAGAACCAGCAGATATCGTCAAAGCACCGAGGACAGCCGCATTGAGTGACGGGGGAAAAGCTGAGAGAGGAAGAGGCGGCAGGTTGATGTGGTGGTCTGCCTTTCGTGGAGCGGCTCGGGTGTGTCCATGTGGGCTGTGCGCCTGAGAGAACAGATCTTTACCAGGATGATCGGTCCTTTTGAACGGAAATTAAGAGGCTGATCGGCGAGGTCGAAAATAATAGTGGCGGGTCCAGTTCTCTGGACTGACGTTAATTTCGGATGTACCCGCTAGTAGACAAACCTGAAAATAAAATAGGAAATATGAAGCACAGATAGAAGTCGCCGTAATGACAGTGGGAAAAATGGAAGAATACAAACAGGTGCAATGTGATACGAGGCATCTGCTTAATACATGAGGTATGCAAGTCACAAATGGTGTGAATATCATTGGTGCAGACTCACTGGAACAGTATTCAGCTAAAAGGGTGAATGATCAGCTGCAGACCTTGTGAAGCGTCCGCCACAAACTTTTATCCAATTCGAAGCACGCTGGTAACTATCTGGGTATGTGTCGAAATTTTTCGGGCAGTCACGGCCCCGCCAGCAAGGTGTCTAAGTGTCGAACTGGTTTTTTTGGTCACGGGTCACACCCCCTGTCGAATTGAATTAAATAATCCAGTGTCATGGCCCATGTTAAACGATCAAGTCTGGAAGTTGGGTGAATATCCGACTTGTGCTCAACGCACACGCCCGAAACAAGATGATGAGTTAAAGATTGTCAACATTGCACGAGATTCATATCATGATTAGGTACAGTCTGCAGGGCAAGAGCGATTTTATTTTTTGTAAATCTAAATGGAATACAAAGATGCGTGGAGGGGTGCGATAACATGCAGTAAATATATCCTGGAGGACAGTGTGCGAAGATGCAGGGGGTTTGGGCATCTGTTCATGGACAGCATTGGAGATAGAAGGACATCTGGGAGCAGAAGGATCATGACAGACGCAGGACAATGGGGGACCTGGAGAAAGGTGAGAGGCAGTTGCGAGGTCACGATGAAAGAACATACCATCAGGTGACGTCTCATCATCAACGACGATTATGGTATCGTCGGGGATGTGCGTAGAAGACGGAGCTGGAGACGCAAGGTCAGAGACAGGAAAAACCGGATTTCCAGAAGCCCCTGCCGATTCCGGCAGCAATTCCGGCTGATGCCGATTCCGTTGCCGATCTGTTCGATTTGAATTCATTCCACTGTTTTTCGAACAGAGGGCTCCTTCTTACTTATCACATCTGACGCTAATTGTCTTCGTAGTTGGCGGTGGTCAATTTCACATCATCGGTGAGCTCAGCCGCTTCCTCTCGTTGGTGCTATCATCTGCCATTGGAAGCGGTGCGTTTCAATTCCACTCTTCTCGTACATGCTCGAACTCCTCCCTAGTTGGCCAACATCCTGCACTAGCCAATGAATCTATCGACGGCTTCACCATTGTGTGGTGTGTGGGTGAGTGTTGTGCAATGTTACTCTTTGACTGAATTTCAAGTCCTTCTGCAGGCTTTGTCATTCTCCACTGCTTCAAAAGCAGGCCACGGTGATTGGGACACACGGCCGGTACGCCCGCTCCCTTATTTGTTTATCCACGGTAATAATTCTTATTTCAGGTCGCTGCCAATGTCAAAGCAGGTCGATTAATTTAGGCGTAGGGGTATGGGCTCAAAAGATAGCCCTTTCTCCGGTGGTTCGAATGGTACCAAAATTAGTACCAGTGGGGAGTAAAATTCGTTGTGCATTTTGAAAGGGATGGCTGGTGGCGGTGTACGGTCTAGACCGCTCTGCTTCGCGATGAAGGTCGACCTGGACAAGGCAGGAGATATTCGGGATGCGAGTAGTGAAATTATGTCTGATTTTGGGAGTTCGAACCGACACCGGAAAGTCGTCACGCGTGACGTGAGATGTCACACTTTTCGGTGGGGGAATGGCTTCCCCCAGACCCCTTTCGGTGCCCTATCGCTGCTTTTCACTGGCGCCGGCATTTTCCGCTGGCGCGGGGCCTTTGAAACCTACTTTTGTCATTTTTTTCCCCCCGCTGCTGCACTTAAACCATATCCCAATTGGCCCCGTCATCTGATTGCGGAGCACCACTTCGTGGCGCCTCCGTATGCCGAGGCCAATTGCTCTGTGGCTTGGCGTGCCGCTGCTCAAAAAAAAAAGTTTAATTTAAATTTTCGTTGGCTTTGTTATATTTGATGGTGTGTTTCGGGCGCCGGCCCGGACAGCTAGGGTTTTCTACCCCAGACCCCGACCGCTGCCATCAGTTCAAATTTTCAACGCATGTCGAAGTCGAGTTTTAGAGCACAGAATCATCGTGATGCTCTGGAGTGAATAGTTGATTGTACCACTGTACTCGCTATGTAACAATTTGAAATTCATATTTCTGCCCTTTTGAAAGCGTTAATAATTCGATCCCGGTTTCAACCGTGAAAGTCATCATATTCAGCTGATTGAATGTGCTGTCTGGTTGACGGCTCTATTTAACAAAAAAATTACCGGGGGAAATGCTAGAGGACACAAGTTCGAAGGTTGCGTGGCAGTTTAATGCAACATGATTTGATACGTCGGCTGACCTTAGTCTCTCGTAGACAGACGCTACAACAGAAGAAGCTCGTACCTCGCCATGTTGTAGGTTGAATGGGTGGTTGAAAGTTGAACACTAGTCCCACCGGTTTTGAACTCGGCTTGCATTTTCAGACTTGTATTTATGCTGGACTCAAAAATACCCGTTTTCCCACAGTAAATCAATCTCCTTCACCGCTCTAGTCGTCAATTGGGATTGCCGCCCCTTGACGCCTCTGTCACACAATGGTCACACTGACGGCCCCATCACGTAACTAGACTGACGCCCCCAGTGCCGCCCCGGTGCCGCCCTCTTGACGCCCCTCCGCCGCCCACTGACACCCCCAAATGTCCCCAAGCACCCGCCCTCTGCCACCCCTTGCCGCCCGCTTCGACATGGATTTTGTGCCTAAAGAGCTGTTTCCGGGCGCGTCCCAGTCTCTCAATACATAGGAAATGTGAGTGTGATTGTGCCATAACCTATCACAATCGACAAAGGATGTCGACCCCCCAAAACTGGGGATAACAGTTTCTGACTGACGCCCCCTTGACGCCCCGGGGCGTCAGTGGCGTCGCCCGGCGTCACTTTCCCTTTGCCCGTCAGATTACGGATTACCAGACTGTGAAAGCAGGCAACACAAGCAGGCCGCCAACGTGGTAGAGCAATGCCACTTTGACGCCAGGGAGGTTGCCAGAGGTACAACTAAAATCAAGCTGTTAAGTAAGGTTTGTTGCATTTTTCAGGCTCCGATCGTAACGGTGTTTCCACAGAGTTCTTCTTCGCTCTCATATAACATGGACCCTGACTTCACATCCAAGAGCAAACAATGAACGGGGATCTCAAGGTAGGGCCGGTTCCTTCACAGTTTTTTTTTCTTTTTTTCTTTTTTTCTTTTTTTCTTTTTTTCTTTTTCTTTTTCACACTGAGGGAGCGCCAGCTGCACCAAAAAAAAAAACTGTGTCTCAGATCGATTCGGCCCCCGACACACCATGCCAAATAAGGCAGAAGGGCAGTCAAATCCAGGCAACGGATGGAGAAGGAAGGTCTGGGAGCCGAGGTTGTGGTAAGTTGGGGTTGATTGCGGAAAATGACCTGGGAAGATTCCAAAAAGATTAAAGTGCCGTCAACGGCGAGATCCCGCTGCGTATCGTGCGCATACCCGGCCCCAAAATGCGTCCAATAAAGTATAGTCCAGTTCCGAGCAGCCGCAGGATCCAGAAAGAGCTGGAGAGTAGCCACTTAGGTTCTGCCGGACAGAGTCTGCCGAGGCCGCGGGAGTGCGAAACGTGGGACGACGTATTTCAACCTAGTGGGCCATGAGTTGAGATGGCAGTTGGCTCAAAGGGATGAAACTGACCGGGGACACACTCCGCATTAAATCAATGGTGGGATTCGACCGACGCCGAATAGAAGGGGGAGGCTGGAGGAAATATCAGCTAGTGAGATATAGCGGCTGACAAGAGACTCACAGAGCTCTCTGCGGAACGCGGTCGTACTACAGGCGGTGGAGACTAAAACGTAGGGTGAGTGAGCGACATATCTGATGGTGATCGTACTTACCAAAACTATTTATGCACCAGGCATTGCAGTACTACTTACTTCAATATTCAATATCCGGCCCATCGTAATTTCGTTTTGAACTTCATGTGATATTGAGTGTAAGGACTTAAGTAATGCTGCCAGCCTAGCACTACAACCTCTCCACCAAAAGGGAGCAATGTCAAGCTCGGCTTGACACCTGGCTGGCATTATTTATACTGGATAATGCCTAACCATGACATTACCTCCTCTCTAAGGCTTATTGTCCCAATAAGTCCAGTATAACATTCCTTTCGTGACGGGCAACGTGTTATGTGGCTTAGCTCCGGCCTTACCGGTCTGTGATGGCCGATGGGCTTCCAAATCAGCCATCCTAAACTTCCAAGCCTCCTTAGTCTCATGCATTTCATCCTCCGGACATGACACCTCGTCCGAGAGGTAATCTTGATGAAGCAGGTCCCTCAAGACCGCAAGATTGAGCTTGTACTTATCCGCATACCGTTCGAGCACCCTAAAAATTTGTTCCGATTTCTATCCCACACCGATTAGCATCGGCAGTGAGAATGAGACAGGACGAGTAGAGCGTACATGGACTCGTCGCTGACTGCGTCGGTGGTTACGAGAATTTATCTCTGCTCTCAAAGCCGCATTGACGTTGTTCGCACGATTCCACTGTCTCTTAAGCGACCGAAAGGATTTCCTGGCCGTACCTGCGAAGACGCCGAGGTCCCAATTAGGCATCAGACTCGACTCTGGACGATGCTGAAGGGACCCGGGCCATACGTGTGGGTTCTAACGAACCCTTCGGTTCCTCATTCCCACAGGAAGGAAGGAGACTTACCTGGAAATCGTCCATAACCAGCCTCGCAACGTGTTTAAAAAATATGTGTTTTGTGTGCCGGTGCCCGGTTACAGTAGCGGGGGAGCTTGCGCAATACGCAGCTCTGTGAGCTCTCGGGGGTTAGGTGTCAATCGATCAATTCGGCCAACCCCCCGACTTTTCGGAGGGAAAAAAAACTGATAAAGCGAGAGAAAAAAATATTGCCTCAATAACTCGTCGGCGCCGGCCGCATCCCACCCAACTACTCTTCTATGGATCCCATCCTTTCGGCTCATTATGGGTCCCCTTTGCACCAATTTCGGCGCGGGACCGGAGGGCAGTGCAAGGACTCTGGGAGTCTGCACCGAACACGAGTTCCACAAATTGGTCGAGAAATACATCATCACTTACCTCGACCTATCAGGTAAACAGAGAAACTGGGCCCAAAGAAAAATGACCTACTCAGGGCGTTAAAAAGCTCAACTTCGTCAAGTGCTGCGTTATCCCTCCTTCAACTACAAACTTCGCCTAAATTCTAGCTGCAATCTTCGTTCCGCTCATTCACATCATTTCTGCGGCGCAATAACTCTCTGATACCATGTGGTTGGCTTCGTGCACCTCTTTTCGCGTCTTCCGGAGGTTCCGTTTCCTCCTGCTCACTCGCCACATCCACTACATCCTTGTTCAACTTGGCTTTCCGTAACTCGAAAAATAATCAGCTCTTTGGGCATCCAGTTGCCGTAAACACTGTAAACAAACCAGTGTGGGATGAAATACTCCCATTTTGGGCGTGGTTGTGTTCGTCACGTAAGATTCTGGGCCTGGTCGAATGGTCGAATTGGTTGTTTCAGTCACGCGTCACACCCCTGGTTGAATTGAATGTGATAGTACAGTATCGGTCAAAGATTGATATGTCGGACACGTATGAACAAATACGCGTCGTAGCCGAGGACGTCTGGAAAACAGCGTTCACTACTCGAGTACAGTGTATGGCACATATGTCAGCCATACAATACAATACACATTGGTGACTGCAATGCGCTAGCCACTTTTCAACGAATCATGACGATGTGCGAGCAGAGCGCACTAGCCGCGCTGAGCGCGCAAGACAGCTGGTCTCATTGTCGCTCTCGCGTCGCTGCTCTCGGAAGAGGAGACTGAATGGTGGGAGACGGCGGTGAAGCAGATGCTATGCGGGCTGCGAGGCAACACCATGGATCGGATGTGGTCGAATAATGGAATGGGAGAATAGAGGACGACCAGTTCCGCAGTATTTATACGGTGCAGATACGATCAACGCCAATACGGTCAAATAAATAAATAAATAAACCAAAAATGGCTGGCCGCTGCGGTAGGATGTTTCGTCTTGTTGGTCAACGAGAGGTAGATACAAGATCAGCTCTTCCGGCTTTCCTTCACCGATAATCTGTCGACTCCTGAGAGAAGATCTGAGACGCTACCCCATCTGGTGATTGAGAGTGCGGATAAAAGCTCAAAAGTTCTGAGATTTTTTGGACAAGCTCGCAGTCGCGCCAAGAGGTTGTGGGTCGCGACTCTAACTAATTAAACAGAAGAATCAGCCACACTGTCTATATTCATTTCACTCAGTCACGTTCTTTCTAGAAGTGCTACATGGGGCGGAAGAACTATACATATCATGGTTACCCTCCACAGCTGGAATCTCCCAGACCTCCCAGACCTAAGTCCTGTTGAAGCGAAAAACTTGTCGATCGCCGAGTTTCTTCAAAGTCATTAATATTGTGTCTATGGTGTTGTTTTGTACACCATCGGGGACTTCCCCGCCGAAAACAATATCTTGGATCAAGTCAGCCACGTATCTTTCAGGAACCCATGAGAACTTGCATGCTACATCTCGTCCCTCATGTCCATTATTGCCATCAATTGCATCATTAGGAAAGCAAGTTTGACCTAACAGTAGGGATCCTTCGCCGATTACCTCAGGATCTCCTCCGCTAAAGAATGGGCATGAGTATATGGACACTGAGATATTTTAGAGGTTCTGACTTAGTATCTCCGAAAATGGCATAGAACATTGTGCCGTTGCAAATTATGGCTCCAAGGGAGTTTGGTTGGAAGAAAGTATCGTTGATATTCATAAGACTCCCAGGGAGCACAAACCAAGGAACCTCCCTAGCGTCTAGGGCACCGAAGGATGTCAATGGGTAACCGTCTGAGTTTCCCTGTCTCAGTAGTATTAGCCAGGATGATCGAAACCTAAAAGAATAACCTACGGTGCAGTTCCACTGATGGGTTTCAGTAGATACCACCAACAACACAACAATGCAATATGACACTCACATCAACACCGTCACAGTCGATGTCCATATCGGCGATGAAATGTACCGCTGAAACCTGGGACAAGCTCTGCCAGTCAGCGTACACGTCGGCAGTGTGGTCTTGCGTTGACGACGTAGGATAAGTCGCGATTCTAGAGTTTGTTGCATTTTGAAGGGCTGAAAGAATTCCAGCGACATCAATGTCGGGATCGGCGGAAAATTTGACATCACAGTTTCCCCGTTCCGCTCTCAGAGCAGCAACAGGGAAAGCAAGTGAACACAAGTGAAAAAAGAGTGAAAAGAGCATCACGAGTAATCCAGTACTTGACGTTTCTGTGCAATTGGAGGCTTTATATACCGCAAACACGGCGCAGGCGCCCGCCGTCAAAGGGTGGGGCCGAACGAGGTTTCTAACTTAGTATGATAGCGGACAAAATTTCATGGCGAACCGCAATTTTGACGATATCCTTCCAGAAGTTGAGATTTAGAACCAGAGTGGCCTGTTTGATAGGTAAAATTTGATTTGGGAAAAATCGGAGCTCACTGTAAGTTGTTTTGAATCCAAAACCAAGTTGTATTAGTGCTACAAGTACATTGGTCCAAAAGGTACTACAAAATTCTCGTAGGCACCTTCTCCACTTCTGCTGGCCACCTCGGCCTGTGTACAACTTGCCACGGGCACAACGCGGTGGTTTTGGATTGAGCTGGAAGGGGTGATGAGGTGAGAGGAAGAGCAAGAAAGCACCAAAGGGGACTGGTAAAAATGACGCGACGGCGCGCACCGGCGCGCACTGCCGCGGCACTGACGCGCGTTGACGCGGCGTGGCTGTGTCATTGACGCGGCAATCGGCGCGCCGGCTCTAACTCCTCAACAAATGCTCCCTACACGCTAATTCGGGTTCTGGCAACATTTTCCAGTCTCAATACATTGTTTGGATGCAAAAAAACCTTTGCACATTTTCTGTCAGTCATGACTGTTGGATGCAGAACCACTATTTTTGGTCCATCCTTCGCAATACAGAGCTGGTCTTGGACTTCGAAACGACGGCAATTGGCCTGAACTTGGGCATAATTTAGGGCTTTCAGTCGTTCCTTCCAAATCGGATGCCTGCTGGCATTCACTAGTGGATTGTATGGCAGTCATTGTTGAGCAAAAGTGCGTGCATCATCGCGCTGCATACGTGCTTCCGTGCACTCTTGTGCAGATCCGCACACACTCATGCATTTGGATGCCGATTGAATGCTGCACTGGTCAGCACCATGTCTGCATTTGGCAGTGAGCTTCTTTTAGGCTACTTGGTCAAGTAAAAGTGATTCTTCACAACTACGACCGCTCTTGCCTTGCAATTCGATGTACGAGTATGAAAACAACCAGCGCTGGTTCAACACAACTTGAACACAACCTACCAAATTTATATATTGGTTCAATACTCGACCCCATTGGGAACTTCCCGGTCACAGAGTAGATGCCGGACCGATGCTGAATCTGTTAAGGAACAGTCTCAGTCACCACGCACTCATGCGTAATCTCGCTTGAATAACAGCAGATTCAAGTCCAAAAAATCCAGCATCAGTGCAAAACCGATGCTGCACTGGGAAGCATGGATGTGCACGGGTTTAAACGAGTTTGAACTCGTTTGCACTGGATTTTTGTCCAGTAAAAGCTGTCATAGGATTTGGTGCCCGTGTACATCTCCGGACAATCAAAGTCAACAAATTTACCGACCACTTACCTGCACTCCGATACCTATCGGAATCGAAAGGAAACAGTGATAGGAGGTCCCAGAAATATTTTGACTAGAAACTATCGAGCCGTTGCGGAGAAAATGTGACCTTTCTTTCGTGGGACCCCAAAATTTCGGCCGCACACGAAAATAACAGGTAAAACCACGAAAATATTTATTTGAGCTTGTCCCACCTATCTGAGCATGATCCTGCACCAAGTAAATAGAGAGCTTGTGCCAAGCAGCATGCCGCTTTTGTGCATTGTGCAAAAGCGGCATGCCGCTTTTTAAAAATTCTCAAATTTCAACACCCCAATGCTATTACACAGTCGTAATGGCCTTCAGAGGAAGAAAAAAAAAAGCGGCATGCCGCTTTTTGCACAATCAAAAAGCCGCATGCCGCTTTGGCACAAACTCTCTAATATTTTCAACGAGCCGTTGCGTGGGAAATGCCCCTGAAAGTCGGGTGTTACTGTGACATAACAGTCACACTTGAACCGGCTTTAGCGACGATGGGTTTAACGGAAAAAATGAAAGTCACTTTCAGGGATGGTGAAACAGTCCTGGAGTTTATTGCGACCCTTGTTGCTTATTAGGATGGTAGCCTCAAGTGATCGGTACCCTCGAGCGGCTCAAAGAGGTACACACAATTTTGTTCAGATGGCCGAAAATTTTGGCCGCACCCATTTTCTCGTGGGAAAATTCAGGAAAAATCGGTTTTATACGTATTTCGGGGGGCTGAATATGAATATGAACTCGGCTAAGCTCAGAAAATAGTACTTAGGCCGCTAGAAAATTTGTTGACTTTGATTGTCCGGAGCTGTAGGTTTTCGGGAGTGCAGGTTATGTAGGTATTATGTACCCACACATTTGTGTGACAGGCTCAGGGACACACCCGATTAATTAGGGAAGCATAGAATGACCCTCGAGGATCCCGCTAATTCATCCACTCATGGTTTTCACAAATTATTTGACTCAGGCAGTCCTTGCTTCAGCGGAGTGTGATCAACTTCACCCCAGAAGTTGATTCCAGGGAAATCTCAGGCTATGCTCCTCATACCCTTCAAGGAATGATCTTGTTGTAAATATAAAGACTAAATCAAAGTAAGACTCAGCGTTGGAGACAACGTCTAATATATATATTCGTGCCTAAATCAAAGTAAGACTACAAGTACATCAGTAAGAATATAAGGAAAGGAAATATAACGGAAAGCTCACCTCAGCGTTGGAGACAACGTCTGAGGTGAATACAGGATTCAAGACTGTATAAATACCAAGCCCGTAGATACAGCTATCTACTTCCCTAGCAGTCGAACAATGCCAGATAATAATCTGGCTCAAAACGGAATGCTGTTGTACAGGAAAACAAGCAGGAGAAAAACACAGACTTGATTAAGGTCCGATTGCCAGTGCTGTATTCAACAGCAAATTCAACAGATCTTTCTGAGACTAAATTTGAGTTTGACATACCTGAGAATGTGCGACACTTCAGAAAGACGGGGATTTCAACATTGTTTATGATACGGAAGACTCGAGGTGCGCCCGTGAACATTGACTGTGTTGACATGCACCGGTGTGGAAAGTTCTTGTCGCGACACAATTGGAATCTTCGCCAATAATTTCGGTTGGATCCATTGCATTGTGTGCGTCCATGTTGAACTCAAACCCAATTTAGGTCCCACGGTGAGACACTACTGAGACATAGACTTGACTCTTGGCGTGTTCCCAAAGCCCCGGAAAATTCAAATCTTCTCACCAACGTCTTAGGGCTCTTTGCATCAGGCGAACGACTTTGTGTGAAGTTTACCAATGTAAGTATCAACTAGGCAACTTGCAGAGTTTGATTCATGCATTAAGAATTTGAGGCAACTCCTGACCTGACACCATTCACCGAATAAATCAACCCAGAATTAAACCCGCCTTGAAGTGTTGAGAGAACCTATGAAAGGAATACATCGTGGTGCGTCTTGGAATAACCCACGGAATTTCTCCTTACGTGCACTCGCGGCATGATCAATGATGATAATCTCTGAGTCAAATCCATACTCCTGACCTTGGAAGAATGGGAAATTGGCAAGTTGAACCAACACCAGTGAGCCGCATTGCCGCGGCGTTTGGCTGGACTGACGCGGCGGTGACGCGGACTGCTGAGGGATCGGCGCGCATTGACGCGGTGACCGACGCGGCAACCTGAAGTCAATCTCGTGTTTAATGGCTTCAAAAATGATTTAAAATGTTGAGTTTCATGTTCCCTACATCGTAGACATCAACAGAACTGATAGAAGTATCATATGCCCAGAAATAATTCAACTTATGACCCAGCAAAAAATGTTTTGAGGTGTAATATTCATTGTCCCATGTTGTATTCCCAAGCAGGCCTATGATAGAGTCCATAGAACACATCTTTCAAGTGTTGAGAAGGTCAGGAACAATTCTAGTCATGCCGCGTCAACTGCACAGCCACGCCGCGTCAATGCGTGTCAGTGCCGCGTCAGTCCGCGCCGGTCCGCATCATTTTCTCCTGACCCGCGCATACGTACTACAAAGACGTACTGTGCGTTGGAGGCCAGTATCTGCGGGCAATGAACGCAGTCGTGATGCACAACGTCTTGTTACTTTGAGTTTGCTTACTCTCGTCGCCCAGAATTGATTTGCCTTTGGATTCAAGTTCGCTCAAGTTTCAGTTCTGGGTACTTCGATCATCACCTGTGAATAAATTGACGGGCAGTTGGAAGAGTTCAAGCCTCTGTACCTGTAAAAAGTGTAGGAAAAAAGAAATCTATTCAGTTTTAACGACTTGGGATACCCGGTCTCCCCAATTCACTGTGCAGTATGATGGACCATCGACGCAGAGATCAGTTGCCATTTCATATTGCTTTTGATGTCGACGTGCAGGCCAACCGGGAACATTGAAGCTGAACTGGCCCTTGGCATAGCCGTAATCCTTTCCAGGGTTGGGTCAATTTCATGAGCATCATGATGAGTGGTGGCGCAGCTGTAAGTGTAGCCCACGCTGTGCTGCCAGATCTAGTCGACGTCGCACACGAAAAACATGTTCAAGGTGTCTTGTCGGAGCGGAAGTCTTTGAGCATGCTGTAGATTTGCAGTGAATTTGCTTGGGCTTCACGGAGATAAAAGTGCCCGCCAACGGAGTTTGATCAGGCTACTTCTCGTTACATTGAGTTGATTTTTGAAGACCGCCCGTCGCCGAGGGTTGGTTACAGGAGATCCTGAAAATAATGACAAACACGAGATTTTTTTTTTCGCGGTCCCAAAAAGGAAATCCTCGTGTACGCCTTCCTTTCGTCTTTTCTGCAGCTGCAAAGCCATTTGCAATGTATTATACAATCCGGGGGGATTCGCTTACACCATTGCAACATTTCTGTGGTATTCTAGTCGTCAAAATACTATTCATTCATGCTGCAAGTACAAAATTGAAGTACTCGTTATGCGTCGCTGTCGCGAATGGGTTCCATGAGGACGTCTGCGTCACGAGAACATGTCGTGGGGCTCGGGCCCGAGAGCGGGTAGCGCAGCAGAGGCTGCAGCGGGAGGGGGTGAAGTGGCGGGGGCGTCAACGGAGGCAGGCTCCGCCGGGGTCGCAAGCACAGACTGCGTGTCGAGCCCGTACCACCACGGCCACGACGCCAACACCACACGCACGATATGTCCCTTGAGCTCACCGCGCTCACGCTCAACTCCTTCCGCACCTCGCCTACTCCTCCGTTGCGGCCCTGCCGGTACTCACTGCCGTGGATTAGTAGACTTGGCATTGGCAGACAGCGCGGGCAGTCTTGATGCCCTGCGCAGATGACTCGATAATGCTGGTTGAGTGCCGGAGCGAGAGGGTGGTAGGACTGAGGAGCGAGCAGGAGAGCAAGGACGGCCACGCCGGCGGCGCTCACTGGTGAGTCGACAGCCCCAGCATGCGTAGAACGAGGGTAGATGTCAATGTCTACGCCCCCAATGCCTACCGCAAAGTATTGTATGTGTGCCGGTAGTCCACCGCAAAGGCATGGGCCAGTGAGAGGCCGAACAGACGCAGGCGCCATGCCGGGCGCGAAATACACAGGCAGTCGACGCCAAGGCCCCAGAGCGTGGCTCAAATCGCGGTGTGTGTGATGAGCTGCGAAGGACCCCGGACTTGTCGGAACTAGAAACGGCTCGTCGCGACGAGAAACTTGTGTATCGGGCAGCGGCGGGAAGTTCGGACGCATTGAAATTGCAGCCACCACTGCTCATTGGGTGACGATGAGCCGGGGTGATAAGGCAGAATGCAAACGACACACCGATTTACGCCGAGACCGTGGCACACTTTCCGTCCCACTTCCAACCCACTGTCCTTCACTTAGGGGTCCACGGAGTCGTACATCCTCTTCTCTGATGGGTCGGTAATGAGTTGGCTCCTTGTCTCCGTGAACAAAAGTATGTAAAGAAATCGATGATTTACACAACAGAACGAGTTGCTGGGTGTCGTCAGGAGCCGAAAGAGAGTCAAGATGCGTGCCCGGGTGTCCGAAAGCCTCATCCAGGCGCATTTCTGCATAGCTGGAGCGATTGCGGGGAGAGAAGAGACAGAAAGAAAAGCATACACGAGGATTTCCTTTTTGGGATCGCGAGAAAAAAAATCTCGTGTTTGTCATTATTTTCAGGATCTCCTGTAACCTTGATTTCCAAGTCATTTTGGAGGTCTCTAGAGCTTCAGTTTGATCAATATTCCTGTACATGTCTCATCGAATACTTTGACCGTTGCCCTGGACCAGTTGGTTTAATCCAGTCACTTTGCATGTTGTCCCAGCTTTATTTGATATTTGTGCACACTGTGTCCAAGTAAGCACGAGGTTGTTCGACTGGGCATGTGTGTGGGGATATTGGTGGTTGGTACGAAGAGATCTTCAAAGGGTACGTCGATGATGTCACTGTGCATGACCGTGGGCGTGGGTATCGAAATGTTCTTTGATGTTCGTTATGTGTATGCATTTGATTGTATACAGTAGAAAGACTAGCCGCTACCCGCGAATAAATTCGCGGAACATTTTGTTTTCAGGATATTTCTGAGTGCTGTTTCCGCGTGCCGTTTCTCGGTACCCGTGAAGGAATAGCAATCAGATCTGTCCTGACTTGGTTTTTTTCCCGTTGCTCGTGAGTTGTTAAAGTTACTTGTTCCTCCCCTTGTTCCGCAATGCGCTACACCGTCGACCTCGGGGAGGTGGCGTGCCAGATGGCGGGCCTCGTGGAGAAGAATGTCGTCGATCCAACGCTGCGTGCGTGGGCGACGCCCGCCTTCACCACGACCACCGCCAACGACACCACCGTGAGTGCTGTGCTCCTCATGGCGACCCTAAAGAAATACTTCACTTACATAATCATGCTCGGTGGCTGCGGCATCCAGCGGGTAACCCTGGATGGGGAGCAGTCCGACTGGGTGGACATCCTTGGGCGGCTCGAGAGGCTCAAGGAATATGGGCTCGAGACCGCCACGTGGTACCACCTCCTCCGGCCCGTGATCGACCGCTTCGTCGCCGCGTTCGACGACCCCGCGAGCGCCGCCAACGTCGATTTCTGGCAGCGCGTCGCGTTCTATGAGCCTGGCGGCAGCGGGACATCGGGTGGATCACTTCATTCGCCATCTTCAGCAAGGAGGGCAAGTGGCTGCGGCATCGTCTGGACATGGTACGTTTCCCCCATCCTAGTACACATAATACTGACCCGATGCTCAGACGCCGCACCCGAGACGCTCAACGCTGCGGAGTTCTGGGCAGCGCACACGCGCCCGGACGTGAACAAGGACCTCGTCCTCCCGCGTCAATGCGCGTCAGTGCCGCGTCAGTCCGTGCCGACGTGTTGTAGAAATCAGGGAAGGTTCAGTTTGATATTGTTACTTACGGGAAAAAATACTAAACAAGGAGTGTGGAGGTACATACAGTGCTTACGTACAGGATTGTCATCCGATGTGGACAGGTGATGGTGCAACGCACAAGAGGGGCGAAACATCTTGCGATGATCTGGAAGGTTTGTGTGCATGAGGTACCAGAAGAGACCTGCACCAGGTCAGCTATAGGAGGAGATGAGAAGTAAAGATGACATACGATGAGAGGAGATCGAGATGTGATGGATGCGGTCCGATAGCCAGGACGCGTGCAGCTGAGGACGGAAGAGCAAGGTCAAGAAGGACAGAGGAAGAGGACAGAGTGCTGCAAGAGGGTAGTCGAGGCACCAGCTGTTCACTGCGTGCCCACTGCGTCGTCGAGGAAGACACCAGGGAGCTCCGCGGGAAGCTCAAATCGTCGGGGTAGACGGTCGTGTGCATGGAGGTGTCCGCAGGAGAGCCCGCAGGAGGATGCATCTGCACGATTGAATGCCGAGGGAACATAGATGATGGATGGAGTGATCAGGCTCCCCGATCGCGCCCATGTTGTCGGAGTGCGCCAGCAAGTGGATGTCGCGGAAATTAAGCTGCTCCAGGAACATGAAGAGCAACTCAATAGCCACCGCTTCAAGCCAGCAAATATCGAGGCCGGGGCACTTCCAGTGCGGCATAAGCTGCAGCGTGTACCAGCGCTCACCAACAACGACCACAACACCCCAGGAGGTTCTCCCGTCGACGTAAATGCCGAAGTCACGCAGCGGGCCCAGTGGCCGAAGCTGGCGATAGGATGAATTATCTACCAGCTTCGTCTCCCACCAGCCCAGTGTCTGTATCGCAGATTACGACGGTTGTACCAGTGAATTTTTGCATTAGGTCACTGTCACTCGACCCTGTGACCCATTTTCGAGTGTTTTGGTGGGTTTGGACAGGGAAAAGGGAGGACTTGAGAGATTTAAGGTTTGCAGGCAACAGACGGCTGGTTTGAATCCAGGATGCACAAAAATTGCCATGTGTACATGGGTTGGCTGTTTTACCAGCGAATTTTTGCATTAGGTCACTATTACATCCCGTCAAAGGGATGCCCGACAGAGCTTGTGATTCCATCGAGCCCAGAGAAATCCATGCCATCGCCCAGCTATTGCATTTGTGCTGAAGCCATCATAATGTGAGGAGCCAGCCATTGCATTCCCATTCAATCCATCGTATTCGGAGTAGTCAGCGGGCTCTGAGGACGAGTAATGCGAGCTCGAAGCACGAGGATGGGAATCAAAGAGGCTGGCAGCCGGCAGTGTGAGACGTCGCTGACATATGACCTGTCCTCGTCGCGGCCAGACGAAGCTCGTGGGTCTGGCTCAGCTTCAGCTCTTTCAGCTTGAGCTTCTGCATCCTCACTCCTTGCTTCGCCTGCTTTTCCATCTGCCGCCGGTCCTCGCGCTTCTCCATTATCCGACCATTGACTTCAGTGGTCTTCATTTGCTGGCACATCCGAAGCTGGGCCAATTCTAGCTCTTTCTGGCAGGTCTTCTCCTCGTTCTTTGCGATGTTGCTGAATTCAGCCAGCTTGGTCTTCTTACCAGGCTTGGGAGCAGGAGCTGGTACAGGAGCAGCGGGTTTTGAGGAGCCCGGCTTGGCGGAATTCTTTGGGTGAGTTTTTGTCGCCTTCGCCTTCGCCTTGACTTTGGGCTCATCCACCCCAGCATCATAATCCTCGGCGTCATCGCTGGCAACGGCGGGTGCAGACTCCGATGGAGTGGGCGATGAGGGAAGGTAGTCGTCGCCACTTCCAGCAGCTGCATTGGCGCCTTCATCGTCGACTTCCTCAAAGCTGCGCTTGCGAGCGGGGGGCTCAGGGGAAGTTTCCCAGTCTTCAATAGGAATGCTAGAGGTGTCGTCGTCGTCCTGCTGCCCTGCGAGCCGGATCTCATGGTCATTAGACAGGATGCGCAAAAGCCGTACGGGCCACATGCAGCTTCATGCAGCTTTTGGACATTGTGCAAAGCCGCACCCAAAACAGGAGATTTGGGGCCTCAACAACATATATCTCACTAGAATACATGTAAAACAAGTGTATAGTAGACCATCGTATATTGAGGCTGTCCGGGTAGAGCACCAACAGTGTATTAGAGGAGCCAACAATTCAGCGGCTTGAGTGATGCCGTGAAAAAAACGGGTTTCCCGAGCTCTCCTCGCAGACGAATTCCACAGTACTGAAGATTTAAGTGTTTCAGGCGTCGAATAGAAGTTTGGAGATGTAATGATGGTGTTTAACTCAAAATAAACACGAAACCCGCTGCGGCCTTGCACAAGAGCCAAAGCCACATGCGGCTCGTGCGCATCCTGTCTATTCACAGCAGCGTCCGGCATGATAACCCCATCAGCGGCAGGGGTGTTGCTATGCCAAAGGGCGGTAGGAACAAGGGTCTGGCGCTGCCCGATGAGATTGCGCATCTCAAAATACCGTGGGCATTTATCAGATATCTCCGCTGGTGCGACATTCAATTTAGCGCGTGCAGCTGGCATTTGGATAGAGGTACGTACCCCACTTGGTCGTGAATTTGTTCGTGACATCTGTGTTGATGTCTGCCGCATTCTGTATGCCTGCACCGGTTTCACCCATCTCTTTATCGAAGTCCCGGATGGTCTTGGCCATTCTATGAGGGTGTGTAAATGGGACAGCGGGAAGACACAGAAGGTGAGTCTTTCTTACGAGCCGAGTCTGTTCTTGGTCTTGTTGGCAATGTCCAGTTTCTCTTGTGTCTGGCAGGCCACGATAGCATCCTTATATTTTTCCATGCTGCCGAGGAGAAAGCACAGCAAGATCCCACTGCGCATTGACCTTGGGCTTCCGACCACCATTTTTAGTCGACGCATTGGGGCTGCAGGGGGGTATAGGGACCGTTTTATATCTGCATCTTTCGAGATGAGTGCGGGGAGCCTGACGCTGAGGTCTGGGTCGTTGCTCCAGCTACACAAGAGGTGAGTGCGGTGTAATAAATATATATTAGACAGCTTACTCGACCTCCACCCCAGTCTTGGACACTGTCTCGTCAATGATGATCTCGTCGCTGCTGTCTTCGCTGCTATCCGAGTCGTCGCCTTTCTTTTTCTTTGCCTGGGCTTTTGCCTTTGCTGTCGGGACCCTCTTACGGGCGAAGGTTTGGCAGGAGGACGTTTGGGAGCGGGAGCTTTGTCTTTCTTTTGTGGACCAGCCATGTTTGCAGTCGTCGACGTATGAATTGTAAAGTAGAGTAGAAATATAATTATGTAATTAATTTTATGTAATTCACTCCAAGCTAAGGAGGATCAAAGGAGGATAAGTGAGGGTTTATAACGGGCACCGATTCTGAAGCCGATTCATGACTGATTCTTAGGCTGCTGCTCCTCTGCAGGAGGAGCGCCGATTCAGAGCGATTCATGATTTTGATCGATTCTGGATCGATTCTGACCCCAGAATCGATGCGAGAATCGGCCACTGAATCGAAGCCAGAATCGGCCTCGCCAGACCGCTTTGACTTCCCCTAATGTGGTGACGTGGATTTTCTGAAATCAGCCCTTCATCCAACTGATGTGCCACGTGATCGTCACGGATGAGTAATTTACGTTGTTGCCCACTACCACTTCAAGTGACATCAAAACCCTTGCCTTGACCTTACCCACTGCTATTGTTCTTCAACTATCTGCTCGCCAAGCGTGATTCTCTGCTGTACCCATGGTAAGTGGTTCATCGACTTCTGGAACTCCATAGGGCTGATCGATGATCCCTTCACTCGTTCAGAAGATCGAAGGGAACAACGCAATCGTGGGCGAGGCTCAGACTCGAGAGCCACGGATGCCGCCTCGTATCTATCTCGCCGTTAGCCATTGGTGAGACTTTTGCATATGCGGTCAGGTTCCTGAACGTGACCTTCGTCGGCGGCCTGCCACTAGTCCCACACTGGAGAGGAGAAAGCGTCCGCCCCGTCCCAAACGTGCACAAGGTGGACCAGATGTCGCAACGTCTAGCGCTCGCAAGGTGGGAAAACGCTTCCACTGAGATATCGTCCGATGCTGACTTGAGTGTTCTCGGCTTCAGAGTCTCGTACTCCAACGCCGCAAGAAAATTCGGTCGAGACGTGCTCAGTTGAAGGAAGAAAGCCCCATCGGCCTCTCACAAGATATGCGCATCAGAATCGGTGCCGTACTGCGGGGTGGACGGGATGTATCCAGAACTGAAAGTACATGTGAGCGACATGTCCCTTGAACCTCTCCCTCAGCTCACAAAAATGGAACAACTTAGGTGTCCGAGCCGGTAGTTCCGTAAGGACACAGACGGCGCAAGAAGATGGAGATGCCGACGACGTGCAAGCTGGCGCTCACCAAGACACGCCTTGCCCGTGGGTACCGTATTGTCTCTGACTGAACCACTTCTAGCCAACAGAGAAAAGCATCTTGAATAAGATCCTGAAATTCGCACTCTCATCAGACATTATTCCTCCTTAGCCGGTACGCAGGTGTTGCATAGAACACTTCAAGGACGTCATGCACATATTTTCCAACAAGTACAATCGTTGAGTGTTCATAGATTATGGCCTTCAGAAACTCGATGCTGTCGAGCTCGGCCATCTTCATTTGCAGGTTTGGTGCAGTGCGGATAAGCACTCAATCAGTGGACAAATCTAAGTGGAAAACTGTGGTCAATCCGAAATTTTTAAAAATGACTTTATCGTTGAAGTGGGATGCACCTCCTTCCACTACCAACGAAACGAATCTATACCAGGCAAATTGTCCCTGTGCATTGGAATGTCCATGATGCTCCGTCCGCGCTTATGATGCGACCGAACTGTGCATGACAAAAGGTCAAGAAGGAGTTGTATGTGGATGGCACGCATCCGAAGGTCCTGCTGAACAGCAAGTTTTAGAGACTCTGTTCGTGCGACTAGTGAATCCGCCGAGAAAAATTCAGATTGCTGACTTACCGGAAAATGTGATACCATTTGTACGTACAACGAGCAGCGAGCTCCATGAGCCACATGTGGATGGACGCAGTGTTCCATTCGATGGGCGGTTTGATGGAATTGTTGGAGCCGTTTTTGTCTTCCACTATGGCATCCCTGCAAATGGCATGAGCCCAATGGGTAAAATATGTAGGAAGAATTGGACATACAGCGCGTCGATTTCTGACATGTATAGCATTAGCGCAGCCTTCTGCATAACCATATTTTCCCCGCTCCAGGCAAGGGCTTATCTGCGGAGTAAAAATGCTCATCTCCTTGAATATCCGGGGCAGTCTGGTTCACTTCGTCTATGATCGGCCTGGCACGAAAATAAATGAATAATCTCAATCCACGAGTCCTGGCCAGTCGCTGGGCGGAGGAGCCTCGGCTCCACTTTGAACGTCGGGTTGGAGGGCAGGTATGGGTTCCATTATGCCTGCTTGCTCGCACTAGCCGAACATCACAGCCCCAGCGATCCTGTGAAAACGCATTTTCAGTACTCCGCTCGGCTGCGCCGAATCCTGGGCTGTTCGATTGCTCATTTGGACTCTGGGGGATCATTTGGCATCGAGCGCAACATCGGTTGCGCTGAATCCGTTTATTTTGGGCTGTTGGATGAGGCGCTGGGGGATCATTTGGATTGAACGCAACCTCATGTTACACCGAATCCTTTTATTCGGGCTATCGAGCACGCGACGTCAGGCGTGGCCTCGACGCGAAGTCGAAGTCAGATGTGGTTAAAACTTGAAAAAGATCGAACATTGATGCCAACAATGCTCCTGCGAAATACGAGTCAACACGTTCTCAACTCCGCCGACACCCGGTTTGCCAGACGACGCACGCAAATCCTTCGAATCCGCCAAACGTCAGGTCGGTTATCTTGAAAATGGCAATAGGTTAGACGTCTTGGTCAGCATCGTTCCTTCTGTTCCACTATCCGCGCATTTTTTTCTTTTCACGCTATCCGCGACGCGACGTGCGACTACGCGCTCCCTTCTCCTTCTCCCGCGACAATTTTTTAAACTTCGTTTTAATTTACAGTCTGCGGAACTTCTTCACAGTCCGCCTATAAAAGGCCGCGTGGATGTCTCCCTTCCGGTTGCGCGCGCCACTTGGGCTGCCCCATTTATTGGTCCTCTATATTTCTTCTTGCACCCTTTGGACGGAAACCCCGCGCCTCGTCCACCCATCATGACTCTGATCACCTCTGCCCCAATGTCGACCGGTGAACCCGTGAAGATGAAAACCAACCCTGCACTCGCTCAAATGCTCGACAATGGTCTCGACAATAGTATCATTACAAGATGTTCCGGCAGCCAACGCTGCAGCTGCACCAAAATATTCCCAACAAATGGCGAGATTTCGTTGACTGGCGCGACGAAGAATCGGACGACAACCTCCCTGCCGAGATGGAGCCCGGTGTCGTTTTCCAGCCCTGGCAGACCCTCCTGATGGTAATCTTTTTTCCTTTTCTTTTCTGTTCTTGACTTTGTGTTATATATTCTTCGCTCCCTGTTGTGCTCTCTTTCTTCAGCTCCGCTCTTCGAGCCCAATTTCCCTTTCTTTGCTTTCTGTCTTGTCTTTCATTCCGTTGCTGTGCCATTCCACTAACTCTCATCTTCGGGGATGATTAAACTATTCGCCCTCTTTCTTGCTGCGGGTGTCCATGGCAAAACCGCAGGGCACTCTATTTCAAAACCAAACTGCTGAGCATCATTCGCATCGATTCGATCACCGGTTTCCAGCAGAACCGGCACCACGGGGTGTGAGTGCCGATTCCCTTCCCGTCGCGCGCAGCTCGTGTCGCTGACCACGTGCTAACGTCCACAGGGTTCAAATTGTGGCTGTGGAATCCCCACGATTGCTTTTGATTCGGGCCGAGGTCCCAGCACTGCCACACCCGATATGGAGAGTTCTGTGACCTCTGGTTTAACAACCAAAGCAGCCAGGACAATTCAGGCAGGCGGGGCTGCTCAGAATAGTGCTAGGTATCATCTGGCAATTTGCAGCATGCAATTAGCTCTCCATACCAAGTCATACTTTTCGAAATGCGTGGGAATACAAACAAGCTAGGGTGTATTCTGCAATTAGCAATTGTCGTAACCATATTCCTGAAGGTCTTACGTAAGGCGATTTTTGCACACATCAAACAAAATCTGTTGTGACCTGTGACTGAATCTACGGTTGTAATAGTACAGTACACGATCGGTAAATCAAATGTGCCAAAATTCGGGCACACTGTTTCGAACCACACAGCGTCAAATGTATGCCATCAACGGTCAAATCACCGTGGTAGTCTCAACACATTACAGGTAGTCTCAACACATTATTGTATCCAGCTATAGCACGATAGAGTTGAGAAGACGGGCGACTTGTACGAAACAAACATGCTATTGTGGATCAATGGTGGTTATTGGCCATGGTGGAAGTGTTCCAGTTCCAGATTTCATGTGAAAATGTGTTGGACATACAAGCCGCCATCACCGAGGATTTATGATCCGCCCGAAATGATTACTCAGCCCGAAGTTCAACTTACCAACCCCGAGATACATTACTCAGATATACGGAACATTCTAGTACATTTTGTAGAGTATTGAACATGCTATTATTCAGTAATTTCCGAGTACTTTCGAACCATATGATTCATTTTGTTTCATGTGCCCTCTAAAAGAACCTCAATAAAAAATCCCCAGACAAATGGCTTACACTAAAAGTGACCGAAATGATTGACCGATGGGTTTTCAATCATTTCCGGACAACCAGCATTATTCCATAAACCTAGATATCATGCAATCTGGGAAAATGGCCCGGACATTTCGAGCATAGAGACGGAAATCGCGTTTTTCAACTTGTGCAATCGTAGCCCTTGGTCTCCTATTGAATCTGGGAAGCTGAATCACCAAAAAATATACCGAATTCCCCGTATCTCATTGAGTACTGCCCCGATTCACACGAAACCTATAGAGATCTATTCAGCTAATTCATACGGAATTAGTGATAGAAAAAAAATATTGTATATTCAGTGACATTGGTTTAGGGGGCATTTTGGGGATCAATGCCGTTTACAGGCATCTAGGCAAAATGATGTAGATCTTTGTCCGGTAAGGCTTTACAGCTCTTTGCGGAACTTGAGGCGCGGCCCGTTTTTTTTTTTTTTTTTTTGTAAGTATTCACGACATCCCTGATTGTGAGCTCAATTCTCAACCGTTTTCCATGAAAGTAGGCTCATTCTATTTGGACGTAGAATCTGGAGGGCATCTCGTGGCCCGATCTTTTCTAACTACCTCAAGATCCTTTGGTGGCTCAGATTTGCGTGTTTTTGGCTTTACGAGAGCAGACTGGGTCTCACAGTACTAATAATGCTCAGATGGGCCTAGATTTTTGATACAATGTACTTTGCCGTACTCCGGAGGGGATCTCGTACCGGCATAGTGAATGTGACCCACTTTGGAGTGCAGGGTATCAAGTGGATTTCCTTACAATCTATATATTTGAAGTATGTACCATATTCACTATGCCGGTATGTGATGCCTTCCGGAATACAGCAAAGTACATGGTATTAAAAATCTAGGGCAATCCGAGCATTATTAACACTGTCAGATGTTGGAGGTTATAACCACTAGACTACTCGCGCGAGTAGTCTAGTGGTTATAACCTCCAACAAAATATGGAACCCCTATCTTTGGCACTTAGCGTGCAACCAGACGGGTATTGAATATCCCCCGGGTTTGTTCCCCGAGTATCGCGCGGTGTCACGTGGCCTCCCCGGCTGTTTTTGCGGCTCAGTTGTCCGGACCACATTTCAAATAGAAATGTCCTCCTTCATCGGGGCTCGATCCAGCGGCCTAAATGTATCTTGGTTTGAGTATTAGCAAAACTGCGTGGATGAAACTTAAATGAGTGGATTAATTTACAGCTATTCAACTAGTAGGAAATAGAGACCCCCCAAGTTTTACGAATACTTTGCCATTGCCTAGCCGGATCACGCTTTCCTTTTTCGGGGCTGCAATTATCGGGTGCCTTTATCTAAGCGCCCTTGGTGCCTATGAACTGAACAATCAACTACATGTACATTGGACTACGCTCTATATTACAATTGAGGACCCCCTTCCGTGCAAGACAAAACCATTTTTCTTCAATTGCTCCACCATCCCACTGGAAACTGTCCAGATGTTGAGTTATCGGCCAATCGATTGTTATTTTTAAACTGTTGAGATGTTGAACTCTTGCAGCATTGAGCACAACCTAAGCACGACTATGTAAGTACTTCAACTGGGCACTCATAGGTGAGTGTTAAATGGAGTCCCCAAGTGACATAGGCCGTTTCGTGCTGGGAACTTGAATTCTTGCATGAATTAAACAAGATTGGCTCACTGGATTCATGGCGTTGAAAGCATAGGCTGTCGCACAAGAAAAATTGGAATTCCAAACCATGTAAGAAAGCCCAAGGCGTTTGAAATGATTTCGACATTATGGCACGCTTAGAGGGAGGAGCCACAGGATGGAGACTCGGCGATCTGGTGAAGGCAATTTTGACAAAAACAAAAGGATGAATTGATTTTGAATATAGAGTTAAACACCAATCAATTCAGGATGTAGCCGCGCCGAACGTAGCCTGTGAATGTTCGAAATTTGCATCCGGAATTCAAATATAGAAGGGAAATAGCCGGTGAATGTGAGGCAGAGTTTTGGAATTGGATTATTGATGCAAAATGCATTTGTAAAACTCCAACCGTTGAGACAGGGAGGAGACACTTCGGACGGCACACTGAGAGGAAATGGTTTTAGTTAAGAATTACAGGCCAACAATACATAGTACTAATGCAGTAGCTTACCCAGAGAGGTTTCAGTTGAATATTGTCAATTGGTTGTTCTCACAGAAGAATATCTGGGGCACTGTATTCATACCAAGTATTTCTGCATTGGATTATTGTGTGCTATCCCAAGCAAATTTTTTCTGGAACTGCACACAAGCCGCGAGGAGTCGACCGAAGGTTGGTGATGAGCAGCATTTTCAATTCAGAACATGAGTCTATTGAAATGCTGATCTGTTATCGCCGTGGCGTAGCATGGGTAACTGCTAGTGAATCCCTAAAGGTTCAGCTACCGCCTCGGAGAGGCCTAATTCAAGTCATGTATTACGAGACTGAACTGAGACATGACGGATGGCTCCGATTAACATTCAATCTACGATCTTTGTCAATGCCCCCACCCAACCTGAGCCTCTGACAGCGAACATTATAGTGATATTCAACCAGCAGCACGTCTAGACTACTGTAGGTACACCAATTATAACTAATTGTACTGGTAATTTTGCGTTGGGTTCAGAAGCTCCATATCCTCCAGGGCCAATTTGCGAGCTGCCTCGACCTTTTGTTGTGGGTGACATGGCAGAGGATTTTTTCGGTGCGAAAACAGTCTCAATCACCTTCCCAATGCCGTCGACGGAGCGACCGAAGGCGAGGACCGATTCGGGACTCGTGGTCCTACTGCGCTTGCTGCTCCAGGATGATCATCGACTGGGGCGCGCTTGATCGCCAAAGCTGGAGTGGCAGGACCACGACGAGCAACAGCGGTGTAAGGGGTGACCGACTGTGTCGCGCCGATCTGCGAGGGAGACGATGGATCGGAAGGGTCGGAGATCTGGGACCCGTCAAAGTTGGATTGCGACCAGTCCGTGAGCGGTTGAAATGGGTCGGAGGACTGCGTGGGCGAAGGCGTGCCATCATCGTCCTCCTGAGACTGCAGAGATGGCCCGAGCGCTTGGCCGGCGGACTGTGTAGCCCCAGAATTGTAGACATGTCGTCCACGGGCACGCGAGGGAACAATCTCGTCGACTACCTGGAAGTGAACCCATCCGCGTGTCGCAAAATCCTTGAAGTCCGAATGAGCTTTGACAAAGTTGTTCCACGCGTCCCGAGTGTCGTCCGTAGTTCGTCAGTGTAGGTCCAACCCAACGCGCCTGGATATACCTTCTGCTTCACCTTCAGAATATTTTCGTGGAGTTTCTTTGCCTGTGAGAAAAAATCGTCAGTATATTTAGAAGTCCTTGACTTGCGGAGACAGGCACCGCCTTCCATTTCTGTGCAATAGAAGTTGCCGTCTTTGGTCCCCCCACTTTTGGCGGGCATTCTTTGGCCATATGAACTGCAGCCTCTGAATAAACTGTTTTGTCGAAGTTTCCTCCTGCAAACCTTAATTCAGTCAACTGCTGCCTTTTCCCTGGTCAAACCTCCCAAAACACTCGAAAATGGGGCCAGATCACAGGGTCTGGACAGCCACTGAACAGCCACCGGATGCAGAAATTCGCTGTTAAATCACCCGGACAGTGTATACAGTGGCAGTCCCAGCCTTGAAACAAGCATTGCAGCGCAATTCTTATACCTGTCAGGGGAACCCCTGTTTTCGACCTCCGGTACCTCTGCTGTCCTCCGTCAACCCTCCCGCCAAGCCAAACCCCATTCGGGCGGATCCCCGCACTCCAGGCCAAGTAGTGATTAAAATGGCCATTTTCCCTGAGTTTGGAGGCAGATTTTAAATCTGCAGGGGTATGGTGGGTGCCACAGGCTCGGTATATTATACTCGCGTGGTCCACAACATGAACAACGAGTTTACCGAAGACAAATAGGTAGGTATGTACGGGTGGTTATCCATACATAAGTACTATTAGAAGTCAACGGAGCACACACCATTCCAGGGGGTCGATCATTCCAATACACTGACTATCTGTGAACTGGCTGGCCACTAAAATGGCTGGACCTCTGGTTAAAATCCAGTGTGACCTGGTCAGAGTTCTCTCCTTCCAGGTATAAATCCCCGGTATCCACCAGTGCACAAGTAATTGTCAGAAGTGTTCCCTTTGCAGTATGCATGCGCACCATCCACTTCCAAGGAAGCTCCCATATGTTCCCCCTGCTGCATTGACATCAATGCCTTTGTCAAGGAGGATGTGGACAATCTCTGTGTGGCCCCCTTGGGCAGCAGCCTGCAAGGAGCTCCCATATCTTCTCCCTGCTGCATTGACATCAGCGCCTTTGTCAAGGAGGATGTGGACAATCTCTGTGTGGGCCCCTTGGGCAGCAGCCTGCAAGGAGCTCCCACAGAATCCCCCTGCTTCATTGATATCAGCACCCTTGTCAAGGAGGATGTGGACAATCTCTGTGTGGCCCCCATGGGCAGCAGCCTGCAAGGAGCTCCCACAGAATCCCCCTCTATCCATCCACACCTTTGGTTACCATTTTTCGCATCAACAGCTGGCCCCGCCTTATCAATCACATCTGTCCAATAAGCTCATACGCCAGACCTCCGCTCTCTGTTTGAGCGCGCGATCTTATAAAAGTGTACACAATGCCAAACAATGCGACCTCGCAATCCCCGCGCATTTTAGCGCCCATTCCTCTGCTTTGATCAGCATCCAGCTCTAATAATGCTCGGATTGACCTAGATTTTTGAGACGCTGGACTTTGCCGTATTCCGGAGGGCATCTATGATCTAATGCCGGGATAGTGAATGTGACCTTTTCTTCCAATCTATCACACACTTTGGAGTGCAGAATATCAAGTGGATTTCCCTACAATCTATATATTTGAAGTATGCACCATATTCACTATCCCGCCTAACCCTGGGGCCACAAAATTTCAAGCATGAAGTAGTGGCACCTAGGTGTTGCACATCATAATGGGGTTTTTTTTTGAGGCAATGATGCAAGTAAAGTACGGGCCGAGACACCAGAATCCCATCATCACGAACGAGGCACGGGGTTTAAACACTCGGAAATTCAAATATAAGGGACAGGAAACTCAAATACTGTATTATTTCGTTCAATTCGAGACATCAAACTCTGATGCCTACGTGTTTGCGATGGGTAATTTTGCAAGATTTTCCCGTCGCGCATTGCCTAATCACTCCACAGTGCTCGATCTTGCCAAGAAACTCTCTTACTTCAAAAAGCACTGGCCCGCAGATCTCCAGGAAGACGCTCTGACAGATATGGAAGAAACGGTGAATATCGGATGTTTGATAGTTGCACCGAGAACTAATACCTTGCAGTTCAAAGCGCGGTATACCAAGCTCCAATGCGCGCCATCCGGGACATCCGTCCTCGCAAAAAAAATCGAAGACCTTTAAAATGCGACGCTCCGTTCTTGAGGACGACAGTGGTACGACTGAATCCCACCGCGATCTGCTTAATCATTAGAGAGTTGGCGGCAGCCACCGGAAGCCACCCGGTGGCTGATCAGGCATGCGGTGGCAAGTGGCTGTGGCTGACCGGTGGCTGGAGCATTGACTTCATGTGGACTGTTGGAACAGTCCACCGCTCTCTGGTTTCTATCTATAGTGGGAAAAGTTATCTTGATGTCCAGACTGCGCTTTACTGCCCGAATTAAGCGATGTTTTGATTAATAGAAGGAAGAATTAGCTGTATCGCCTTCTTCATGCAGGCATGGTATCAAGTGTGGTGGTAAAAGTACATGAATGGCCTTGGGTGCCATAGTTCAACGTGCTAGAGTCAGCCACTGAAGCAGCCACAGCCACCCATCACCGCATGCCTGATCAGCCACCGGGTGGCTTCCGGTGGCTGCCGCAAACTCTCTAATAATGCCTCCGAGCGCGATCCGAGTAGCTCGGGAGATGAAGTCAGAGTGACCGATTCTCCGTCGATTCTGGCTCGATTCGGACTTCGATTCTGGGCCGATTCTGAGTCCAGAATTGAACGAGAATCGCTTTGAGGTTTGATCGCCCCATTGTGCTCCGCAGAGCCATTTCGAACCACATGCCTCACAATGGCATTTTGAACCCCGTGCCTCACAATGGAACCCACTGTACCAGTGGCTGGAGACCACTGCTCCCCGAGACGGGCGTGGTCGTGTTTGGCAATACCGTCCGTACGAACAGAACATCATGGCTTGTCTGTAGCCACCGCCATCCATATGCCTGCGACCCTCGTATGACCTGACCAGCCCTCCCGGGCTAGTCCACCACCATCTAGTGCATTATAATGTATTTCAGTTGGGTTCAGCAGGGATAAGGGAGCCCTTGACGTATTTAAGGTTCGTTGAATATTTCCGGATTTGAATGTCCCGCGAGTGAGGGCAATGAACACAATCAATTCTGAACCCCGTGCCTCATGATGTATTCCAGCTGTGTTCCGCAGGGATAAGGGAGCTATTTTGCACCACGTGCCTCACAATGACATTTTGAACCCCATGCCTCACAATGGAACCCATGATCCAACGCATTACGGCTCCTTGTTTTTTTCTTTTCTTTTCTTCGTGAAAAAGTGGAATGAGTACGAATTTTAAGCTGAAATTATGTTCCCCATGAGGCAATAAGCTTGGGGACGCTTGTAGGAAATTTAACCACCGGCGACTGCTGTTGTACCATATGTTATGAATTTTCCATTTCTGGGCTCATTTTCTCTGCATACCCTTTTCACAGCAGTGCGTGCAATCTCGGCCGAAATACCAGCTCTTTTTCGGCTACTTATGTTGGGGAGAGAGGAGACGAAGCCCAGAACACCACCCAGGAGCACAGCTCCAAAGAGCCAAAGGCTCGCGTGAAGGGCGAATCTCAAACGACCGAAACCCCCCAAACAGGAGCTGTGCGGATGGGATACAATCATAAAAGAAACAAGCGGTTCGCAGCCGGCGAAGCCGGCTGCTCTCCACTTGGTTGATGTTTTACAGAGGCCCCTAGTGGATCATTGATGCAAAGCCAGCAGAAACGACGAATATCGCTCGAGGGAAGATGTCAGCGGAAGCCATCAGGAAAACCCCCGATGGCAGATCTGATAGATCCGCTCATCCATCTCAGTTGCTACGCTCCAGCAATGACGGAAGAGGCAGATGTCCTACCTGTGCGTGAAAGCCGGCACAGCCACCTTTGCACTCAAAGCACTGGGCAGTGTAGGGCTCAAGCTGAGTTCGCGTCAGAGACCGCGCTCTCGTCGCTCTAGTTGACCTCTCCCGCCAGCAACATTGAAAATGAGACACACCTCGCTAACCGGTTGTTGTTGGCGTTCCTTCACCCGCGCTGGTTGCGCCGCCCAAACCTTCAGAAATCTCCCCATATCGACCGCGACGAATCCAAAATAGAAGAATGGATGATAAAAACTTGAGAACTTGGAGACTCTGCGTCAGGCCGGAGTAGTGTTGCCGGGGTTAGGTTCTGAACCGATCCCGAACCAGAACCGAACCCGAACCGCACCTGAATTCAGGTTCGGAGGCGCCAGCGAACCCAAACCGAACCCGGGGTGCGGTTCGAGGTTCAAAGATTTTGGATTTTTGCGAACCGGTGCGAACCTGAAAATTTCCGAAGGGATTTTCGGATGATGGGATTGTTCCTGTTTGCTGGATACCGGATGGGGACCAGCCTACGCGCGGCGGCGCGTAATTGGTTAGAAGCCACAGATGGGAAAGTTCCAATCGAGTTCCAATGTCCAAAAAGCGCCGTTTGTATACTTAGTACCCAATGGCAAAAATATGTCTTTCTTCGGAGTCTATGCACATTGATCTTCCCAGCGATGTAATTTATTCAATGTAGTATATGCTCAGATAATATTGAGGTGGCAAACAAAGAACACGGGTGCGGAATCTGGATGTCCGCTGAGCCGAAAGCGGGGCGCCACGATTTTAGATCGCCACGGTCGCAAGTTGGAAAAATCATTTATTTAAATGATTACAGATTAGAATGTGGTCTGCGCCCGCTCAATACAATAGATACATGCAATATACAAGTATCTACACCACCAATATTGAAACATGTTCAAGCAACTTGGATTTTTATGAGCTACATGGTGAAGCTTCGGTCAATCGCGACGCAGAGGAATTATGGCACACATACTCAATCTTAGCCAAGGACAGCTACCCCATAGTTGTGTAGCTGTCTGAGCGCCGTTTCATCGATTATGCGAGCACCCGGGAAGCAATGGAGGCGGATTCGTGTCGTTCCAGCTCTCGGAGCCACAAACTCTATCAGGGATTCGTCTTTGAATTTGAGGTGGGAAGTGAGCTCTAAGCAGTTGAGGGAAGTAATGGCCGTGGCGAGTCCATGGAGGAAATGATCGGTGATCACAACATATTCGGGCACATCGCGCAAACGGCCAATATCGCGAACCCATAGCCCTTTCAAGGACCTGAGAGACGCGAGACATCGTAATAAATCATGGTCGGTCACCCGCACCATGAGACTGAGCGTTTCAAGGCTGGTTGACAAGGATGAACGGGGAGCGAAGTTGAGAAAATGTGACGATGGAAAAGCAACACGTGGAACCATGAGCCCCAGTCGCTCCAGGGAAGCGAAGGTGACACTTGAGAGAAGATTCCCTAGGAGAGACTGCCGCGTGTTAGTCCGCACCTCAAATTGTCTGGTGTTGAACTCGACTGGGGGAGTCGTGATTGTCGGGGGAGTAGCGAGAGTGGATAGATGGAGGGTACAACTGGTCCAGCCCGAGCAACGTGCCATGGACGAGAGCGCATCTTGCACATCTTCGGCTCTAGATACATGGCAACCGAAGCTCTTGAGCCGCGTCGAGTGCCACGGCACTGTGGGCCAGATGGAAGCAGAGCTGGAAAGATTTGTCAACGATGGCGCGATTTCGAAAATCTGGCTTGGCCATTGCATTTCTGGGGGTGGATGGATACCTGGCGGCATCCAGATCTCAAGAGTGGTCAGACTGCGTAAGCCACCCTGGGCCCGGAGGACCCATCTGAATGACGATGGGAGCATCGTGAAACTGGCGGTCTGCCATCTATTGGAATGCTCCGCCAGTAGCGTAAGCACATGACCATCTTCGACGTTGTGAAGAGCTCGAACTTGGATCTTGAGCGGGAGATTCGCTGACCGTTCAAGGGCTAGCCTTAACAGCTGAGTATCGCATTGCGACCACTCGTCTAGATCTAGATCCATCCTGGTCCAAAGCGACGGCATGCCTGTCACGCTCCGCCAGCGCCAGCACACCTGCGAGAATTGGAGCAAATGGTGTATAGAGGCGCGATAAGCACTGCCCGAGGCAGGCACGGAGCTTGTATCGCTGAACTTTTCGCGAGCGGGGGACAGGAGTTCCAAAATCTCCAACAATATTTCCGGAGGAACGCGTCGAATCGGTGAGAACAGGCTGCGACATCGCTCCGCGTAAGTGTTCAGTGCGGCAGAGATATCATACAGTTTGGCAATGTATGAGGAGAGATCTGTGGGAGAACACTCGCGCTGCAGTCTGGCAATCTCCTTGCCATATACGGCGGCGTCTTGGCGGCAAGATGCGGCGGTGGATTTGAACTGAGATGGGTCGAGGGGAGTAGAGTGGGATCGAAGAAGCTCGTTCAGCTTCCTCTGCTTCGAGGGCGAAATGTGACGGGAGAAGAGCTCCATTATAGGATAGGAGCACAAGTTTGTCCTTATTTGTGGCGGGGGGCTGGTCTTCCCACGGACACCCCGGCGATAACGGCATGTATAGTTTTGGCCGTTTTTGGACTTGCCGGCGTTGCCGCGGCAAAATATTCGCCGAGCCATCAACCCGTCACCAAATCCAGCGCCGCTGCCCACAATCCACTCATACGATGCTAGCCTACATCCTGCCATACCACAACACCTGGCAGGTCAATCAAATGGCCCTTGAACTACTGTATCTTTTCATTCAATTCGTCGGTCACGCGTCACAGGGGCAGCGACGAACTTTGGTCGCTGTCACACGTCACCAAGGCGGTTGACGAATATGTTTTTTGTCACATTTGCCCCAGGTAGAAGACAAGTTTCCAGGCCAAATTTGACCAAAATCAGCGAAATCAAGGCGCAAAGCATGCACAAGTGGCTTTATGGAGTGCAGACATCCAAACGAGCAGAAAAATGGTCAGAAACCAAGATATGAAGTACCAGTATCGTCTGGAAACGATCTGAGGCTCTGACGAATTTTTGGTCCTTGTCACGCTCATTTCCTGGGCTGACGAGGTGACGAATTGGTTCAAAATGCCACGCGTCACACCCCCTGTCGAATTGAATGAAATTATACAGTATGCGAAACCCTTAAGGTGGCCGGCTACCCAGACTCGATTTTTCAGAAAACGGCCAAATAAGTTATTGCGACAGGACAAAGGAAGGATTGTATGGTTTGAACTGGGTACAGAACATACGTTTTCCCTCTACCTGCTCTGCCATCGACATGGATTGGGGGAGGGGATTCGAGCGTTGCGACATGCATGATGCGGTCGTAAATTGATCGCTGCACATTTTCCGGTTGATATTAGAATCAGAGAGATTACAAAAAAAAAAAAAGAGAATAGCCCACCTGCTCAGCTGTGAGTCTATCTTTGAACGCACACAGATTACTCGGATCTCCACCCCAGCAAAGGCGTTCAGCGTCGACTTCTTGCTGCTGTTCTGCGGGTTCCGGAAGTCCGATCTCCGACAGTGACTTCCCGAGTCCCTGTAAGAGTTTCTGGAGTAGCTCGTTCCGGACCAAGTCGGGAGGTGGATTGCAGTTACTTGCAGCATGCGATCCACGATATCTGCACACAAAGAATCCTCGTGTGTTTCCCAAATTATGAGGGGTGGACTTCCTTCCACTGCGAGCACCGCAAAAATCCATCGCAGTTGTGCGGGAGCTGCCCCAGATTCCAACAGTTCCTCAAAAGCCATGATTCCTCCATCACGATTGTCGAACAGGCCCACGGCCCGTGCGGCTTCCTGGTAAGTAGCAAGAACAACACCGTCAATGGTGCGCCGATCAATCCAATCCCGGGCACTCCGGTGGAGGAGGAGAGCGCGAAGATAAAAGACATCGCCGTGTCGTCGATACACCATCTGGATGCGACAAACTCCAACATGGGTTGGATTGTAAAACCGAATGCGCATCCGTGGCCGTCCAGGATATTCGTTTTCGAGGACCTGCAATGGATGTAATTCAGTATCGAGATCGTGCTTTTCGAGTCGGCATTTGGAGCCAAGCTCGACGTAAGTCATTCTGTCGAGTTCAGGATGGCGAGGCTGCGCTATAATGTCCACCAGCTTTCCCTGCAGGAAAGACTCGGGACTCAAAAGTGTACAGCCACCAGTCTGCCCACAAACTTGAGCCCAAGATACGGGAAAAATCGGTCATTCCGAGGGGTATATTTTGGCGGACATTCCCTCAGATTGCCAAGGCTTCGGTTTCAGTCGGTCCATCGACCGATTTGCCATCACCCTTGGAATGGCGGGGTTCCCTGATGGCGGGAAATGGCGGGATGCACGCGCACAACTCCTACCAGTCTTCTGATTTCTTTCCGATTTTTTGTGTGATTTTAGTGCGACTTTTTGACAAGGATTTGGGAAAGTCGGGCGCGCGTCAGGCGCACTGATGGCGCGCAAGGGCGGGATGTGTGCGCCCGACCTGTATGATTTTTCCAGTTTTTTTTCTCCGAGTTATTCATGAATTTTCAGTCCTGATTCTGCAGATAAGGCTCGGGTTCGCCTACAGGACGAGCTTCAGAATATTTAATACTGTATTCAAATCGACCCTCGGTTATAATAGAGCATATTTGCACAGGCCAAAATGCCAGTTTCATGGCAAAAGTGATGGGTGATTGCAGAAAAGTGGAGTCGCCCGAAGGGGATGGGTGACACCAGAAAGAGAGCCATTTACAAGCACATGACACAGGCAAAACTGGCCGGATTTTCATCGTGGCGCGTTTACTGGAGTGCCAACAAAATTCTGAGTAGGTTCGTCCACAGTGGAACAAGGTCCTACATTTTCAAACGTGTGATATGCCCAAACGCGTGACTAGTTTAATTATACAATGAATATTGCAATTCAACTCGGCAAAGCCTCGGTCTTGGCCGGACCCGCCGCTCGGTGATAGCCAGGTGAATTCTGAGCAGGTTTGCCCGCAAAAACCTGAGAATCCGCTGCGGTTTGAGTGTGCTGGGAGTGGGACAGGTCTTACATTTTCAAGCACGTGATATTCCCAAATGCGTGACTAGTTTAATTATACAGTGAACGCGCATGAATATCGCAATTCAGCTCGCATTTCCTGTCATTTGGGTGATGCGATCATCGTACCGCCTTCCCTTGAAAAGTCGGCGTGTAAAGCACTCCTTATTTTCTTCTACAGATGTATCTTGTACCAGATGCCGCGCTTACACCGACTGAACTCTCTTATCCGTGCTGAATTCGGCGTCGATTCTGGAATTCGGATGGGTACATACGTCGTAGACGGCGTGGCGGATTTAACTCCTAACTGCTGGTGAAAATGTAAAGGTCAAAACAGAGGCTGAGCAGGTTTGCTTCGATGTATTGAATGATTTGGAGGTTGAAGGTGCGAAAGTTCAAGGATCAATCACATCCAAAAAATATATGAGAAATGAAGTGTGGTCTTTATTTAATTTCCTTTAAGGGTGCACCTTCATGGTTTATCAAGGATACATGATTGATTTCCCCCTAATTTTGCGACCCGTGCTTCAAAATGTATTTCTGCCGGGATCGGCTGGGATAAGGGAGCACTAGACATATTTAAGCTTTCCCCTCCTGGGCTGCCATCAAAATTTGTATTTGAAGGCCCGGGAGCAAGGATATATGATTGATTTTCCCCACAATTTGGTGTTCCGTATTTCACAATTGAACAGCTCATCCTGTGCTTCATAATGCATTTCTGCCGGATTCGGCTGGGATAAGCGAGCACTAGACATATTTAAGCCTTCCCCTGCTGCGCTTCCATTAAATTTTGTATTTGAACGCCCCGGGAGCAAGAAGGAGTATGTACGAGAAACGAAAATCGAAAACGAAGCAATTGCATTGCCGGATGATCACAGGGATAATGATGTCATTCGTCACATCTCGTCACAACATCTGTTTGGCGTCGCTTGCCGCCGCCAATCCCCATCAATGCTGTGCCGTCATGCCAAGCCCGCCCCCCGAAGTTCGGGCGGGATTCAAAAAGACTGCTTCACGCTTTCTCCTTCCCATTTCTCTACCAATTCTGCACCGATTCGGATGGTCTGGGGCTCGTTCTCATGGTATGATCCTGGAGAATGACATAGGCCCATCGTATGCATTGACACCGCTCCGGCTCACCCCTGGAACCTCGTGGAACACCTCTATCTAATCTCCAGTGGTCCACTGCAGCAACCACTGTAGAGAGCCAGCCGTATATGCTACGGGCCTAGAACTTTGGTACTGTACTTTGCCCATACTACAATCCCTCCTCCCCAATCCATTGGATTTTACCTACCTTATTTCCTGGCCACAGTGGGGTACATGTCAAAATCCCCCAATTTCCTTCGCGTGTATAGATGAACTTTTCTCGAGGGGTTTTTGGTGTGTGGAGGCCGTCCTTTGCTGACAAGTATATGCCAATACATCTTATTTAGCCATATGTATCCTTTTTTCCCGCAAAAACCGGCTCTGTGCTTCGTGGAGCGTACCATTCAATCCACACCCCGATTTCACCCTTCATCCTTGGCTTGAAGGGAATTACTTATTGTGCTCATACACCTCAGATTCACCTTTCGGGTGGATATAGTGGTAGTCTTATATCCTTTGGTTGATTTGGGATACATTGAGGTGGCCACAACTGTTGGAGTAAAAGCGGGGAGGGCGAGATTAGATGAAGAGTAGAGTAGGTTTGCAATAGCACTGTTGGTTAGAAGACTGCTTTAGAGCAAACAGATGCTCTAGCAGGATTGTACTGCAAGCTTATATACTACAAAATATGTATCTAGAATATTCTACATGTATCTACTTGAACTGTCTGTATTACTAATATTATCGGTCAGATGCCCGAAGGCCAAGCTGCATTATTAATTCCCAACAACAATGAAACGAGCGATTTAAGGTGGTGGCCCACTGCCCCGTTTTTTCCATTTTGGGAAAGCGCGAGAAGAAAAATTCGGTAGGTCCGGAAACCATCACCTAAATTCGTGGAAAATATATCAACTCACTCATAGGATCCTTGCCTTACTTAAAGTGCCAACATATCTGTATCTACCTCAATTTATGCGTGCACACGAGGCCAAAAGTGCTAAGGCGGCCCAGTACCCAGTCGCTGATAATAGTGGACAGATATGAAGCGATTTTGTTTTAGGATATTTAGTAGCTCGTCAAGGAACCAGTCTGGTCGCTCCTGAACGAGGAGAATGAGATAGGCGACATCATCATGATGTAGGAGGCGAGGACGACCGGTACGATTGCTCTTGCGCTCAACGTCGCCGGTTGTGCGTCAGAGATTTAGCATGCAAAAGAATGTACTGCGGGAAAAGCCGACGCAGGCTAGGATGGCCCTGAGCGGGAGATAGCTTTGCTCATAGAGGTTGAGCGCCGCGATTTTCAAATCTCGGCTGATGCTGCGACTCCCCATTTATGCACGGATAGTGATAGGCTGTTGCGAGACGGCGCGGTCAGCGTGAATGGGGGGCGGACTGGGATTATAACGCACTTTGAATAGTGGAAATTGAGAAAGAAATGAGCGAAAACGAGCGAAAAAGGCGTGCGAGTGAAGTCGTCCGAGGCAGAATTTGGATTTATTGAGCCGAAGAATTGAGGGACGAGAGTAGTGTGGGTAGAGAACGACTGAGAATCCCGTTTGAACGCGCCTATTCCGAGGGTAATTGGTCCAGAATAGCGTCCAGGATGCGCGCTACAAGATGAGAGACTAGCGGAGTGGTAGCCGAATTTGGCCAAAAATAAACGTGACAATTGGAAGAAAAGACGACGTGAAATAGATAGCGGCTTCAAAAAGCGTCACAACGCACCTAAATCGTGGCGTTTGGACAAGAATTGAGTGAGGAAAGAGCGGTACAAGATGAGAGGTATCTGAAGTTGTTCTTATTCATAAAATGATCGGAGGCGTCATTACTTTCCCAAACAGCTGTAAAACGCGTGACCTGAGGCAATAGATATGCATTCAAATGGCTGACATTTTACAAAGCGTGATCTGAGGCAATAGAGGTGCAGTCAAATGGCCGGGAGGCAATAGAGATGCATTTAAATGGCCGGCATTTTGAAAAGCGTGATTTGAGGCAAGGTGGATAAGCGTTATCTTTTCCAACTTTGAAGTCTTACATCGTGACACGGGCCTCACGTTACACGTTGTTTGGTGGACATTATTTGGCTCCTGTTGACCGCCTCTCAATCCTAGTCGACCATGGCAATGCCAGTTCCCGTCATCCCTCTTCCAGCTGCTCCCGGTGGGTCCGTTCGCCTGCCGAATCCACCTGGAAATCCTGTCTCTCTCGCCGATGTAGGGAACGCCCGACTGTATACGCACAGAGTGGTCGCGTCCCCGCGACCAATACCGCGTCGGTGAGCTGGACCGACTGGACTGAATCATATGGCTTATTTCATTATACCCCGAAGCATTCCCTACAATAGCCGGGGGCCCCACGGAGAGTAGCGTAGGAGATGCTGTTCTATACGAGAAACGTGTAGCTGAGACGCACAATCCCGCGGGTTCGTCATCTATCTAAGTAGATTTTCCTGTTCGTTGATTGTCTTTCGCAGCGGGCGTTCCCGCATGGGCCCAGAATTTCATCAACGTCATTCATGAGATGAGAGTTGACCAGCTTAAAGTTGGTATATACCATCCCTTCCCCGTCCGCCCCTTTTTTGTTTCTTCTTTCTTTATCTATGTTTACTAACGCACATATCGGAATAATAGCTCATCAACAGTGGCCTTGGAGAGGGAAGGGACACACAATTTGAGGTGGTTCCATTTCGTGGCCTTCAGGGCACGCTCGATGACCCCACCGTTGCTCCTGTAAGTGCACGGCTTCCAATGTCGATCATGTCTATCTCACTGTTAAGCATCTAGCACAATTTGCCTCCATTGCACCATATCGATGCCATCAAAGCCTTGAATGACAGTCAGCTCACTGCATATTGTTTGGGATACGGCATTCCAGTCCCCAACCAACTCCGCCGCCGTAAGGAAGCGGTGGCGCGGCGAATTGGATATCGGGGAAATGAGCGGTTTTGACTTGCTGTCTACAGTGGTGGCGAAAAATAATGCAGCAGGGTGTTCTGAGCCCGTTTCTGGTCGAATCATCCGTCTTGGACCAAAGAGTGGGACATGAAATTTGAGTAATTTGAAGATTTTTGGGACGCTTACCTCGTTACCTCTATACCATTGGAACGGCCTGTCTGTTAATTCATTAAAGCCCCGCAATATCATTGCAATGATTATTAGCTCTCACCCTCTCATAAATCAATAGACCGTCTTTCTGAACGGATTACAGGTTGAACTGGCCTCATAAAACACGCCTCCCGGTGCATCCCCCAGACGTATTCACCTATGCAAGACGACCTTATGCATTGAGGTATACTCAAGTTTACTACTAATCGGGACGCTTCCCATGATTCGTGTACAATTTCGACGTTTTTGAGGTCGCGGACCAATTCTTTGGATGATATTGACACTGAGGGGCGTATCAGTGGAGCAAGGGACATACTTAATAAGTAGACAGGGACCTTTCTTTTTTTGTTAAAAACCAAGACCTCCCATAAAGCGCGGTCCCGGCGCTTCGGCCTCCCTCTCTCTCCCCAAATCCTGGCAATCCCTCCGTCTGTCTCCAGGCCCCGTCTTTCCCTCCGCCCGACGAAAGAATCCCGCTCGACGACCGCCGTTAAAAAGAATGTCGTGGATGGAATGATGAGTTTAAATGATTTTCGGTCTGTGTTCGCGTTGTTCTTCCGCAGTGTTCTCGTTGTTCGCATTGTTCGTCCGTCTTTCAATCTCGGAGGGCTCCGCCAATTGGGAGCCATCAGTGTAAAGCATTCAACGACTGGAAGCGGACAGTATAAACAAGGTCGTAGGCATCGAAGATGGGGCCCTCATTTTCTACCCATACATGAGCTTATCCCAATCCTTTTTGCACCCAAAATGCTCAAAGCACTCTGGGCTTCCGCTTCAGTGACTACCAGTCCCATTCCATCACACAGGGAGCGCTGCTCAGTGAGCTTTTGTGGCCATTTGAGGCAAAATCATATGCAATGATGTAATCCATTTATGGAGCACATATCCACTATTTTCGGCGCCCCTTTTAGATTGAATGTACTGACCCTCCTGAAACACATTTACACCCAAAACAGACCCAAATGTTGAATCATGGATGATGTGGTATTTCTGTGACTCTCTTCCTATCACTTATGTGGCATGAATTAGCCGAGTATTTCTATCTAGGTTTTATGTCAATGCGAACAGAGTTGACCGAGATATGGACAATTCTTTGAAAATGTCCAAAAGAGGGGAAAAAATCAGCCGCGCTGATATCGGCTGTAACTGTCCGAACAGATCCTATCGAGTTATATCTATATACACTATATACACGTGGAAGAAACACTCCGGGTGGAAAAGGGCAGTTTTCATCCAAATCTATCGTTTCCCGACCGACTTCAAAAAATTGTGCTAGGGTTCAACTGAATGAACAAAACATTTTTAGTAAGTTGCGACAGCTGTCGCAGCGGCGCGAAGGCGAACAAATCAAGTCTGAGGATGTCCACGAAAATACTGCTGAAATTCATTAGATAAACACACTACTCAGATCTCACGAGGACATAGGGCGACGGGAATGCGCGAGAATGGACCCACACGTTGTGTGAAGTTTGATTCTAATATTGATTTAATTAGTTGGTGTTGGCGATTTTATTGGTAGTAATTTGATGATAGCGGCGTCGAGTAGGCTCGAGACCAGCCTGTCCATCGAAAAGTAACCCTGGGAATATTATAGTGGAGCCGTCCAACGTCTCAAATTCCTCCGTCTAACGTCTCCAATTCTTTCCGTCTGGATTTTGAAATGAGTCGGCAGAATTCCCGGTAGAAGATGTGAAGAGCCGGGCGCTTCCACAGCCTAGTCTCCCAAAAAAAGTTTATGATAATCGATAAAATTTTGATATCCACAGAGAAGGGATCAAGCTGAAACAAAATCAAACTGTCATGTCAACGAGGGCCGGGAGCGAAAGCGACGAGGGACGAAGCAAATCGGGGACAAAATAATCGTATAGAAGAGCTAAAAGAGTACAGAATATGTAGTAAATAGGACAGGAGCAGGAATGGAAAGGTACCGAGTCTGAGATCAAGTAAAAGGCTGTGCGAGGGGCGGCGGCTAAACGTAACAGTGAAGTCAAATCCGTGTGGTTAGAAACAAAATTGATCAGTGGAATGTGTTGCAAAAACAAAAATTAGGACTTCAAACCATATCGATCGAGGGACGCATTGAATGGCACATCGCGCCAGTGGGAGCATTTTTTACATGTTCTTGATTTTGTTTTTCTTGATGCCGCTTCGCGCTTATTGGCCGATACTTTTCCCTGTTTTTCGTTATGTAGGACGCGCGGACCCGGACGACGCTATCCTATCGGAGGTTAGAATTGCCATAATGGCCCAAGCAGATGATATACTCCTCATCTCGCTATCGGCCGCTGGCTTGCAGCGCAAGTTGAATGACTTGTATGTATGGTGCACCAAAAATTTCATTGTCATTAATTTAATTAAGACAGTTGTTTTAATATTTGGACCCATACGAAGACCGCTCCCTCAATTCCAGCTGGGCAGTAATGTTCTGACAATAACGGACCACGAAAAATATGTTGGCATTCACATCCGAACTGATACTCGAAACATGTTTGAATCTCGTTATCACTGCGTTCCCACCCTATGTAGACGCACCCAGGTGTACGTTGATCTACGTGCGGCGAATGTGTCGATCTTCGGCTACGTCCGGCTGCGTATGTGTACGCCGTGATGTCGGTGTACGTACGTCCGGCTACGCGGCGTAGACACGGTCCGTCTACCCGTCGGCTACGTATGTCTACATGCGTCTACTCCGTAGACACACGTAGACACACCTCCCTCAATTTAATAATGCAGATCTGGCCTCCATTTTGCTGTTCTACTGGATAGGTCAGCTCATGACCATTCTCCCACTGTTTTATTGGTAAGCATTAAATTTAGTAGCTCCGGATTTTCCCACATGTGTCTACATCGGTCCACGTGTGCCTACATCGGTCTATGTCGGTCTACGTACGTGGACCGACGTCGACAAATGTAGACATGTGTAAACGAGCCGTGTCTACATGATGTAGACATACGTAGACGAAGGGACCCTTCGTCTACAGGGGTAGACAGACCCTCTGTCTACACGGGGTCGGAACGCAGTGTATAAGGAGAAAGCAAGCACAGCTCGGTACTGCGCGCATCGGATCATTGGACTCGAAGATTCAACTGGCAGGCCGACCCCAACAGAATATAAGCAACTTTACGTGGCTCGCGTTGACTGCCATCTCATCCACGGATGCAAGGTATCCCCAGACAGCGAAGATGTCCATGTTAAAGAACTTTGTGATATTCAAGTCAGTTTCCTCTGCCAAATATTGAACATTCATCCCCAATCAATGCTCGCACCGCTATTCACCGAAACCGGAACATCGAGGTGTCCGCCATGTCCTGCTCCCGTGTTCGCAGATCCTCAGAACCCGACGGCGGCGGAAACAGCAGCCGCAGTCGGTCTGTACTTGGTCCGTACCCAGGAAGACTCAAATTGGTTTGGAGGCCCAACTCAACAGGAGTAGGATGCGGATGGGATACGGGCGCCGCTGACCGTCTTCTGGCACGCGGCACTGCACGCAGGCAGGATAGAGATAGGCTGTGAGGGACGGGCGCACACGGGCGCCGCTTGATCGTCGTCTGGCACGCTGGCCAAAGCACGCGGGCGCACAAACGTAAACGGCGGGAGCACGCGGGCGTCACGTACTAGTCTCTTATAAACAGACGCTACAACAATTTTTGAGCTCGTACCTCGCTTTGTTGTAGTCTGTCAATTACCCGTGATCCGCGATCGGAGGTCAAGGTTATTATATAATCCAAAAAATTGCGGATGTCGAGAGAGCTTTCAGGATGTGTCTTTCCACAATTGGGCAAAAGATTCAACTCCAGGTATTCAATCTGGGTCTCTTCTCCTGCGAGGTCTCACGATAAAAGTCAAAAACAAAGATGCCGAGTTTTGATGGCTCGGCAGCTTACCGAGCAGCCTTTTCGTCCCAGCTCCAACATGGATAAGATCATCCATTCTGAAGAGACAGATGTCTTTAGAATACGAATTTAACTCATTTTGCATCCAAAATTATTATGGTGAGGGCGTTGGAAGTGCTGTAAAGCCTTGGGGTAAATTCAAACTCCGATGTTTATGTAATAACCGCGACCTCCATACACCTGTCACCGGGTAAACTACAGACTAGTCGCGTACCCCAATTCATCGTCGCCGTCGTTTAAAGATTCCCTTCCGAGAAAGGTGTTGCCAAAGACATTTTGGGGTTGCAAAACGAGTCGAAATGCGAGGCCGAGTATAAAGAAGGTGCGAGGAAAAGAGCGGACCGGAAAAAAAGAGGCTGGGGCTCCGCGAGGCGGGTGATGGGTCTCGTGCAAAGTACACGGAAAAGGATGGTCTCAGGTGGGCTAGGATGGCGAAAGGCGGCTAAGGCACGTAGGGCACTCGAATCCACTTTAATCGCCACGATGGAGATGCCACAGGTCTCGAGAAAGCCAAGGATGTATCACGTGTGACTACTGTACCATTTCGACCAAAGGTTCAGGTGACGGGTGACATGGGCCCGTGAACTGAACGATTTAGGTGCTGGTGAGAGTTACATTGCGAGAATGAACAACTACTTTTTTGAAGTCTTTAAAGGGTGCAAAAATGAATTTTGAGCTCCTCAAAATTTGACGAAGCAGAGGCGCGAAAAAATGCGAAAAGAAATCTCAGTGCTCCTCCCAAGCTGGGCTTTGGTACCGCCGCGCAAAAATTTTCGTGCACCGGCCTCTACCGAGAACAACAGCTGCATCCGACTTCATCTCGGCGTCAGAATCCTCCGCATTCCCCGACCGAACAATCTCACCATTCTTGTCGACAGCAAAATTGTCCGCAATAGAAGAGTCGCCGGGAGCACATACATAAATTCAATTCGTCAGTCACGCGTCACGGGGGTGCTTGACGTGACGAATTTTGTAACCTTGTCACGCGTCACGGAGGCTCTTGACGAATATACTTTTCGTCACGGTCGGTTCAGAATTTCGGTTCAGGGCCACTCTGAGCAAGTTTCCTTAGCTGCGAACACTCTCCCTACAATTTTCTCTCCAGTTTCAAGGTTTCTTGTTTCATACCTCACAAATATCGTGCTTCAGACCAAATCCAACCGAAGTTTAATGGTGAAAATGGATTTTTTCCTGTTCAACAACAGATTTGCTCAAATAAATTTCTCAGATGATTCCTAAGTCATCCTAATGGGTATTCTACATGCCTTGCAACCCCTGGAATATTTCCAGTGGTTGACGAAATTTTGGGGGTTGTCACGCAGCTGGGGACCCTTTGACGAATTGACGAAATGATATTTCGGGTCACGCGTCACACCCCTTGACGAATTGAATTTAATAGTACAGTATTCCGAGACAACAGCGAGCGGCATGTCACAGTCGTCGTACACATCTGCGCCCTGATACGGATCGTCGCCGCCACCGTTGTCAGGTTCCTCCCAGGTGGGATCTTTCTCAGTTGTCTGCGAGAGAGTGGCGTGGAGGGCTGGATTAGTTGTCCGACAGAGCTTCAGACGACGCGGTGAAATCTGCGACAGGTTTCGAGGGCCTGCAATATCTGCTGGCCAATCCAGGCGGAAATTTTGAAAGTATTTTATGCATCCATCGTAGAGGAAGAGATAAAATTGTATTACCTCTAGACTGAAAGACTATGTATTATTTTCTCAATAAAAAATCCAGACGGCTTTACCTCGTTTCGCATTTTCTTCTGCTGAGTGTCTCATCGCCTGGTCATCAAGCGCACACGGAGCATACACAGGCTGTCCAGACGAGCTGCAAGGATTTAAAATGCAGCGCCTGTCAGCCAATAGAAATTGATAAAGCTTTTACTTCTTCTTGAGCCACATGAGTTTTTGGACGGCCCTTGGCGCCGCGACCTCCTGCACTGCCAGGCTGAGGCCGCGTGGCCTTGCACGGCTATAGGCGGGCTAATTGGCGGAGTGAACAATTTCCAAGTGAGTGACGGCTTTGGCCGACGTTTGAACGCCGTAGCCAGTGAACAATTGCCGTGACGGGTGACATGGTGTGAACCTTTGGTCGAAATGGTACAGTAGTACAACATGCAAAGCTAACACGACCACACAGCTATGGAGCTGCAACAGCTGCACTGGCAGTCTGGCAGAGACCTCTGGGATGCCCCTAAAAGATGAAACTAGCCTGGCTTGACCAAATGGTTCACTAAGAGCTTGCTGGCTTACAAAATACTGTATTTTTTCGTTCAAATCGACAGTCACGCGTCATGCACATCAGACTTTTGACATTTTCATTGTGGTGTTGTACAACGCCAAAAAACACATGCAAAGGCTACAGTAGTGTTAGGTGATGGACAACACTGGTGATCTGTGTCAGTTTGATCTCCGATATTGGAAGGCAAAAAATCGAGCATCAGTCGAAGATACACGATATTCCTTACGCAACCACAATCTACTGGACCGCGCCCGGTATCTCGCACATCACCAGCGCACCTGGCTACATTACACGTGCACCAATGTCCGCGCAATCCCCGTCTCACACCTTGCGGGCATTTACGATTGTGCGTCGGGCATGTTCTTCTTGGGCGGAGTTCCGGATCCGGTGGAGAGCCCATAAGTAAATCATGATCTGGAGAAGGTGATGATGTTACATTTAGTAAGAAAAATATGAAAAAATCATTCTGGCTTCAAATTCGGTTCAGACCTTCGTTATAGGTCGTACTTCTATGGGCTATTACGCCTGGCCGCAAACATAGAGCGTCGGCCCGCTAGCCTCCAAGTAACCAACTAGGTAGGGTGGCTAGGTAGGTGGTGGGAAATAGTAATTGATCTGGAGCAACTTGGGGAGACATGCAAATGTCCTCCCGTAGCGTAGAAATGGTAACTGCTGGTACTATTCATATGCGAAATAGACTACAGTAAAGCGAGTGCTCGCCAATCATTTGTATTGCACTATATTTCGAAACGCGTGACCATTAGGTCACTATATTTCGAAATGCTTGACCAGGCTTCCAGCGTGTGGAAGAGCTCCTGTGCTGACGCCTTCCCCACGCCCGCTCACCTATAGCACTAGCGGCGCTCCCACGCGTGCACACCACTCCGCATGAGGTAATTCATATAGCCGCCTTGCCGTTGCCCAGACCAGTGTTGCCCGGAAGCCAATTTACCAAGCTGTTCATGGCAGAGTATCGTACTCCGCGTCTACGGGTAATCTCCTCAGCGACCTCAGTAGAGGCCTTGCGAGATCGAAAGGCATATTTAAGGTAGCGCCGTGGATCACGTTCATTCAATTCTGTACAATATTAGCTCATACTTTGAAATAGAGGGCAAACGTACTGCTGGAGTCTGGAGTCAAACGAGGCCGGATCCACGAGAGCATAAAACGGCGTCTCGCAGCGGTCACACATGAAAAACTTCGATGTGTGAGAGACAAGACCACTGGTTTTACGGCTAGCGGGCAGGTCAGAGACATCGCTTCCGATCTGAACATGAAAAGGTTCTGGCTCGGTCTTGGCGTGGACATGAAACAACGCCTTGATAAATGAGTTGACGGCTTGAACAAAAATCTGCCACAAAACGTACCATTGTACAATTTTTTGAACCGTTGGACGATAATCTCCATCACATTGTTGTACTGCTCGGGTGTCGGTTCTTTAGGTACCGGGAATACAATCAGCAGACTGGTTTCCTCTCTTAAAAATCGAATGAGACGTGGATTATTGCACACCGTGGCGTACCGTGCGCCAGTCGAATGACACGATCCTTTGACTGCTTGGAACCTATTCAGATATATAAAGATGTATTTGCCAGAGAGGAGAATCTGTTCACCAGTCCACGTTGATTTGCAGTACCAAACCATTTGGCAACACCACGAATTTCTGTTTCAGTTCATGGACATCGACATCCCGTATCTCCAAAAGCCCATTTCTACGATGCTCAAGACCTGCTTGAATAGCTCTCCAGCCCATCCGTCAGTTATATGGGTCATGGGCTTATCCAGATCATCGAAAGCAGCGTAGCCTGTCTGCGTGGATGGTTCGTGTTTCCCTGGCACATCGGCTGGGCCCCTCTATTCCTGCCATTGTGCGACTTTTCCAGGCTGTAAGCACATCCGCTGGATCGCTTTTTCAGGGGGTACAAAGGGCAGAGTGAGAAGGGGAGTCCGCTTCTCTGCACCACTTGAAAGACGTTTACACGTGTAAAGAGTTCTAGTGCAACCAGGCTGATTGCACTCGAGCGTCTCGAGGGTGCTCAATTCCTGCGGATAGTGCGGCTTCCAGCAAACATCACAGAGGAACAAGTAGATTATGAGGTTGTCGGTTGATACACCAAGCCGCTTTTTGACAGTTCCGAGGGTACGTGCAAAATTTGAGAGACCGGGAAAATCCATGCCGGATGCGGCTGCAGAGCGCAAAATTGTATGGGAACCATCCAACATATTTGCGACAGTATCGTGAGTCATGCCCTTGAATGTAGCCCCCACGAAAGCTAGGATGTATGCATGCCAAATTGCAGGATGGTCGTCAAAGGCCCAGGGAACGGGATCCTCGTCTTGAACCGTGTTGTCAGGCTGAATAGCGTCGAAGAGGGATGATCTCGACTGGAAAAGAGGGTCTGATGCAATGTCCTCGATTTAAAAGTCCCCATCCGCTGCGGCTCCATCCTCCGAATTTTCTTCATCAGAAGAATAATTGTCCTCTCTCTCGTTCACGAAAAGGCCCTCACCCTCTGAGTCCGAAGAGAAGAGAAACAGACTCGGGGATCGCGATTCAGTGGTGTGTTCTGCATCCCCGGCTAGCCACTGGAATGCATCGACCGAAGCCGTCGAGTCATCAGAAGCAGCGTGGAAGTCGAAATAGTCGTCGCCGTGGCTCTGGGAACGGGGGGATCATGGAGATGGCAAATTTTCAATGAAATGTGACTCGGATTAATTATCTGGAGGCACAAATGCGGTTGTGGAAGATACAGATCGAGACGATACAGAGCCCAATGTCGAGACACGCAGTAATTCGCATTTAAAATCCTCGTCCCGGTGGGTTTGCTCTGCACCTGTCGTCTGAGGTGCACCCAGAGGCCCTTGTCGAATACAGACACTGCATGTACACCAAGTCAAGTTGGAGCTGGAGGGCATTATGGATGGTGATCGTTTGCGCAAAAGCTCGCTGGCGGCCGCCAAGACATCGTAATGGTGGTGATCGCTTACGTGTAACGACCAGCAAAGAAGATACTGGTATATTCTGAACAAAGAGTTTGCGTCGATTCAGAGACTTGTTTTGTACCTATAACACATTCTAATGACGAGCCAAATTAGTCCATTTAACAGTCGTCACAGTCCATGGTATCCAGTATGTGCAGTATGTACAGCAAATGATGAGGGAGGTATGTCCTGGGTATGTAGTGGCGGGAGAATAATTGACGAACGTGAAGTCACGTGGCTGCGTCCCGATTAAGACTGTAATTTCCAAGAGGTGATTGCCCGGTACTGTGCGTAGTAGAGGTAGCGGACAATAATGCATCCATTCAGTCAGTCATCGTTCGCAAGCTCGATGGGACGCAAATGGCCCTCGATGATACCGCTCTAGTCATGGGTAGGTCCATCACCGTCGCTCGGTCCTCGCGGACTGATGTTTCTAGATTGCACCGAGTAGTGTTGCCGCGACTTCAGACTTGGGCCAGCGAAGTCGACTTGGAGTCGCCGACTTGAGCCGAGTCGAGTCGAGTGAGTCACTCGACTTGACTCGAGGTCATTCAAGTCGACTTGAGTCGGTTCCCAGGTAGGTCGTGTAGTTCGGCCCGAAAACGCGATTGGGAGCGTGATCTTGGCATGATCAAAATTTGTGACATGGGTGTCACCATCACATGTATATGACATCCTGTGACAGCCGAAAAAACTATTTTTGCCTTTCGTGTTTTTACGACCTCTGGAGGGCTTAGGATCAATTCCGAAAATTCATCGACTTGGCGACTCAAGTCGACTTGAGTCGACTTGGCCGAGTCGACTTCCAAATCAAGTCGACTCAACAAGTCGCGACTCGACTTTCTGAGTCGCGGCAACACTACACCGGAGCGAACCAAGCAGGGATGAAGTGGCTTAAAACTGCTGGAATCTCTCTCCCAGACAACCTGCGTTGCTCTTACAACCCCAATGTACGCTATGCAACCTTGTGTTTCTCAGTTTCGGCGGAGTTAGAGTCCAGCCTCCCCATCCCCGAACATGCCATCAACACAATGTGCGGATACACCTTCGTCGAGCATTTCACCTATGGCTTATCAACTGCCGGTTTCGCGAAAACCGACAACAATACAAGTGTGCACACCTGCCCTTTTGATTCAGCTTGGCATTCATATTTGAATAGTACAAGTGTTAGTGACCTCGAGCGGTGATAACCTTCCGCGTAGCATATCCGAAGTCGTCCCCTTCCTTTCGGCAGTTGGTGGACATGAACCAATTCCGTCATGGTTTCTGAGGACAGTCGAGATTCTCTGTGAACAGTGTCCGACCCTTCGTTTGATATTATCAAAATCCGTGAGCGCTTCCGCAAATATCGATTATTCTTAAACTCACTCATCCCCTACTCAGCCGACCAATCTTACGTTAAGTACCACACTATCCCGGCAGGGACCCTGCGCCCCAATTTCATTGCAATTGGCGATGCAAATATCCAGCTGAATCCTATCCATGGGTAAATACTCTAACGTCTACGTTCTTCGAACTTTGACTCTCGGAGGCAGACAAGGCTTCGCGAAGGTCATACTGAACGCCATTACTCTGAATTCTCTTCTTCACTCTATTGACTCTCCCGAGCCTACCCTTCCCCGAGACTTTTCGGCACACTACTTCCGGAAAAACGCTGCTCGGACCGAAGGCCTGTGGTGAGACACAATGTGTACATCCTCTTCTCCGAAGGTAATTATTCTCGGCTGCAGGGACGCCACAAGGTTGCACGGTGAGCTTTCTGTATGCCTTCTTTGCGATTTCTCCTCAATCAGCCGTAGATTACAGAGCATCGAGCTGCGAGCCAATGGCCGGTGAAACAAGGGATACCGGACGCTTTGCACGCTGGTTCGAACTCAAATTGATTTCCGCAGCCACGCAGGTAGGTTTTGGATTGCTGTGCCTGTTCTGATTAAACGCACTCTTCAGTACGAGGGCGTCGCATCGGCCTTGTGGCATGTGCGCCATTTGATCGCTGCAGATAGAGCCCTTCTTGCGCCGACGGTGCTCTGGAAGGTGTTGTGGACGAGTTCGCGCTTTTAATTTCGGATCTAGGCTTTCCGTTATGTTTCTGTCCGGTACAAGAAATGCCATAGACATCGATTTTTGCGTAACTTGAATATGAGCCGCAGATCTAGAAATGTGCATGCTGCAACACTAAAACGGAAGGAATCCCACTTTCGATATTATTTTCCCAGACTTCTTTTCTATTACTAACCCAATCGCTTCGTTTATTGCTCGCTCAGCCATAATGCAAATCTTGAACTTATGCTTGGCTTCAACAAATTGAGGTACGAGATCAAAATTGTTGAAGCGAGAGACTAATGCTTGGCTCTATTTGAATCACAGCCGACAACAACTGCAAATTAGCCGCCTCTTTCTTTTTACTACGATGGTCTACTTGGTACAGGAGCTCATAGAGGTGATCCTGGATGAAGTGGCGGCCACTGAAGACTGAGCCCCCACTCCTGACCACACAACTCTCCGAGCCTGTTCGAGGGCCGGCAGCATCAGGGAAAAACGGAGCCACAACATAGTGCTATTGAGGCTATGTATCATCTGTAGCCCCGTGTGCCACCGGACGAAAGCGGATACACAAACCGAACCAAGAGCAACTGGGCAGGTTGCACTCGATCCAGTAATCCGAGCCTTTTATTCTCTCACAAACAAAGCCTCGCGTCCAGGAGTGCAATACTCAAGGATTGGGGGGTGCGGTAGTGGCTTTGTAAAATGATGGAATAAAGAGCCAGGTCCGGAATGGCATGATTATCCATGGCCTCGTGTCCTTTAACCCAGCAGGCTCGACGGAAGAGCTTCCCGCGAAGTCCTATGTGGCGCGCGAATTCACTCTGCATGGGATTGTCTCCAAGCAAGGCTAACACCTCTGGAATAACCAGGACCGGCTCCATGAGATGCTCTAACAATTCGTGTCAGTCAAACAAATGGGAGCAGTAAACCAGGAGACGTACTCCAGCTGTTCGACGATGCCATCGAGCATTTCAAGCGGAGGTGCAATATTTGAGGTCGAAAGGACGCGGATATTATATTCTTTCTGTGACTCTCGTGGAAGGCCTGCGGGTCTGACGAGAAAACTGTTGTGCTCGTTCCAATTTTTGGAAGCATTACCGGATGTATCATCGCAATATATCCATAATGGAGACATAACCACCCGAGAATCCGCCGCTCGGGCACGCGCATTTATTGCCGAGCTTAGGATCGGTATGGCCCCAAGCGGAGGTTGTATGCGAGGAAAGATCCAGCACGTCTGTGCATACAAATAAAATTAGTCTGGATCGAAAGCACGATAAGAACACACCCAAGATTATGGTAGGATCAGGAATATTGTACACAGTTTTTTTGAGTGGGTTTCTCGCTTCAGTGCTGTTGAACCTTTCAGTTGCTTCGCGCATAAAAATACAGCGAGATTTGGGTTCAAACTTCGGTATTTTACTATTATGTGTGGTACTGCAGTTAATTCAGTACCACGGATTTTATCAGATGCTCAGTTTTTTTGAGTGATTTTCCCGCTTCAGTGCTGTTGAACCTTTCAGTTGCTTCACGCATGCGAAAATACAGCGGGATTTGGGTTCACACTACGGTTTTTTACTATTATGTGTGGTACAGCAGTTAATTCAGTACCACGGTTTCTATCAGATGCTCAGTTCATTTGAGTGAGTTTCTCACTTCAGTGCTATTGAATCTTTCGATTCCTTGGTGCATGCAAAATACAGCGGATTTGGGTTCACAGTATGATTTTCTATTATTAATATCAATATAATGTTGACACTTTCTTTGAAGTCCGGAGCGAGAAGTGTTTGCAAGTACAAGATACTATAATATGTATCAATCAGACGAAAACCCTCAAGAGCTGTCACCTCCCCATTGTGGCTCCTCTGAATATTCTACGCCTTCTCGCCCCCAACCACAAGCTCGAGCATCCACTCCAAACCGGTGTTATTGCGCTCTGTGCGCTTATTATTAACCCAGACCTGTTGTATCCTGGAGTCAATAGCAGCACCCGGGTGCTTTGGCACCTAGGGCTGCTAAATAGAATTATCCATTGTATTGGCTCAGGTCAATGTATGTGATTATCCCGCCAGTTTGATGCGACTGATGCGAGCCGCACTCGGGAAACAATTGTGACCGCTTAACGTGTTACGGCGGCTGGTTGTGTTTTCTACTCACCCTCTACCGGGCACTGGTTTCTCCACGCCCATATGTGTTGAACACATCCAAAAATCGGCAACATCGACTATATATACATTAGAGTCGAACGTGCCGGAGCAATGCCGGGGCGAGAACGGTGTACCTGATTCTGCTGACCAACAGTCGGATTTCTGCACCATAAATCATCGGAGAATTGCATGCACTTCGAGAATTTTCCCAAGAGCCTCAGGAAGTTTTCAGTCGTCGTTGGTCAGTGAGAGCGGTCGAAGCTCCTCGGGCGCAGATTGCAACCATTTGAACCGTTTGAAACGGTATACATAAACCGTCTCCCTCCTCAAACAAAACGAAAATAAAAACGGTTTAAACCGTTTGAAATCGTTTTAAAGCGGAAACGATTGGAGCCTTAGTAGCAATTACCGGTGGTTATCCTTACATCTAACTACAAGATGCCAAGGGAGCACACACCAATCCAGGGGGTCGATCAAACAAGGCGCTCACTTACTGTGAACTTCTGCTTCAACCTCCGACTCTTTTCCGCACACACAGCCGCGGTTGCGGCAGCCTCGCCTCCCAGCGGATCAGAGAGCCGCCGCGAAAGAAATTGAAAAGTTTTCAGCGATGGACAATTTTCTGAAGAACCTCGAGCCTTTTGAGTCTCTTGGTGATTTTCTGGCAATCCTCTTTCATAATCGAGTACACGGAGAGACAGATCCGCGTGGTTTATCGCATGCGAAGGTTGTCGCGCGATTTCTCCGAGGACATTCAGATATCCGAATGGCCCATATCTTCCCGTTGATCTACAAGCATCGCAATTCATTTCCCTCCATAAACTCCTCCCAATCTCACGAGCAGGACTCCATGTTTTTGACTGATGGTCCACTCGGCGAGATCCGTCATGCCCGTCCGTTCTTGTCAACCTGGGCGACCAGAATCACAGCTGTGGAAGCGAGGAAACAGATTGGTAAAAGCACTGAAGACGACCCGGACGATCCCGAGGACCATGTCCAACTCCGTGCAAAATCTAACGGCCGCGGGACGGGACATGTAATAACTCGCCATGAGATGCGAAATTTCAGTCTTCATCGCCTTCAGCGCAAGTATCGGAAACGGCATCCTCTCCCTACATACCTCGCCGAATCAATGTCAGCTCCTGAGGTGAAAAACGGAGTGTTTGTTGTCCGCCAACGCTGCCCCCATCCTAATGTAATTGTTTATTCACCCCCACTCACTCCCAATTATATTTATGATTATTGACTCCGATGAACCAGATTGTCGTTTCTTCCCTTGCCTCATTCATTGTTTCCCGCAACCGATACGCCAGCGGCGATTTGGCGATGATAATGGGCGTCTGGCATTTTGTTTGCAAGTCACATATTGATGTCAAGAGGGTATACTGCCGTCTCGGCGGTAGTGTAAGCGATACGACGGCGAGAGACGCGCTCAATTCAATAACGGTCTCAAGTTTCGCGGAACTTCATGCAAAAGTCAAGGAGGCGACAGAACAAAAGCGAATGGAGCATTGCCTGCTCCTGGATAACGTTCAAGAGTACTGCGATGTGTATGAGCAGGGAATAGGAAAACAGAGCGAACTAAAGGTCGGTACTGCAGGTACATGTGCATCGCAAATTGACGTCCGTCCCCGTTGATGGGACAGTGGCCAGCCCTACTCTTACTATTTTTGTAGCAATCCCGACGCGACGGCCATATCTGACGACGCGGCTGCATTGGAAAAACGTCGGGCCTATAGGTCAGTATTCATTAGATAGCCAACTCCTCATTCTCGTCACCCCCAGCTGTACATTTCTGGGGGGGGGTTATATTATACTGGCGTGGTTCAAATATCTGAACAACGAGTCTACCGAAGACAAACAAAACAAGTAGAATAGCAGCGCCACCCGCATACCGTACCGAATCAATCCTCTTCGAAAGTTCTTCCGCCAGAATGAACGCAGGAAGGAATTCCGCCTAATTGCACCGACTGTGAGCATTGTAAAAGAGTTGTCATACCTGGCTACATGAGCTATGCGACAGTACACTACATCGGATGTATATACGGAGACCATTTCTGTGCGTAAGAGGGGCATTTTTCGAGTAATACAGCGCGGGTTTACTCCGAACCTAGGAGACCAGCGGGCTCTGATGAAGTAGTCGAGACGCACTAAGCAGGGGGAACACGGAGGGCAGCCCTGCTCCTGGGCAGGAAAATACAATACGATCCAAGTATGTCATGCGGTCCTTGAGGTTGACCAAGTCCTGGTCGAGTCGTGTGCACTCTGGTCGCGGGAACTCGAGCATAATAATGGTGATTTCGTGGATCCGATTGTGCAATGGCACAGTAGACAGCAGCCTCAGAGTGATGGATATTCCATTTTCGGCATCCGTGGATAGGACGGTGAGACGTCGGAGTGCCACAAATGGCGCAAGATGTAGATTTGGACGATCTGCCAACGAATCAAGCACCATCCACATACCAGGTCGTCCTTTATGGAGCTTACCATAGAATTTTAGCATACACGAGTTGAGCGTGAGAGTTTCGATGGTCGCAGCCGCGGGGCTTTCACCGATAGTCGCCAGGAGGTCGGCGTCGGCGTCAACATTGAGGTTCGAGAGTTCAGAAAATCGAAAGGGCAGCTGGGCTTTAAAAGCCAAGAGTGGATGTCGACTGAGTCACAAAGCTCTAGGGAGCCTATCTTGGGGGGTCAGAGCTACCCGATTGATTGGGTGGTTCTGTCCAATTCTCCATCCAAACATGTCGAAAAACGAGGCTTCGTATACACTGCGCGGGTCTGGAAGATCCGGTGAAAGTCTATGAGGGTGTCGAATCGGCAAGAGATTTCGAGATGATGAAGAGAGTGGATAGAGATCAACTGCTGAAATGAGATGATAAGGTGATCCCTTGTTGGAAGCGTGTAATTGCAGAGGAAAAGTCTCTGTAAGGATGCAAATGGTATGCTGGAAAGACCCGCCAGGACATCCAGATCTTGTTCACATAGGTCGTCAAGCTGCAGCCACAGCTCGTGGACAAAATGAATAAGATGCGGAGAACTCTGAAGTACATCGAGGAGGTGCCGGGAGCGAATACCAAAGGAAGGTGTCCTGTCGCTCGCCAAAACAATACGGTCGAACAGGTAGGACTGCGCTGGATAGACCCACGCGAGACAAACAAGGCTACAGGATTTGAGATCCCGGTCAAGCCCGCGGAGTCGTTGGATACAATTCTCTACAAGCTCCTGGATCGCGAAGACGGCGGCCTGGGGGCGGTTCTGAATCAAGCCGTCGGTGGGGAGCAGCGGCAACTCCATCATTGTTCGACCCGCTGGCAGGGAGCCGCAGGATGATTCGGCGAGAGCGAGGGGAGTTTTTTGGCCGAAGGGCCTGATGTCAAGTTGCGCTGGCATTTCTCCACGGCAGTGCGCACGGGCCATCGGAGTGTTTGATGACGTGGCCTTGATCGGCGGGTCGGTCCGATTCTTTCCTCGGATCAGCCGCCTTCTCTGTCATGTGACCAGGCACGTGCTTTGCAGCGCCTTCTGAGAAGGGGCTCGTCTCAAACTTAGTTTGAGGATGTGTTCGGCGTGCTCTCTTCGCACTGCAAGCGCGTCAGACCAAGTAGGGCTGGGTAGTATTAGAATCCTGGCTGTAATTTACAGTCCCCGAAGGGGGTGCGTGACGCGTGACTGTCGATTTGAACGTAACGATACGGTATCGGGTTTAAAATATTGTTTACGCAAGTCTAATGGTCGAGGCCAGTCCTCACGCATGCTGTCCCCGCATAACTCACTTACCCGAACATTCCCACCTCTCAGCTCTGAAGCGGGATGCAGGACAATATCCATCCTTCAGGTCGGATGCGGTATTGTCTTTCCGGGTAAGTGACGTGGTTGGCGAAGCTCCGAACGATCCGCTCGCCAGCCACCAGATTGAGAAACCCGGTTTCTCGAACCCTTGCCCGTCGTAAGCGGCCACTTCTCCACGGGAATGTGGTGAGGATTTGTCGAATGGTATGGTCACCTAGTTCTGAACATTGAATCTTTATCTTTCCTGGACATTGACCGCCCGTACTTACGCCCCTTCTCGCCCACATTCATACGTCTCGTTCTACTGCTACTTATCTCGTACTGAACATGTTACTCTACTTGGCGTCCTAATGTGTATACGCAGTCAATCAAATAGGTTGGCCTTCAATTCGCGGTATTCCTTGGTGCATTCGGGAGTCCTGATGGCGGGACTACTTGATCTCCCAGCTGATTTGCGCTTCATTGAAAAGACAGATTTCAATCCAATGGCTTATTAAGTTTGTGCCAAGGACCCTTGTATATAATGATATCCAACATTCTTTCTTAAGTGTCCGGGATCCCCGTAAGGGATAGTATATCGCCCCGGTCTGCCACATCAAAGGAACCCTGGCAACACGTTATGCAACTGTCGCAATGCAACGTAAGGCTCCATAAATGGGTTTGATACATCAATTCACCCATCCTTCTACCTACGCGAGCCTTGTCTATTGGTCTATTGAGGTCTCCCGTAGACACACGACAGCTATCAGTGCCTTTGAAAGACAGGAGGCAGTCTATCGCTCTACCCGGTCTCTCGTGTCTCCCATACTCCCATTTCATCCGCCCCAATTGCAGACTACCACATAACTATAAGGTTTTTGGGCCGCTTGTATTGAGGGCGAGCACATATGTGACTGCATTATACCCACTTCGCCCGTGGGCTTTCCAAAATTAAACCCAAAATCGAAGCGTGTCGAGACTACAATAACATCCACGTCGCAGAGTGAAACATGTGAGGTCACCCACCGACGACGCATGCGTTCCGGCCACATGGCAGGGTGTGGGGTCCCAGTAGACAGACGGCGCCAGCACGGACAGCTGACAAAAGATCAATAGATATCTGTCAGTGGCAAAGGCAGTGTGTAGAATGATAACAGAGCTGACCATAAACACGTTCAGAGGGAAGCGTCAGAATACCCGAGGCGACAGAGTGATGAGCGAGGACAAAATCCAGTCAAGAGTCACAAGAGATTTGGCAGACTGAGGGTCAACAGAGGTGGAGAGGGGGATCTTGCAGAATGTCGCCGAGGGAGCCATGAAGGTACCGGTCGCAATGGTGGGGGTCAAGCGGAAGAGCGACAGTGGTGGCAAGAATCAAAGAAGGTTCGAGAAAATTACCACGTCACCCGAGGTCAGCAGGATTATCAACTTGGACCGGTAATCGTCACGGCAAGACAAACGGCCGGGCATGCCGACACATTTTGGCGGGGAAAAAAGGCGATTACGCGAAAACTGCTGATGAAATGTGATTTACTGCAAATACGCAAAATCAGGCTCCCTTACAGCCAATGGCAGTACCGAAGGCGCGAACGCAAAAATTGCCGTTTTGGGCAAATTCTGATCCCCGCAACCGATTCCCTCGTATCTCCATGAGTTTTGCCCAGATTGAGCTGAAATATAGGTAGATAATTCCGACTAATTCATGAGCAATTAGTGATAGAAAAGAAATCAGAAAAATATCATATATTTTTCCATCCTCCTGGAATTGAGGCTCCTCCAGCCATGAATTCCAATTAGCAAGCCAAGTTCTTGCCCAAACACGTTGATTTTTTGGGACAGAGTACTTGTATATGTATCGAGTGAAGTGATAGAGCCAAAAAAAAAAGACTTTTTTCACCTCCTGCCCTTCCTGCCTCGTTTGAAGCCTTTCGGTGTAACCAGCACAGAATTTGCTCTATTCATACGATTTCTAACCCAGATGAAGAGGAAAAAACAATTGAAATGCTCATATCACACCCCTCTATATTCACAAAGAGCGATCGACCAAGCACAAATCGGAGGCGACTTCCAACATCTCTGATGCTGATCTCAATACACCCGCCAAAAAGAGACAGGGTCCAAAGCCCAAGGTTGTCAAGCTGAGCTTGGATATTGTCTTGAGCGAGCCTGAGAGTGAGCCTAAGCCCCCCAGGAGCAAACTGGTGTAAGTCTGACACTTACTTACAGTGATTGATGAAACCCGGTCCAATTATTACTAACCATCTTTGATGGATGATCCCAGTATTTAAACCTTTCCCATCAGATGTTCTTGTTTATCTTGTCTTTCACTTACACTACGACAGTCTAGGTTTCTATTTCTTTTCATGTATTCCTATCTTGTCTTTCACTTACACTACGACAATCTAGATCACTGTTCCTGTCTGTCTGTCTGAATCAGTGAGGATGCATCACTGGCATCCTTTCAACCGGGTCCAAAGCCAAAGCCCAAAGTCAAAGCAAAGCCAGCAGGAAACCCAAATTGAACAGTGCGTGTTTACGTTGCCTCGTGAATGCCTACGGACTAATGCCATCTGCACGGGCGGGGCATGGGTACGCGAGAATGTAGTGGTAGTCGAGAAAGAAAGATGTGTGTCCACAGTGACATGGTTGACGAAATAACGGCAGCATACTTATGATGGTGACTGAGAATAGACGCGACGTGTCCCAATTAGCGCGTACAACACGCGTCTCTTTTTTTATTTCGCTCTTTGTGAATATAGAGGGGTGTGATATGAGCATTTCAATTGTTTTTTCCTCTTCATCTGGGTTAGAAATCGTATGAATAGAGCAAATTCTGTGCTGGTTACACCGAAAGGCTTCAAACGAGGCAGGAAGGGCAGGAGGTGAAAAAAGTCTTTTTTTTTTTGGCTCTATCACTTCACTCGATGCATATACAAGTACTCTGTCCCAAAAAATCAACGTGTTTGGGCAAGAACTTGGCTTGCTAATTGGAATTCATGGCTGGAGGAGCCTCAATTCCAGGAGGATGGAAAAATATGATATTTTTCTGATTTCTTTTCTATCACTAATTGCTCATGAATTAGTCGGAATTATCTACCTATATTTCAGCTCAATCTGGGCAAAACTCATGGAGATACGAGGGAATCGGTTGCGGGGATCAGAATTTGCCCAAAACGGCAATTTTTGCGTTCGCGCCTTCGGTACTGCCATTGGCTGTAATACCAAACGTTCCCAAAATAAATAAATAAATTTTTTTTAAAAGACCCTTACCTAGCGGTAGCGGGAATCCCGGCTTGTCGACAAGCCGGGAGGAGCCGTATGATTACCGTGCATGGACTCATAACTGTGCTTACACAGGTCGACTTGGAAAAGAAAAGTTGATGAAAGAAGCTGAAAATATAATGAATACCAGTGGATGGTCCTCGAAATTTCCTGCGAGAAACGATGCTATGCCGAAATTTACGCCAACGAAAAAGTTGTCCGGGGCGCAGTGGAAGATCAGAATTGCGCTCGAAAGGAAACTATATTTGCGGCAAAGTTTAGAAATGCTCCCGCATCGAATAGGAAACGGAGAATATATGAAGCAAGCAATATTTCGAATGATGTTACGCTGTTAGATTCCTACTACTTCACCAAATATTTCCGAGCCAAAAATCAGAAGGCACAAAAAGTACTTGAAAAAATAGCAACAGAATTCAATCTCAACACAGATCAACAAAGAGCATTCAAATAGTTGCCAATCATGCCATCGCAGATAATCCGGCACCCTTGAGGATGTGTCTTGGTGGAATCGGCGGAACAGGAAAGTCTCAAGTGATCAAAGCGTTGATCAAATTCTTCGAGGAACGGAATGAAGCATACCGATTTATTATACTGGCCCCAACAGGCGTATCTGCAGCACTTCTAAATGGGAGTACCTATCACTCTGTTCCTGGAATTCGAGACACCATGGATGGAGAAATACATGAAGGCGTTAACATACGGAAGGTCCAGGAACGACTGAGAGGGGTAGATTATATTTTTTTGGATGAAGTTTCAATGGTAGGGTGCCAGTCTTTGTATTCCATTAGCGTTAAATTAGCCTTGGCTTTGAATGAGCTGAACGAACCGTTCGGTGGGATGAATATGATTTTTGCTGGTGATTTTGCGCAACTGCCTTCGGTTAAACAAGCAGCATTATTCAGTGGAGATGCAACAGTCTCACCTGTCCGGCACGCAAAAATGAGTATCGGAAAACAAAAAAGCACCATTGGCAAGATACTTTGGCAACAAGTAACAACAGTAGTCATTCTAAAACAGAATATGCGGCAGACAGCCGACACCCGAGGACGAGAAATTTAGGACAGCACTGGCGAACATGCGTTACGCAGCATGCACCAAGGCCGACTTGGAGTATCTTAAGAGCGGGACGATAAGCAGGCGTCCTGGGCATCTTTCAGAAATGTTTCACTGATTACAGCTCTGAATTCTCAGAAGGACAAGATCAACGAAATGGGATGTATCAAATTTGCTGCGGAGACCAATCGAGAGCTGGTCCACTTTTATTCTAATGACTCTCTTGCTGACAATGCGGGTTCAACTGAGAGGAGAACAAGCATGGCTAAGAACAAGGAAGTCGTGAGGGCAACAAAATTATTGCCTATGCACAGACAGCAACAATTATGGGATGCACATCCATCTTTTACCTCAAAACACATTCCTGGAAAGCTGAGTCTATGCCTGAGTCTCCCTATTTTAATGCGTAATAATGATGCCACGGAGCTCTGTATCACCAAGGGCCAGGAGGCGGTTGTGGTCGGCTCGTTTTATTTTATTTTTTGTACTCGTTTTCACGAGATGAGCTCTCCTGAGCTCAATTCTCACCTGTATCCATTATAAATAGGCTCATTTTGTTCACATTGAAAATTCGGAGGGCATGGCTTCTTAAGATTTTCAATTCGCACTGTAAGATGCCTCACTGTATCAGGTTCCGCCGTTTTTTGGTGTCTGCCTGCAGACCAGGTCGCATAGTAGCTACGATGGTCCGAATGACCTAATTTTTTTTTATGTTGCCTTTGGGAGTGTTACAGAAGGCCTGCAGCGCCGGTATTTTCAATGTGAGCCTTTCTTCAAATCTATTTTACGTCCTGCCTATACCAGATTTCTCCACTAAATTCTACATCGTACGTTAACGCACCGGAGTTTGACGCAAATATTCAGCTGCGAATATGTGGCTAATATATGTTGTTTCAGCAGAATATCCGCCGAATATTGGCGAAATATTGTCGCGCCAATATTCCAAGAATATGGGCTGTTTTCGTAACATATTCGCAGAATATTATCCGCATATTGGTCGAATATTATCACTGCTGTTTTTCATTATCAATCAATTGGAATCGAATCACCGGAGTTAGACGCAAATATTTAGCTGCCAATATGTGGCTAATATATGGTGTTTATGCAGAATATCCGCAGGATATCGGCAAAATATCGTCGCGCCAATATTTTGAGAATATGGGCTGTTTTCGCAACATATTCGCAGAATATAATGCGCATATTGGCAGAATATTGTTTCACATCCTTTCCGCGCGCAGCTCAGCTATTCAATTGCTCAAAACCAAATTGCATTCAAGTCAACTGGCTACAACACCCGTATACTACTACTTCGTAAGTTCCACCTTAGAAGCTCAACTCGTGGAGACCTCTCTATTTCTCACCTGCATTGGCTGGGGGAGGTCGCGGTTGGGTCGCGGTTTGTTAGGGGTAAATATGGGTGGGAAATCGATATTTAAAGGGTTTAGGTTGATACGAGTTACAGCAACTGGCAGTACCGAAGGCGCGAATCAGAAAATTGCCGTTTTGGGCATTTTCTGATTCCTGCGACCGATTTGCCCATATCTCTATGAGTTCTGCACGGATTGAGATGAGACATATCTAGATAATTCGGGGTAATTCGTGCGCAATTAGTGATAGAAAAAAAGGTTGTGAAACTATTTTATCGTCGGTGAGATGGGTCTGGGGGTGATTTTGGGGGTCAATTCAGTCTACTGGCATCCAGGCATATTCAGATAACCTAGATTTTTGTGAGGGAAGACTCTTATATATTGGGTGCGTGCACTAATTGCGAGCGAAGCGAGTTTTCTACCTTAAATGCACGTGACGAGGGGGAGGGCTGGAATTTGCAGTAAACAAGTACAAATTCAAAACACTGTGGCTGACAATCTTTGAGGAAAGAATGGCCTCAAAAACACTCAATTTTCGACCTATCGCGCTGTAAGGTGTCTCAAAAGATTGCATTTTTCTACCTCTTTCGATTGATACCGGACTCAGGACCGGCAGGGGAGAGATTATCGCGTTGAAAATTGAGGGGCGTGCGTAATCAAAGCTCGTAATGTGGCTGTGTCTCGGACCAACCCGCTCTGTTTGCTTCGTGAGCATCCCGCGCTTCGGCGGATCCCTAGTATGTAATGCTTCTGGGCACTAATTTTTGGGTATATCCGGGCACTAATATCTAGTGTTTCCCCTATCTGCAGTGTTGAGTAGTATCATCACGCCTCTTTTGGCCATCTCTGATCGCATTGAGGTGAGGCAATTGGAGCGCTTGAAAGGTCACTGGCGAGCGAATCCTTGAGCCATCATTTATTTATCATTGTTGTTGAGAACTGGAGCTGCTCAGCGGGTGAGGTACCACTTTACCAGGAAATTGCCAGAGGGTTGACTGTGGATGGAGCATATCCACTTCCCACTGCATTGATCTGCATCGATATTGATGATACGAAGATACGATTGATACGACCGACTACGCTAAATATAGCTCAGGTAAATCGTTGTAAGTAAAAAGAAACAAGAGAAAAATGCAACGGGGATCCGTCACAAGAAGACGGATCGCAAACGGCCCACAACAGCGGTGAAGAAAATAGAAAAGGCAGGTAAAAACAGCCCCTCGAAAGAACCGCACCAGTATTTCTTGCCACCGCTGTACATAGGCGTAAAGCGCTGGACCTTGGTATGGAGGAATGAACCGAATGTTTCCTATTCACTCTGCAGTTGCCTCCACTTCGGATCTCTCGTTTCCTGAGCATTCCGTTTCCCTGGTAACTTCAAACTCTAGACTGCTCTCATTCCTGGTGGTCCGGTGATTATCCGGGATTGCGATGTGGAACATTGCCAGTAGGTGGAACGTAAACAGGCGGCCTTGTATGGAGAAGAACAAGATGAATACTGTAGAATCGTCACCTCAAGGCAAAGATAGGACGTTATAGTAGAGCAGACCCACTGGGGAGGTCAAGGAGGTAGAGTGTTATTATAAGAAGCGCATTGCCCCAAACGAGCGTCCCGCATGTGAGCGTAACAATAAGCACTCTCCACACGAAACTTGGAAGTTGCAAATGCAAGACTTAAGACACGACCATGGATATACCGGGAGAAATGCACTGACCTCTCTCTGGCGAGCTGCACATTATTCCATGTTCTCAATATCCTCAAACACACTGTTGCCACACCGATCGTGAGAAGGACATCTGTTCCAACACAGACGAAGGCGGCAACACCTCCAAAACTGCGGCTGATCAAGATTTCTTCACTGTGGATACTTGAGAATAACATACATCATTGCCAATGAAGATGGATGGGACCCCTCCAGGCCGCGGAGGATTCCAAAAATGAGGGAGAAGGAGACCTGAGGAGTTCAAGTACTAGTGGAAAGGACTCGATGTTTGGTGCTTACATGCGTGGTAATGAGAAACGTGAAGAATGCGCACAGTATGCGGATACGTGTTCTATTTGGATGCACATTAGGAGGAACGGTCAAGTATGATGATACTTGCAGCGTGAACAAGAAGCGACACAGAAAGGCATGCTCGATGAGCGCAGTAGCATATGTTGCAAAAACCGTGGCGGGGATTGTCTCCCTTGGAATGAGAGCAGGCATGTACGCGCGTACGCATATTACGGTGGTGCAAATGCTGTCGCAGAGACCCAGGCAAGCGACGAGGGATTTATGGAGCCGCGGCTTCCCAGAACGCCAGATGTACAGCCCGATGACCAACAGTTCCATGGCGTAAAACGAAACGTTGGTCCAGGCGGAAGCAATGAGGATCCTACAGAACGATATTGAGTGATACAGAAAGTAACTTGGGCTAGAGAGGCGTACGGATTGGAGACAAAGATATCATTATGGTGCGACATAACTGCAGGATTCAGAGGGCGTGGTTTGACATCTCCTTGATACCTCGTTATAAGGCGGCAAAAGGGTGACGGGAGCGGTTGCTATTCTGGCAAAATCCCCCAGTCCTCCAAATAAGGCAGGTGGGAGGGGAAACACTTCCGAAGCAGCGCCAGTCACACCTGATTTTTTCCCGACTGACAATCTTTCTGAAGCCGTTGGTATGGGCACGGGGAACTCGACACCAACATTGCACCAACATCTGAGTGGTGTCTTGCTCAGAATTCACGGGCTATCCAGCGGCAGCAAAGCGGGCGCGCTCACCCAGTCCCTCTGACGAGATTCAAGTACTTCGCCCCCGGACCCAGGCTCCCCCTTTCAGCGACGGAGTCGCACCTGCGCCTGGCGTGCTCGTTCCTTCTAATGGTTCAATTGATTGCGGTATTTGACATTGACCACGACTATTCCTCATCAAATGCTCAATCTGGGGGTAAGATCGCCGGAACCACAGTGCCGCATCAGTGCGCGTCAGTGCCGCGGGACTGCTTGGAATACCAAGATCACAGACCTCATCGTCCTGACTTGAGGCTGACTGCACCTCAATTCGACCACTTACTGTTGCGGCAGTACGACGCATGCTTACAGGATGAGTATTCACCCTGGACCAATTTCGATTTGAATTTCTCTGAATCTTCCCCTTCGAATGGGAGTGGATAGTGAAATACTGTGCATCAAGTATTGAAGATATCGGCAAAACATGGGTAGGTAGATTACATGGCAATGGTGCGGTAGCCTTATTGACAAGGACAACGAATTGAGAATCAGGGTCATCTCAGAGTGACAAAAACCAGCGGCGGTGACGCGTAAATTCCTGTAGCGCCGGGTCAACACCATCGCCCACATCATGACCTCAAGCCATACCCACCATCACTGAATATTTATTCACGTCCCGACCGTTCCCATGCCAATACCTTGTACATGTCCAGAAATCATTTGAGGTGTCAAAGGTGGGTCGCGGCACTCCTCTCCCTCCCTTTGGTCCTAGGATGGGTTGACGCAGAGTATGCAAGGGATATGGACACACGTCGCTCGACGTCGGGAGAGGTCTTCACGATGAGCAGTGGGCCGGTGTCCTGGTCGTCGAAGCGCCAGGCGACGGTGGCGTTGTCGACGACGGAAGCGGAGTATGTTGCGCTGACGTGGAGCGCGAAGCAGGTTATGTGATGTTCGAGCAAGTGAAACTTCCTTGGGGAGGGCAATCTCCTGCGCCAGCGTCATTCTAATCAATAACAAGGTCTTCGATGCTGCCTGTATGTTACTGCCCACTGACACAACTTTTCAAGTGATGCTGTGGATCGAACTGCAGTTGAAGCAATTTGCACAGGCCAATACACACATATTTGTTACCGCTCGCCTGGGATCCATCAGACGTCCAATGCCTCCACCAAACGTTCGACGAATTGACGACATCTCGTTCTTATTGACGGAGCACCCTGATATCATCGGTTACGTCTCATGGACTAATACGGAGACAGCTGCGTACCACTATGTCTTTCGTCAGCAGGGACCTACAGATGGCGAATTTTCAGGCCCCCCTGTCAACGCTTCTGGCTTTATTATCACGGTTCAGAATGGCCGCCAGGAAGCGCAGAATGGCAGCCCACTGATGCACCACGCGGGACGTCGTGCGTAGCTGTAATGCCTTACTTCTACTTCTCTGTGCCTCGCATCACCATGGGCAGATAGGACGCCAGGAGGTGCTCTATCACCATCGATGGCCTTCTCGGTGGAGAAGCCCAGACACTATGTAACCTCTTGGTCCAAAACTCACCTGGGGTCTCTCATTATATGACCTGACACAAAACAGGCTGGGGATTTGACTGAGGAAGGCGTGGACTTGCTCCATGGACGCCATCACAAGCTTGAGCACTGCGGGGGGGGGATCGCGGATGATGGTGAAGAACAGGAGACGCGACTTGACACAATTGCTTCACGTGCACACAGGCCTCTTGGATGCTAAACCAAACCCAAACAAGTGCCGATGCCGCAGATACCGGTGGTTCACCAAGAGTTTACGAGGTTCACGGAGTTCGTGAAGTTTACGGTGCTACGGTGCACTTTTTACTTTACCGCCTCGTTCATAATCCTCCTCCTATATTACAAAACATCCATCATATCATTCGCATGTGTTTCGCTTCTCAGTGAGTTTTCTTTCCACCAACTTCCACTGCTCAACAGTCACTGCGTTCAAGGCCCCCCTAGACTTAATATCTGGCAAGGTCCCTATGCTTAGCTGGGCAGACCACATCTGTCTAGGGGCCTACACAATCTCTGTGTAGCTCTGTCTAGTTTTGTGTAGCTGTGTGTAGATGTGTGTAGGTCTGCCAAGGTATGTATATGTCAGGCTAGGTCTGCCTAGCTTCCTAGACTCACCTTCTTGGAATACAGTCGGAAGTGTTTGAATATTTAATTTTTGGTTGAATAAACACGGGACTGACCCCAGTGTAGTTGGGTAGAGATGAGTTTAGGTACCTGCACTGGCCTACACAGGGTCAGCTTAGGTGACCTATACACAACTGGCCAGGCACTACGCACACTTTGCCACAATTGTGATCAGGTCAGTCTAGTAGACCTACACAGAGTCTGTTTAGCCTCCTGGGCATTCCTTTACAGACCTATACACCCCTTTCCAGACTGAGGCTAGGGGGGCCTTGAATGCAGTGAGTTTCTTCATCTGCTTGGTCCGGGTCGATGCAGGAAAGTAGTGGAAAGATCCCAAATATGAACCTAGCGACAGCGGAGGCATCCTCGATAGGAGCATATCCCACCTGCAATCTTTGGAGTTTTGCCTGATGGCCCGTATCCCTACCAAACTTCGGAACGCTAAGGGCTGTGAGTTCAATCCCCAATTCAACAAGGCTGGGGCAGTGGTCTGCAAAGGCACGCAGACCATAGAGGGTGACTCGTGACGTGGCAGGGGTGGGGAAGCGGGGTACTATCTGCAAACTCTCCAGTTTTGGCCACGAGCGGGCCAGCGTCTGAGCCAGGGCATCATCCATGCAAAACCCGCCAGGGATGCAAGCAGGACGCCGGTGAGGTTATGGAAGGGGAAAAACTGTTTTAACATCTCAGATCGGACAAAACCGTTCTCCGGGGATGCAATTGGAGTGCGATCCTCATAAGTAATACTCAGGTCCTGTAGAGTCTCGTGGGGGAGAGAACCACTGACATAATGCGACGGAAAAAAGCGTTGAGGATTATCGAAAACCCATCGAGAGCCGGGCATTAAAATGGCTGCAAGATGAAGTTGACTCGTCGGTTAAGCTCTACTTGCTGCACGGTCGCCGTGAACCCCAAAAGGACAAACCTGCTGCCCCAAAGACTCTATTTCTGAGGCATTACTTATCTATGGTTAAGACACAAGAGCATCGTGAAGCTATGACTTCACTTATGCTGTCTACCCATCAGCTTGCCCTAGAAAAATTGCGGCATGTTGATCATGCACTGCAACTTGTACCTCGTCATCTGCGCCTCTGTCGATTCTGCAAAAGCAAAGTGGAAAGTCCAGAGCACGCACTGTTGGAATGTCAGGGATCACCCGATGTTATGACCCTGCGCAATACGTTTCTGGATAAGTTATTCCACACTGTGCCACGCTTGCAGACAAAAATGGCCAAAATCACCACCGTTGAGTTTCTGAAAGCCGTAATTTATGAGCGTGCGACAATTTTACTCGTTGCAAAATATGTGCATGATGTCCTTGAAGTATTCTAGCATCCCCCGTGCACCGTGCAAGCTGACTTGCTGACCGTTGTGGATATTCCAGGTTGTTTGAATGCTTTTCTCTGTTGTCTAGGTCGTACCGTGGGGCATGGGGTAACCTGTGGGGTCTGCGAGTCTGGTCTAGGTGGGAGAGGAAAGTCCAGGGGCGATGGTGTACTTACGCTTGCTTGTACACCGGGAAAATCCCTGGAAACCGGCGTTCGTTATTCGGACCGTGCCGTGTAATGCTACCTACCTACCTACCTACCTACCAGAGCAAAATTAGTGGTTTACATTTTGAACCACGTGACTTGAAGTCGCAACTTGCCAGGTTGCGACTTTTATCCCCCAGAACCCAAACACAAGTTGCAACTTGTCACGTTTGCGACTTTTATCCCCCAGAACTCAAACAGAAGTAGCAACCTGTCACGTTACGACTTTTATGCCCCAGAACCCAAACAGAAATCCAAATTGTCACATTTTCCAAACAGAAGTCGCAACTTGCCAGGTTGGACTTTTACACCTTCGAGGGGCTCAATGGGGGCATATTTTGCGAGCAGGATCTTCCCCTTCGAAAAGTCTTGCTAGTCAAAGGAATTAACGAAAATGGCCGTATTGCGGCTGCGTGGTACAGTTTTATTTGCCCCATTGTTTGGTTCATGTTTCCCGGCATCATGGATTGAGGGTTTACAGGCCCAGAAAAATGTGATGGAGTCTCACTGGAGTGTTTCCAGAACTTACAGCTATCTGACTATCTAGATATGTTGGGCTAATTCATGCGGAATTAGTAACAGAGAGGAATTTGTGAAAATATTATGTATTAGGTAATTTGTGTCTTTAGGCCGTTTTCGCGCTAAATGCCATCTAGCATGCCCACGACATGTCATAGTGACCTAACATTTTGTGAGGGACAACATGGATACCTTAGTAAACATGTGACAGAGCCAGAATTTCATGAAATCCCTGGTATCCCTACACCCCGACGGCCCAATCCACCCGATGACGTCCCTGTCGAGCATTTACCTCCGCGGTCCCTTTGCTTATTCCCGGACAACCATCCTCCAAGCGAGTTCCCAGCTGATACGGAGTATGGCCCAGTAATTCACGAGTTGGCGCACGCATGCAGCCGTTCACTTCCCCCTGCTGGGGATGTCGCTAGCTATTTATATGACGTCGTGTGGCCTCCAGTGGTGTATCCGGATGGTGCTGTTGACCCCAACCTGAAGCGCGTCTAGATCTTCTCGCCCGGCTTCAACCTGACCACCTCATTCCTCTGTGCAATCGCGCACATGGGCTACCTCGAGCACCACTTTGCGCTGCTTTTCAGTCCTGCTGTCACAGAGTTTTGCGAACTTGTTTGAGAGGCAGGATAGCTGGCAGGTCCGCACCGCATCCTACGCTTTGCTTGGACGCTTTTTGGAGGGGGGGACTGTGGCAGGGCTGACAGCTTGGGAGTATTTACCAGTCTTCACATGTCATGTCGTACATCTTTCGGCTATCATATCGGGTCTTTCCGCCTTCACCCCATTTCGACCGTAGTTTCAGCCATTGTGGCCTGTGGGACATGTTCGAGACACGTGAGATGGCTTTAGATGTACGGGAAAGAAAATTAGGACCGGCGCAACACGGGTACATGAATGAGGTTCATGCGCCCTCGAAACCCAGAGACGAAGCCTACGTATCTGTTCTTCGTCTGTTTGTACGACCGGGGATCGTGCGTCTGGTGGTTGGTTGTCTGCAACGAGATCTCAGATGTGAGCGACGAGATGCACGAAATAAATAAGGAATAAACCCGACTGGGAGACCGCACGCGATGATGCTGAAAGGACCCTGAAAACACGTAGGGCATCCCGAGCTGCACCCGCGACGAGACGCGGATTAGCACCTGCGCGGAATGGGTGTGGCTGAGGTGACCGTTCAGCTGCGTGCTCGGGCTGGTGGACGAGGGAGTCAGAGCGGGGAGCGAACGCCACGCAGATGGTGCCAGGTGCGTGCCCCGGATATATGCGGCCGCGCTGCGGAGAGGTTCTGTGGAGATAGAGAGAGAAGATAATGAGTTTGGTTCGGCGTGGGAGAAAAACGGGAGGGGGGGAGAAGGATGGAGTGCATGGAGACTGGTGCATAAGGCATCGGTACCAAGGCCGTAAGATCACGAGAGGTTAGAATGTGGCGGCGGCCACCGGCGGCTAACGGGATGCATGTAACACACCGCCGTCCATACTTTGGTCTCAGCGAATGCCGGAACGAAAGGAGGGAACAGAATAAAGGCAATCGGCCCGATACGCAAGACGAGGTGAGAATAGCAGAGAATTTGATCGTGAATCCGGAGTGGCAGCGTGATCAAGACCACATCGACAATCTGGAAAGTGAATTGCACCAGGCGCTTAGCAGGATTGAAGAATACGAAGCGCAGCTTCAGACTATGCAGGTGAATGTTCACTGTTGTGTTCCAACTGCCTGGCGCTACAGCTCAGGGCAGAAACAATGGAAGAAAGAGCTAGAACAGCTGCGAGAAGAACGTGCAGAAAAGGAGACGGAACTAACGACTCAGAAGAAGAAATTTGAAGAGGTGAAATCGTTGATCGGAGAGTCCGATTAGCTTATCAAGCATTCGGCGCAGAAAATCCAAGATTTGGAAGCGGAATCCGCCAATATTCGCAGTCACTATCAGGTGACTGTTTTTCCCTGAAATCAAGCCCCCCTAATCGCATGTGTTGAACGAAGCGCAGCAGGAACTCCAACGACAAGCATCGGAAAGTGACACTTACACGGAGCAGAAAGACGCAGAGTTGGAAACGGTAAAATCACAATACGAAGATGCAGTGAGCTCCTCGTATCACTTTATAAGCAACAAAAACTTACTTGCTTGAGACAAATGAGTGCCAGCGGCTTAAATTGGAGTTGGAAAAAGTTCAGACCAACACTAACATTCACGACGTGAGTTGGGAATATCGTGCCTGACCCCGCTCAAATCACAATGGATACGCAGGAGCTCACCGCTGAGATCAGAAAATGCTGATTACGTAAAACAACTGGAGGAGAACAAAACCGAATTGGACAAAGTTCTGACTTTAAATATCAACTTGATTGGCGGCCTCTCACCCCCTTTTTTTCTTTTTTTTTTTTGGGACAGACATTCGAGGCAAGTACCGCTGATGTTCGGTTTAATCAAGTGAATTGTTATTAGACATCTTAGTATCAAATATATTTGTAGGACGGTCATTGGCTGCATGACGTCATGATCAATTTGGCGGACAACTACAGAATAGTGTGGGGCAATTGCCTCGTCTTCCCGTGCCTTCCCCGAGCCATCTCCCGATCCCTGTCATAGACCCAAGCCTTCAAGCGCCTCCCTCTGTCAATGCTAATGACCATATTACTGCTCTCAACGCGAAGTCCGTGAACTTAAAAAGCTTGCCAACTCTAATGCGCCGGAATTCTCTCCGAGCCCAAAGCGCCGCAAGAAGGCCAAGACTTCGTCAGCATACATCCTCCGAGACAATAAGAAGTTATCTGTTAACCAAAAGGAAGTTAGAAAGCAACTCATGGCGCATCATTTGTTGTCTATTGCCCGAACACACTAACTTATGCCCTCCTAGCGAAAAATCAAGACCGAATTAATGAACTTGACTGGCATGACGCAGACTACTGGCTCTGACATCGATAGTAATGCCGAAGCAGATTCTCCCTTAGCCCCTCCTTCTCATCCTACCCTCTTTTTTAACTTCACGGCAAATGTTGATCATCCGACTAATCTCAAAGTCTTCGACCGTGTGGCGGATCTAATTTGGAATGAGCAAAGTGTGGCAGACCGGTTATCCCACGAAGCCACATCTGATCCTGTTTCATTGGCAGGACCCCGATTCGACCACCTTTTCCCTTGCACATAAGGGTGTACGCTTTACTCTCCAGGATCTTGTTGAATTCGGAAAGACCAACTTTCATAACTGGAAAGGACATGGAAAGATGATCACGACGTGGGCTTTGCTGCTAATCGTGCCAGACAGGCATCAAAGGACCGGCAGGCGATGCGCCGGAAGGACGTGAGTGCATTTCCTTGATCAGGATGACTGGTGCTCACCATCATTTATAGCTCAAGGAGAATCGTCTTCTAGCTGTGAAAGAGTATCGGAAAATACATAACAAGGACCCAGTCGGCGTGCGCAAAACAGACTGGATGACAGACGAAATTTCATGCCTGGACACGGAAGACGAGGAGAAGAAGCAAAACCATCGGCAACGCCTTATTCAAGCGTCTCATCTTCGTCTGGTGCAACAAAACCAGCCAATATGGGAAGTCGTGCACCCTGAATTTCAGTCCACCGAGGTATGGGTTCCTCTTTTGCGATGGGAAGTTTCTCACAGCTGGCGCAGTGCATCGAAACCAAAGACGAGTTGGATAGGATTCGGAAGATACAAAGGGCAGCCAGCAAAAAGGCACCACGCGCATCTGTACTCCGAATAAACCTCGGCAATACGCACTCACGCATCCCGAGCGGCACCCTCTATCCGTTCATGGTGTCGCAAGATTGGTATGACGGCATTCTCGCTGTACAACAAAAACCCGCAGGGATTCGGTGAGAACTCGTTGAGGTGTATGTAGCTGAATTCGTCCTTGCTGTTTGTATCAATTCGCTGCTTTTGTCCTTGCCGTTTGTATCAACTCTGTAGTGCTTTGTGTTTCTGATCCAATCTATTTTTGCGACGCATTTGAGACGAGAGTATTACCGGAAGGTCCACCAGGGATCAAATAAATAAATAATAACAGCGACCTGAACCACAATAATTAAATCCGTGTATTGGAAACCCCTCCCCAAAGGAATTCAGCAGATTTGAATCAGACTACAATGACATCCTGACAACCGGATCCGTAAGTACTGGAATGAGTTTAATTCTGACAATGCACCCGAGTTAGACCCGCAGTGAACCATATCTTGCGTGTGGGTCCAGGCGTAGTTTCCACCTGTTCATCTATATCTGGGTCATCGTCGGATTCAGAGTCACTGTCCTGGATTTGTTTTTTGCAGTTGACCGCGAGTCGGCAAGCCTGCGAAAGAATTGCACTGATCGGTACAATTCGTCCCGGACCAGGATCTGTCCGCTGCAAGAACTGGCCGTGTTCCCAGGCGAAGATTTCCAGTTCTGGGCTGCACAAATCAGTACTCGTGGGATTGATACCGACCTAACGCCAGGACTTACTTCGCTCCGGCAGGTTCTGGAATTGTCACTGCTTGGTGCCTCGGGGCATGGAAAAGGTAGTTCTCAGTAAGTACCACAGAAGAGGGATGTGAAGAATTTAGGCCCAGAGTGTAGACGCGTTACAAGCAGAGAGGAAAGTCAAGCAAAAAAAAAAAAAGCGCGTCTCAATTACTGACGTCACGCATATACAAACACGGGTGACCGTACGCGTTTGATGGTCGGCGCAAAAAGCCTAAGGCTATCTCAATTCTGGATGAAATGCCTCACTTCCGCAGACAAAACAATAGCCAAATAGCCTGTGGGGAGGTTCCTCAGGCCGGATTCTTTTTTTCTCATCTTTTCCTCTAGAAATTACTTGAACATGGGATGGGTTGCCCCCCATTTCATGTATCCAAAAAAATTTTGAACTCCGCTCTGATAGCACTATTTTAATGCTAATTTAATTATGCCTCCCAAGTAGCGTGTAGAACAAGTGTCCTTTCAAAATTTTGCTACAAAGAGGTGGTTCAATGCCGATTCGAAAATCTTGCCAAGACAAACAAGTGGAATCAATACAAAGCCTTAATGCGTCACGAAGGAGCCTACAACATTCGCGATCTCAACAATTTGGCTCTCCATTCGAGCCAAATGGAATATAGGCATAAATGAGAAGATACCGGTACTTCTCTCCAAATTCTGTCACGTTAAGCTTATTTCTCCCATATTCAAACTGCCACCCGAACGCGGTCTACGCAGGACATCAAACAAGATCTGGACCAAACAAACGAGATGCTCACGCACAAGGTTTCTTCCAATCCAGATTCAGATTCTCTACGGAAATCCATCGGAGTAGACTCTTTCGACAACGAGCTGTCTCAACTCGTCAGGCAAACGATAACAGGGGCTCAGAGAGAAAATAACCGCATGTGGGCCCCGTTTATCAAGGAGCAGCTGCTCCCGCAGCATAAGCGAGTTTTGAATGAAACATGTCGTGGAATGTTTACCGGGATGAAGGTTCGTTTTTCAAGCAAGCTATGTGGTGAAGCGCAGACCTGATGTCGTTTCGCTGGTCGTCTATCAGGAGGTAGGGAGAAATCGCCGAACCTGTGTTACCGAAAGACTGACGGTAGGCAGCTCAACAGGATCTTCATCGAGAATTCTTCCCGCAAACTATTTGATTCCTTGAAAACAAAAACACAGGGTGTTTTCCGGAACACGGCGGACAAAGTTAAATTTCAGCTGCTCGGAGGTCTGAAGCAGGTACTGCGTCAAATTGAGCTCTTCTTTGTTGGTGAGCACCCATAAACGTATATTTTGCTTTTCCATTAAACTATGTTCCTGCTGGTAGGGCTCCCGAACGACACGGACGGCGTTATTCTTGTAGAGAAGGTTTGCTTTCCAACGAAGTCTCCATTTTTAGTTTGATGGACACTCTGAAGATTTGCCGCCAGGAAATCGAACGGCGCCTGAGCCCTTAACCTTACCCACTGGTTGCTGGTGTAATAAGATCGAGCGGCAACGTATTTAGATGCGCATGTTCAGAATACATTAGCTGCATTCTTGCAGGTTTTTAAAAAATCGACATGGTGGTTTGCGACAAAAACGGGATCTCCGGAGCCAGATAGGATACGGTTCCACGGATATCCGTACATGATTGAGATTTACTATCCATGAAGGACATTCCGAAATCGGCAATGCGGATTGTTGGAGGTTGCCCGTGCAGAAGGATGTTTTCCAACTAAAACGGAACTAGATTAGTTATGTGATGACGAGTTGTTGATGAAAGGACATGATCCATTGTTCTTGGCAGAGGATGATAGGCTGGAACAATACAAGTTATGACTTCGCAGAGAACAGGAAATGGGACATGGAATTGTCATTTATAGAATCCGATGGTGTGTGGGAGGAGTATGCATCTGCTCACTCATTGAAAAGCTCAAATGAGATGTTCTAGCGGGTGAACTAACCTGCGGCGCTTCTGCTGACAAATCCCGCCTCTCTGGTGCTGATCCCCCATGATATCCTATTGAATTTTAAGCTAAGTTAATCCCTCACTGCTGGAGGTTAGAGACGTACCATAGCCGTAGGTTCTGCCCCTGCTGTTGCTGCCTGATATTCCGAAACACAGCTGGAGTGGAGAAATTAAACGGCGAGAAGACAACGTACCAACGTCCGCTTCTTCGACATGTCGACAGGGATTGTTTCCTACCCGGACCCGCAGCTCCTACATCTCATAGCCGCACGCTCACGCACCGGATTAATTACAACCGACATACAATTTATTTCATCTACCCGCAAGAGCCCCTGGACGCATTCTGGCAGACTCGGAGGAAGCGCGAAGCCCTCATGATCATGACGCGTAGACGTGCTGTTCTCGTGGCGAACCGGGTCGAGCTGGATGAAGGTCTGTAACATTTTCGGGGTTGTTGAGGTACGCAAGGAACGGGGTACACTCCTCTGTGAACCCGACCTGCTGGTGGCTGCAACATTGCGTGTCCTGTTCGTCGACGTGCCTTCTCTTGCCAATGGTAGGTTTTGTGCTTTCTGTCGAGCTTTAGTGTCGGATGTGGGCTAGCGCACAATATGACATTAGCGGTCTGCTGTGAATGAATAAAAGGTAAACCATCTTCTCCAATTGAGCGATGGGGCGCGGGATATTCGGTGGCCCTTCAGGGGAGTCACGACCTGGGTTCACCTGTGAGGTCGTCATCCTCGCGCTGGAGACCTTGTGCTTGAAAGAGACCTGAAGGTGTGATGTTCCGCCGTCCCTCGATGGTCCTGGAGATCCTGAGCCGACGGGTACCTTGGTCGCATAGATTTGCATGATATGCAATGGTTCCTGTTCTTCCCGTCCTTGAGGTTTGAGCCTCTCTGATCTCCGAGGAGACGCATTGTCGCACTTCTCCCGTTCGTTAGCTAGGGGCTGAACGGAAGACTCCGCCTTCAGCCGCCCAGCTGTACCTTCGCCGGCCTTCGACTTTTGCACCAGCCTTGTACGAATTGGGATGTTACGAAAACATACATAGGCCGCGTTGATGTGATCATCCTCTTCAGTCTATGAGCGAGTGGTGATAGTGCAGTTGTTAGTAGTTTCCCCAGAGGAAACGGAATTATTGAGCGAAGGACATCATACATTGAGCGAGGGACATATTTTGCGTCCGCCTCGGAGCGAGCGCCATTGATGCCAATGTGGGTGGATGGTGAGAGCAATTGATGATAGAATAGAAGGTGGTCGAATCCAAGATGGCACAACGTGAGACGCAAACATATCGGGATGTAATGGTGCTAAAAAGAATGGCTTGAAAATCGAAAAATCCGGGAGCTCCTGGTGGAGCTAACACAATAGTTAGTGGCAATATATATGTCATATTCAATGATGATTCTGACCTGCGGGCCAGTCAGAGTCTCGAATAACCCCATCACAAGCTCAAACTCGTCCTCGCTGATAAATAACCGGCCGCATATCTCTTGTGTGTCTGCCGACCGCGGCTCCTGAGCAATTCGCTCTTCAACGCGACACTGGTAGTTTATGTTATCAAGCCACATCTTGTTGGACTCGTCCATGTAATATGTATAGTCGTGGTTGAGCAGGGCTGCAGAACATGCTTCGGAGATGGTTTGTGTCGAGTGAAGGTATGTCGTGGTGTCCATCCATCTATTGCTGGGATACAGCTCCGCGTAATTCTCGACGAGCCGAACTGAGCCAGGTATCGGGATCTGCACTGTACGGGTGGCCAATGCCGCCTGCAGGTGATGCTCCTCAATGCCCCCCGAGTTACGGGTCAGAATATGTAGCCAGCCGTTACTCACAGACGTCTCGTTTCTATCGATGTTTCCAACAACCAAAACTTGAAGCAAGGCTTGCCCATTGGCATCTCTTCGGTTTTCCAAAAGACCCTTGTGTATTTTCAGCGGGGTGTTTCGTCCTGGGGGACGAGGCTGTCTGTTTCGTGGCGAAATTGGGGTGGCCATGAAAGTGAGAGGAAAACTGCTACTTAGTGACCGAAGTGTAACAGTGTTTCAACCAAAACTGAACTTCTCGATAAATGGGGATGCTTTTGCTGACAAAGAGAACCAAATTGGCCGGTATATCGCTCTTTACACCCCCCCACGTGGCCACCACTGACGGGGAAAGCGAGGTGGTGAGTCACTCCAGCGCCCATTTGGAAAAATAAAATGTTGTCCGGAAATCATGACAAATACTATAGGGGTGCTTTAGTGTAAAGGCGGTGAAACAGGTCATCGTCCATCAATTGTGTCAGTCGACTCAGAGAAGGTATATCGGTATCCAGATCCGTTACCACACCCTTTTCTCGAGGTTTTTGGGTAGGTAGGCTTCAAAAGACTCTGAATACAGCGTATCAAGAAATTCGGACAACCACAAAACAGAAAGTGAAGTTACTTTGTTTGGGTGTTATCCGGCATCCAACCATTATGGATTCACTGTTGCATGAGTTCGTGTATGGCCTACACCGGCGACCCTGCACATCGGGACACCTGTAGATTCTTTATTTCCGACCCGACCCGAACAACACTAGTATCAACAGATTGATTGTATAGACTCTAATCCCCCTTATCTCCCACTAAGGCGACTCGTGCCTCCTCTACCTCAGCTCACACTTAGTCGGTGCTTCGCACACTGACAGTCTGACTAACTGAGGTAGAGTGGTCCGCTCATTCCCCTCGATGTTTTACTTATGCATTGCCTAGATCACTCGTGTCTAGGTACAATTGTGGACAAACAAAGTCCGCTAGAAAAAGAATTGATTTTTTTAGCGGAGATAAACAGGTCAATCGATAGATCTCGCGAAGGGTCATCTATAGACCCGGGAACCGAGTGATTCTGTGGAGCCGTTGAGCCGCAAATCATGAATTGGGAAGGATGAACATTATCTGAGGACGACATACCCTCCGAAATACATACAGATATAGCATATTCAAAAATCACATCAATCGAACAAGTATATCTAATGCTACAGCCGTTCTGCATGGAAATCTCGATATATGCCCAAAAAGGCAATTACCACATCCCCGAAATATTTTGAAGATGTAGTGCCCTCCGGAATTGCACTCGAAAACCATTGGTCCTACTTTCAAGGGAAATAGTGGAGAATTGAGCCCAGGATGGCTGTTCTCGTGAAAAAAAAAACCCCCCCCCGCTCCGCCCTAAGTTCCGCAAGTTGCTGTAAATCAAATAAATATGCTCTCTACGAGGTTGCGACACACCTGGACGCGTTTTTTATGTTTATTCACGTGTAAGTTGGCGACCGCAACTGAAGGGAACCGTATTGTCCATACCATTGATGTTGGGAGGCACATGCTGCTGCAGTATGCCAAGAGTACAGGCTTTGTTCTTTTTTTTCTCTCGAATTTTGCCCAAATATGCCGGTTGAGGGCACACGTAAAATTTCCATATTCTTCATGGGACTTGGTTAGTGCAGTTACATGCCACCTCAAGTATTTCTCTTCGAGTCGACATGAAGACTGTCCTTACTCTGCACAAACCATCACAGATTAATTTTCCTTGAACCGATTGAAGAGCCTTATATGATAAAATGTTCCCATAAATAGGACATGAATTGAATAATGCACCTGCCCTTTATACTAGAGGCCGTCCAGGTCATTTCGACGTCAGAGAGGCTAGCTCCAGGAATGGGACACTTTTTTTGATGGGACAGTTGATGGGTGCCACATCCGATGACGCACTGCTAGGAAAAAAAAGCACCATTTCACTGTCTTTTTTCCTACACCCCATGTCATGAATCGCCTTCTTTTCCATTACTGGAGCTTCTGGATCTCCTTCTGTTTATGAATGTATGATTTCTCCCACTCGGAGCCCGTTGCATTGGATCGGTACCCAAAATTCTGGGATCCTCGTTTAGATTGGACTTGGGATAGTATTTTCTGTACATTTTTCATTGCGAGTTGGTACCCACAGGTCGCACCAAAGAAAGGACGGCAATAAGCGTGTGTAGTTGATTTGGCCCGAATCTGAACGGTTTTTTTCGCCGAAAGGGGAGAAGATTAGGAAAATTCAACGTGTTGAATTCTGTCTCTTCCAAGGTCTCTTCAGAATTGCGTCTCAGGCCGTCGGCCAAAAAGGGTCAATACATTGACCATTGACTTGACCCCTTTGACTGACCCGGTCAGACCCGGTCAATGACAACACTGGGTGCCACTGTCTGTGGGCGGAGGCTGGCCGAAAGGCCAGGTCAGATTCGGATAAAAAATTCCGGCGGCGGGGCAGTGCAGGAACTGAGATATATATCCATTGCCAAATTGACTGTAGATTACGAATCTGTCCAGAGGAATGGGCAAAATCTCGTTTATGCGCCCGTGTAACCGAATGTCCGGTTACTTTTTACGATGACGAGTAGCCAGGCAGCCATTGTCTCGCCTTGATCAATGTCGAATTCGCCCAGAGATCATATCGCATCTTGATATCTGACCTCACTCCGAGGCGCAGTACATCACCAAATCTGGCATGCCCTTATTTAGAAAGTCGTGCCGGGTGCCGTTGCCAAGGCCTTGAATGCGGCCCGCCTTGCCCGCCGTTGCCTTGTATGCCGAAACCTGGCCAGGTATTCCAACTGTGAGACTATTCAGAACTGAACTGATTAGGACCGAATCTGGTTGAACAACTCAATCAGGGACCTTTTGGTCAGCAGTAATTTGTGATTAACCCTGTGCTGAGCTAAGGATATCTTGTTACATAGCAGAGAGGTGGAGGAGGTACCCTGTAAAATGGGGAACTTGTAGTCTCATGTAGTCAGACTCCACAAGCTTTATGATGGTTGATAAAACCAAGATATGGGGAACCTGAGTTATTCCCCCAACAAGCCGTCAAACCCAAACATGGGGTGGCCATAAATCCCATCTGTTTGAGTGCACATAAGTATTGATGATCCAGAATAGTATATCATGCCTTGAATTACCCGTCCAACCCTGTGATGTACCAGGATCCTTTGCTGTTGTTTATTAAACCATTGAAAAACATTAATTGGAGATTTTCATGCATTGAACAAAAGTTTGGATGGCAAAGAGCATCATTGCAGCTATTTCTGACGTCAAAGGTGTAACCCAATATTAGTTGGAGGGTGCTGATTCTGTTTTCAAGACCTCCGAGACCAAATGGACAGTCGTGTGGGCCCTGCTCCCTGTGTACCAGAATGATTAGTAGTCAACTTGTTCAACCTTTGACATTTAACCTGTTAGGTAGCCGGAAACTGCCCTCCGAGTGTTTAGTGAAAGTATATCAAGCATTCAAACAATACTTGACTGTAGGACTCCCCGAGGTTGGTGAACTTGTGGCTGTCAAGGGAGAATATTGCCGCCAAATTGTCACTTTGCCACCCAGTTACACTCAGACTGCCGCCATCCTGCCGCCCATCAAAGTTGGATGCCGCTATATTGCTGCCGCACTGACGCCCACGGCTACCAACCTGCCACAGACATTGCCTGAATGCCGCCAACTCCCTCGGGAGGTTTATCTCGGGTCCTGGGAGGCATGTTCCGTAGTGTATTCCAGCTAAATTCAATGTGTACGCTTGTTGAATGATCCGGGTATACTCATCCGGATTCCACAGGTTTTCAGGCTCCAGCTTTCGCCGGTGGGTCCCGTGAGGCCTTCACCCAAACATCTAAGTATTTATCATTCTCACCGTAGAGGCCACTGCCGAAAGGCTAAGGTGAACAGAAGTTAACATACACCTGATAAGCCATTGATAACACCTTGCAATGTAGGCATGTTGGCACAACACCCGTACTAGATAAAGCATGTTTGTTGCTTGGGAGGTAGGGCCACTGCATTGCACGGCATGTACTCATACTTTCTTTTTTTATATACTCAACTGGACTTGGACATTTTGTTCCGGATGAATGTTCCGTTCCCGCATCCTACCTATGAGTGACCTTGCCTGAAAAACAGTAGATTGCAGCTTGACCAGCTTTCGGTAGTCCAACTATAAGACGCCCATGCGCATCAACAACCACAGTAGCTTGTTTATCAACAGGGGCCTGGCGAGATCTCGGCGCCTGAGACTGCATCGTCGTTCTCTGACAATGACCGGGATCTCGAGATCAGCCTAACCAAACAGAGCTGCGCGGATGCGAAGCGCTCTCATCAGAAGCAGCTGATCTATCCTGAGTTTATTGACCATAGCACTATTTCGACAGTGTCCGATCCTTGGCTCAATGTCTACACTTCATGCTCAACGACGCCGATGTCCTCTGATGTTTGCCCATCTGGACCGGTTTCCTCGCCGACATCGGTCACAAAATCGTCCAATTTTGTGAATCGCCGTCGAAAGCAGACTTCGTTGTTGCGGTACGGGGCAAGCGCTGCGGATAGGGAGTGTTTGAAGCCCATTACCCAGGGCGTGGGCCAAAAATGGTGGAGCCTCAGCGAAAGGCGATATCCAAGCCCCGCAACGAACTCTCTCGTGCCGACCGTAACCGGATCGCCGCCCAGAATTCCCGTGATCGGCGCAAGGCCCAGTTCTCCTACCTCGAGCGCCGGCTCAGCGAACTCGAGGAGGAGAATAGGCGGCTCCTCTTCGCTGCGCGGTCCGCACCTGCACAATAGGACGCGCGCAAGGCGGCGGAGCAAGAAAATGAGGTGCTCCGCGAACGTCTCAAGGACCTCGAGGGTGCCATCATGGAGGGCTTAGGCAGACTCCACAGATCTCAGATAGTACAGGTACAGGTACAAGCGAATTTGAATGAGAACGGCGGAGCACGATGAATTAAACTTACAGTAAGTGTAGTGTTGTCAAAGTTCGGTTCGGTTCAGGGAATCTCTGGACCTAGAACCTTCAGTTCAGGTTTGAACGGGGTTCGAACCTCAAAATTTTCCCACCTTCCGGTGACCATTTTTCGGGGCAGAGACCTCCTCAATAGTGATGAATATTGACCCTACCATCATCATAGGTGGTAATGAGAGCTGTCCGAGGCACCCAATGAGGGCCAAAGAATATTTTCGTCCGAAGAATAAACCACGTGACCACCTCTTCGCGAACATAATTGAGTTATTTGCGACATACTCCTGGATTCCAACCCGCCGGAAGCCTAAAGGTATAATGGCAGGAATTAGGCAGAAAAATGGACAGGAAGGTAACCGTTTCAAAATCGTTTGCTAAGCTGTTTGCCCATCCCGGCAAACGAAACGGAAATGAAAACGTTTTTTTCCGTTCGAAACCGTTTGCGAACGGAAATGGTTGGAGCCTTAGGCCTTAGACTTTCTAAGCCCTTAAGCCGGCAACCCCGCCATTCCAAGGGTGATCGCAAATCGGTCGCAGACCGATTAAATCCGAGGACCTTTGGGCCGGAACCCCTGGGCGGTATCGAAATCTGGCAAGGGTCACGCGTTACGCGGCCGTTTGTCGAACCTCCCAAGAGGGACATGGGCCCGAAAAGTGCTTGAAAATGAAAATTTTCGCTCAGAGTACCGAAATTTTCGCGGGTGTCACACCAAATTTTGGCCGGTGTCGAGGTGTCGAAATGGTTCAACCAGGTCACGCGTCACACCCGCCGCGGCAGCCGCGTCAAAATCTGTACAGTATAAGGGTGTCGAAATTGTGCCCCACTTTTATATTTATTCACATTTTCTAGTAGGAGCACATTGCCGCCAACTGAAATGGGCTTCACAGATGAGGAGCCTGCGCGATAGGGACAGGGGGCAGGCGTGAGATGTTGGATGATTCCTGGGCTGACTGGTCGTCGAGCACGGGGCGGGAATATGTCGAAGTTGATTAAGCATTTACTTCACCAATTTTACCGTTTTTTCCGGGAGCACGCGAAATATGATTGGATTGGGAGAGATTACATCAAGTACGGGTGAGAAATACTAGAGCTTAGATTTCACGCGGGGGACACCAGAGTAGGTCGGGCATTCATGACAGCAATGACTTGATGGCACGGAAATCTCGTCTTCGGACACTAGAGCCGGGGGTTCTTGATCTGCATCATCCTCGACAGGTTCCACGGGTTGATATTCGCCTTTCAAGCGAAAGTTGGCGTCGATGCTTGAAAAGACTTAGGAAGGCAATGTGAGAGGAGAAAATACGCACGAAAGGTAAAGTGGCAAAATGAGTCCATCGAAGACTTCACCCTTTTGGGAATCTAGAAGTTATGAGAAAGGATTAAAGTCGAAGGATCTCGACGTACCGGCGCTGGGCGTTGACCCTCAACACAAGAAAGAGAGGGACCGAGGTAATTAGCCGGAGGCGGTGGGAAGGTTCGAGCCGGACTCGGCAATCGCTTGTTTGTTGCTGATGCGCGCTTTGTCAGCCGCCAGCTCACCATGCGCAGCAGCCAGCTCACCATGTGCTCACCACGCGGTGAGCGGCGGCCGCACCTCTCTCCTTCCTCTCCACGCTTACCGTGTGCTTGCCGCGCGGTAAGTGCCCCCTCCTCTCCTCCTCTTCCTTCTCTCTTCGACTCGCGCCCTCAATTGCGTTGCGCACGCCCTTTGCGAACTAGTTTCTCACCCACGGCTTTGACGCCGGCGGTGAACACCCACTGGGTCCCTTTTGAAGGCAACGCAGTGGCATCTGTTCTCTCCAGTGGGTCCCTTTCTAAGGCACCGCACCAGGGATTTCGGGCCTCAACATCAACTTTAGTCAACGACCCTCCACAGCTTTAACGCCGGCAGCGAACACCCACTAGGTCCCTTTTGAAAGCAGTAGTATCTGTTCTCCCCAGTGGGTCCCTTTCTAAGGCACCGCACCAGGGATTTCGCGCCTCGACAGCAACTTTAGTCGAAGAACCTCCACGGCTTTGACGCTGGCGGCAAACACCCATGGGTCCCTTTTGAAGGCACCGCAGTGGTATCTGTTCTCCCCAGTGGGTCCCTTGCTAAGGCACCGCATCGGGGATTTCACACCCCGACATCGACATTGGGGGTTTCGACATCGACCTTGCGCCCTACCTCTGGACAGTTGCGCCCTCGCCTCACCGTCTTGTACCCCACTGCGACTCAGAGTCCTCTGTCCTCGGCTCCCACTATTCTCGCTTTGTCCCGCGTTACGCGCCGCCAGCGCCCTCCGCAGGGAACTCGTATTGTGGTGAGCGCGAGCGCACTTTCATCCCTCCGGTTCCCTTCTCTCCAATCCACCGCGTTACCTCGTCACGGAAGGCGATCTCGTCACCACGCACTACCACCGTTTTCTGCTGCGCCAATTATTCATCAGGGTGGTCCGATAAATTCTCAAACTCTTCGTGCAAAAAGTAATCATGTAAGTAAGGATTCCGACTCTAACCACAACTAAACAGATGGTGGGTTTTCCACGGCTACTCCGTGGTCAGTTTCTATTTATAACTGTTCAATTGGTAAGTTCGACTCAGAAGAAGGATGATGCGGCAAGCGGTCGACCGAGGAGTGGAGAAGAGGCACACATCTCATGCGTATGCGTGCACATCGGGATTCCAGACGCCCACGTGAGCCCAAAGTCCGCGAGCTTGAGGCTCTCGCCGTCGCGCTGTGCGCTCTGTGCGATGAGTAAGTTCTGCGGCTTGAGGCCGTGGTGCAGGATGCGTTGCGCATGGGAGAAGCGCAGGCCCGACGTCAGCTGGTGCGTGAATTTCTGGAAAAATGGAGAACGGCGTCAGCTTCCTGAAATAATGAGCCGGACGACGATATAACTATAAGAGATGCGGGGGAGGGGGGGGTCGTGGGACTTTTTGACTGATCCAGAGATCTGCCAGCCCCGGGTGCAAGTTGACGGTCTGGGACATATTCCCTCGTCGGTCCCCGCAGCCCAAGCACTGAGCTTTGACTGAACCACCTTGCACACACAGATCGCGCATATCCCCTCTCCTGCTGTTGCTGCAGCTCACCTCCATTTATTTGAGGTTTGGCTCGCGCTCAGACGGACGGTCAGCACATCATATTTTGGAGGCCACCGCGAGGGGCTTCTGCAATTGTCTTGGGCTTGACTGCCTTCATTTTTCCCTCGTCTCACGTCACCCACGCCATGCCTCGTCCTCGCGTATCACTTCCCGACGCGTCCTCGTTTACCCCACGTTCACGTTTAATCGATGTCCCACAATCGCCGTCGTCCCCGATCTCGCCATCATCCGCGTCCTCCGTCATTCCCACCACGATCCCCGCGCTCATTGAATCATTACAACAGTTACTACGCGCCCTTTCCGCTCATCATATTCCCACGTCGACCTCCTCCGTCTCGCCGCTGCCCCGTCGTCCATTCGCTTGTAGCTATTAGAGAGGTTGCGCAACAGCCATTCAAGCCATATGATGGCTTTTTTGGCGTGCGCACCCGAATGGCTAATGGCTCCAATGGCATCTGAACTGATACCGATCTTGAGCATTCCTGAGTTCACCTTGACCATATAAAACCTGCAATACTCCGATGGCATCTCACTAGTCCAGCATCAGCCTGAAATTTTCAGTTCCGGTCATTTTTACTGGATCAAGGCAGGGCAAATGTTGCAATAATGTAAGAAGGTTGTTCTCATGGGGATTTACCACAATACACGCCATCCTCGAGTGGACGCCAAAAAAGCCATCAGATGGCTCGAATGGCTGTTGCGCAACCTCTGTCCCATTTGGAAACAACACCATTGGCGATCGCGTGACTTCACTGAATACATTGCTCGAAGATCTTTTTGCCAATACTCGCTGGCCCTTTTCAACCCACCGGCTTGCTTCCGATGGTATTGGTGGGACCGTGATAGAATGTGACGGCTGTGACCGAGGGGTACAAAACTCGGACCGTAGGGACATTCAAGAACCTGGCACATTTAGATCAAGGCCGGCACATTTGTATCAATATGCCGTGCATAATATCAAAGGCGGAACCTCCCATTTGGGGCGACCGAGCCTTGGCGGCAAGTCGGCAAGCACTGTCTGTGATTGCTGAACTGTCAGGTTTGGCTACCCTGGGGAACTTTGTGATCGCCCAATTTTGCTACAAGGACAAACAGGATTTAGTCATATCAATTTGGTCATTGCACAGACCAAAAATTGGATGTAAAATTGTGTTCAAAAAAGTATACTCCTGGGTGTTAAAGTGTCTGGCTGGTTCAACCTGCTGATCTTCCCAATGTTCTCTCCTGGATGTACAAGCTCAGCCAAGTTCTCAGCGTCCAAAATTCTGTTTCACTTGATAGAGCATATTAGCAACGGCCATTTTTTTGATTATAGCCTCAATTTTTTTGCTCGAGTATTTTTTTGTGGAGCTCGGTGAATATTTAACTCCGTTGGTCCAAAGTCAAGATCTCTTAACGAGTAACTCTTTCCCTTGACCAGGTAGGCGGAGCTGTAGACGGTCCTCAATGTGTTCTGCTTGTTGTCCTCTGGGCGAAGTAGGGGCACGATTATGAGGCCTAAAAGACTGCACAACATGAGCCGAGGACGCGTTTGCCGAGATGTTGTGGAGTTCTCGTCCCAAACGGGGATTTTGTTTTGCTCAAGTTTTACTCAAGTTGTCTTTCGTTTTGATTGAAAAATCGTTTTTTGGGGGGTTGCTAATATGCTCTGATGTGTCATTTTTATTTTGTGTTCGTCCGACTGTCGGCCTCGGAGTATTTCTGCCTCCGAGATCAACTATCTCCGTCACCGAGTGCCACGTCGACGTGACAACAACACTTCTTCCTTTTGCCCTCCATGTCCGCTACCTTTGGCGATGTTCCCGTCTCCGCCATTTTCGACGGCAATGCTGCAACCTCTTCGCTTTCTCTAGAATGGGTATGGGCTCTGGGCTCCGTACCCGGAACTCGCGGGCTTCTGGTCTTCTATCGCTTCCATGCAACACTGGATTCATCTTTATGTGCCTGAACGACAATCCCGTGGCTGCTTCCTCGCCTTCTGATCTTGTACTCAGCTTGGACTGGTTCCAGTTTGTCTGCAACTCCACCTTTGAACTCGTTGTGCACTTGAGTTCTGGCCCACTTGATCTTCGACACCACCCTCTTCCAACGGTTGGTGGAGAATCCATAGGTCCGTCATGCCTTTTTTATTTCATTTTCATGTGTTCATCTCTTTATTCTCAGGATCGTCGTCTGTTACACCGGTGTTCCGAGGCGACATCGGTGTGGACCCCTCGTCCTCCTCATCAGCGTCCCAGGGTCGACCTGATGTAGTATTGACCCACTCGTGTACACCCGGTACACGAGGTGTGGCAGACCCTCCTGTCCTAAATTCAAATGATTATGTATTGCCAATGAATAATTTGTTTCGAAACGAGCCATTTTCTGTGTCATCACCCGACCATCTTCCTTTTGCCCGTCTTGATCTGCACAACAAAACGACCGTTGTACGCTCCTTTGTTTTTATTAAATGTGTTAGTGTTGCATTACTGAGAGAATGACTGTCCGTCATCAGCATATGCTTGCAAGAGATTCAAGTGATAAGAAGAAAAGTGCTGATGCTCTGCGCGCAGAATTCTTTGCCCATCAATGTACAGAATCGTGCTCCAGTGCGGGCCTGATTTAAGTGATACGATACAAAATAAATGACCTGACACCGTCCCACCACTATCCCGGCACTCAAGATGACTCGCAAAACCTGCCATCCACAAGTTATGCGATCCTACAGGATCCACATGTTGAGGCGCGACCTTATTACCCCTCCCGACACCCTAATCAATAGGCCTGTATTAGGCCACCATTCAAAGCCCAGGGGAGCGTCTCTAGCTCCGGCTCGGCTGAAGCTTTGGCTTTGGGGATCTTTTTCAGCTTGTCGGCGTGCTTGCGAGGAAACGACGGAGTGGTGACTTTTGAGGGGAGGTTTTCTTCACCCGGGCCATTGGTAGTCTCTCGTAGTCAGACTCACGAGTTTTATGATAGTCGATAAAACTTTGATATAGAGTCTGATTCTATTGGCATACCCGAAGCCGCAACTCGGATTTGCCGTGAGCCGCGAGTGACGACACGTGATTTATTCTCCCACGTTCCGCATCGGGAAGACGCGTTTGACGCGACTTCCTCAAATATGAGTCCCAAAAGAGTCCTGGCTCTCTTTCGAAAAGTTGAAGGTGTTCAAACAAGCTTACAGCAGATGGCAGTACCGAAGGCGCGCAAAATTTCCGTTTTGGGAAGTTTTGATCGTCTGCAAAGAATGGTTCATATCTCCCTGGGTTCTCAACGGATTCGCATGAAACATAGATGGATCTTCCGGAGTAATTCATGCGCAATTAGTTATAGAAAGAAACCTGTCGAAATATTTAATTTTAGATGGATTGGCTAAGGTGGCCTTTCGGGACATAAATTCCAGCTAGCAGGCCCACGTCTGCTCCGATCAGGCCGTGAGGGAGGAACCATGTACGTTAGGATAAATTTAATAGAGTCGTCCCGTCGCGCACCAACTCAGCCACAAGCGCCCGCGCACGGAGAGCAGAAGGGAAAAAAATTTGTCAATCGCGTGCGATAGTCCCGTGACTCCTATCCAATCCAGTGACCTAGCTGACGTCTCGCTTCCGCTCTCTCGAGTCAATCCAGATACGCAGCCACAGCAAGTGGCTTCAAAGACTCTTTTCATCTACATTTGTTTACTAGGTTATTTTTCGCAACGAAAAGCGTCCACCTTGATAAAAAATGGCGGTGTCAAGTTCGGAGTCCATTATATGGGTCGACTGCGAAGGAGAAGACGAAGACTTTATTGAAATCGTCGAGAGTATACAGCCCAGTCGAGAGTCTGTGGTCTGCCAGCCCCCCTCCGGCCCCAGCTCCACGACTTCGCGGCCCTCAGGAACGCGCCGTCGGTCTCAATCCCCGGACTCCGATATCGAGATTATCGATACTCCCCCATCAAAAAGGCAAAGATCTGGGCCAGATTGCGAAGGAGAGACCCCCGACGACTATGCACTCGCACTCGCTCTCCAGAAGCAATGGGAGGAAGAAGATGGCGTTGCGCGGAAGCGAGCTGCTGAAGATGAAGAACGCAGCCAACAGCTTATCGCACGTCTTCAAGCGATGGATGAAAAATGGACATGAAAAGACGCATTGCCCCCCAAAAACGACGCAAGGGCGGTCAAGACAACGCCGTCCCTGAGGATGGTATCGTGTTCAAAGTTGTGGTTGACGCCGATGGGAACACGCTCGAGGGTGATCCAGACCCCGACAATGTGGCGCAGTCAGAGAATTTTCCGTAGGCTCTCCCAGTCATTCATGTTTACGTCAGGAGCTTTATTCTGGAACTGGTCAAACGTGCCTTCGAAGAGCCGGGACCGGACATGCTAGGCGTAGGGACGCAGCGGCTGAAGGTCAAAACTGGTTCGTGGCCAAAATCGGTTGAACGACAGCGACATTCAACGCTCGTATCAGTTACCTGGTTTGTGAATGTCAAGTTGGAAGCTCGATTCGAAGCCGCCAAAGAACTCCTCGCCTCCCTTGGGATTGATAATAGTGAGACAAATCTCTTCCACGGCACGGCTGCGAACAACATTCAACCCATACTCGAAGTACGTGAACCCAACATGAATCATACTGTTTTTGACTTTGACGCTAGGGCGGGTTTCTGATTCCCAGCGTCTCCTCGGGCGACAAAATGGTGAATGGTAAAACTGAAGGTTATGGTATATATCTCGCGTCGACCGCCTCCGCTTCTCTTGGGTACGCTCGGGGAATCAACAAAATGTTCATGTGTCGTGGTACGCTGCTTTCCCCATCTCAAAATTCCTGCTTATTTTTGGACAAATGCGATTTCAGTGGTAACTGGTCGAGTTTCAAACGAAAGTAGGTAAATAATAACCACGTAGCATCGTCATGTCTCACGAGCTCTACAGTCAGCCATGCTAAGCCTCGTCCACTGGGCCAAAATGGCTATGAATCGTGGTATGGTACGGGCGCAAGCGTAGGCCATTTCTACGTCGTTAAACATGTCGAACTCGCTCTCCCGCGATATGTAAGTGGTTACAAACGTGCTCTGATCAAATCCTATTTATCGCTTCAGGTGGTGGAGTTCGACAGGCCAGTTCCACCGTTTTTTAATCCGTTTAATTTTGCACCTGCCATCGACCCACTTTCATTCGCGCCTCCTTTGCCTTCTTTGATCCCGCCGCACCGTTTTGGGGTCGGAAAGGTGTCCGCGATTAAACGTGGAGCCGCTGAAAATCGGGATGTTAAAGGTGTTTTTGTTATTATTCTCGCTTGTTTGAACCATTCACCAAGGAAGCACAGGAAAAGGAAAAGCCCGAGTGAAGGAAGAAAATCCGAACTGAAGACCCAAGGACGTTTACGTATGATTTTCCTCGTCTCAGAATAGATAATGTATGTGTTGAGGACTTGCAGTAAGTAGGAATGAGCTTTGAATGAAACCTTTGCATATGGAACATTTGGTTATCACTTCTTTGGTGGCCATAAAAAGAAGCTCAAACTTCGAGCTATCGTACCCTACAGGAGCTCGATTTGGGACGATTTGCTATTATAGACTCACTTCGGTCGATTCACATGCTATAATTTGGACTCTTTGACCTCGCATCACGATTCGATTGTGCTTCAAGCTGGTATGATTTTCGATGCGGGTTTGCTTTGACCAACACGTACTCCTCTCAAGTTTCCATACTAGCGGGCCAGCACGTTCTGGGCCCATCCGTCGCCTCTACAAGATACACACAGAAGAGCAACTTCTTATTCCATGGGGCTACGTGTACCAAGGCTATTTTACAGTGATGTATGCATGCCGGTCCGACCACGGGCTCACATAAAATTTCGTGGCCATGTCCAACACATGCTGGCTCGTCCCATTCCGTGGAACGACTGGACCAAATTGAGGAAATAGATGGATGCTGCGCCGAATATTTTCCACCCTTTCTTCGGGTCTTGAAATATTATACATCAAATGGTTGGGATCTGGACGTCTAGGGAACCCAGAAAACCACTCCACGTTTGCAAGATGTCTTGGAGGCGCGCACCTGGGAACAGATAATCCGAGGTCTTTGAAAACCACCCGAACTCGGCCAACACGGTACCCTTCGAACTAAGTGAGCATTCGGACCTACAGTCCGATTGCTCATAATGCGTAAGGTCGGTGGACCCCCCAAACCCTATGCATTACGAGCAATATGTAATGCCAGCTTTTTCCCACGATGTGACATTCGTGACATTTGTCACAATTTCGGCATTTGGACTGGAATTTCTGAAATGCAGGTTCCTGAAGGTGTTATAATTGGGAACCACCCCCGTGGACACCAAAAACTTACGGGGTTTAGCAGAGTATGAGTTATCACAGGTATAGGTTAAGACAGAGGAGACTGTACTTTCAAAACAACCAGACCTCCGTACTCTGCACGCAAAATTATCAGAGTTTCAATCCATTCGGCTTGCCACTCATGTAATGTTGGGCCAACTTGAACTTACTCCGCTTATGATCCTATATGTATTGTTGGGATGTAAATCCACTACCGTCTTCGTTAGCTACACCACTTGCACAACGAAGCTGCCGCACTCATTATTTGGATTTAAATTCACTAACGTGGTTGCTTGCGGGCCCTGTACATGCTTCCGAGACTACTCTGAACAGCCTACTATGTGCCTCATCTGGAATTTGCTCCTCTGGGGCCGTCCGTGGCTCCGGTGTCTCATATTTCGGCGCTGGTCAATACGAATGTTTCTCGCGGTTCAGATTTTGCTCCGAGCCATTATTGCTAGACTCGTTACCAGTCTGCCCTACAATGGCAAATCTTAGTGCAAGCACTATGCCATAGGCAGACTGGTACAACTCGGGACATGTCAAAGGGCTGAGCCCGGAGTTTGAAATCTTTGATCTTGCTTGTGCTGGACTCAAATCTTATTACTTTTTCTTGGTCAAAGCTGGAGATGCGGATGGAATGTACATAGCTTCATTTCTGTCTACTCAGAATTTCCGTCTAAATCCGTGGGTGGGCCAAACACACGGGGCGATTTTAATTGAGAAAGTCCATTTTCGGACGGAGATCACCGAAGATAACTTTGACGGCATGATCGGCACCACTCAAGAATTTCAAACTCTGGGCGCAGCCCTTTTGACATGTCCCGAGTTGTACCAGTCTGCCTACGGCATAGTGCTCGCACTTAGATTTGCCGTAGCACAGACTGGTCACGAGTCTACATTATTGCCTTTTACAGAGGGCAGTTTACGGTCTGCCATTTGAAACGCATGTGACTCGGACTCGTTGCCTTCTTTTCTCCTCCATGTCAAAGCTTATGCTTGAGAAATGCAGCAAGACAACGTTCATCCTTCCCATAATCAATACCAGCACTATGTGGATCCATATGAAGGCAATCACTACAATCACTACGAGTCTTTACCACCTACGACGTATGATTTTCGCGTGGAAAACCAGTGAGTATCCCCTCGGCAATTATATGTCTTCGCTGATGTTGACTTAGATTTTATCGACCTCCGGGTGAGCGCTTTCCTCCACCGCATCCCCAGTACATGTCTATCGGCGTTATGTTGGATATCTTCCGATGCCTTTCCACCCCGTGGATCACTGGTCATTGGCCTCAGGAATGGATTGACCCTTGTCAGCACTGTTGGTACCAATGTGAGTGCCGGTAGGAACACGCTCCGGGACTGCGCTGGAAGGGAAACATTCAACAAGAAAAATTCCAGCCATTTTAATACAGGTCCCTTGCGCCAGGTCACGTTTTTCAAAAGGCCAGCCATGTAGAAAAGGCAAAAATCGGTTTGGGTGCAATCTGAGGACATGGCAATGTTCACAGAGGTCAGGGCTATCCACTCGCGATTGGCGCGGCTCAAAAACATGCTCCAGGACTGCGCTGGAAGGGAAACATTCCCCAAGCACAATTCCAGCCCTTTGAATGCACCTCTATTGTGCCAGGTCATGCTTTTCAAAATTCCAGCCATTTGCAGGTTTATTGCATCAGGCCATGCTTTTCAAAAATTCCAGCCCTTTGAATGCACCTCTATTGTATCAGGCCATGCTTTTCAAAATTTCCAGCCCTTTGAATGCACTTCTATTGTGCCAGGTCATGCTTTTCAAAATTCCAGCCCTTTGAATCTGGTAGATCACGTATTGTCTGGCTTCATGTGTATTCTGCAAGCCAACTAGATCATGAAAGAGTGTGAAAGTGCCCAGGAAGCCAATGCTCTCCGGTTAACACTCAAAACAGGGGTTAAATTTCCTTGACCCTGGCCAGTGCCAACACTGTGGATTGCTCATCTCCAACAGAACCTTCCCTCTGCCATGAAGTCTCCCCTGGGCCATTTTCATAGCCCTGATCATTGCAAACATTTACAGCCATTCAGATCATGCTCCAAGGCATTATTGTGCTTTCCAGAGCGCAATTACTGGTTTGCCTTTTGAAACGTGTGCACCTCTATTGCATCAGGTCACATGCTTTTCAAAATGGCAGCCATTTGAAATTGAATGCATCTCTCTTTGAGTAGCGGCAAGTGCGGTTCCAAAATCGTGCGCTTACTAAGGGTGATCCGGACCTTTTGATGGCAATGCTTTCAAGACTTATACTTGAGCTTCTCACTCATCGTAGGTATCAGGGACCACAGAAAACTAATTATGCACCTTTAATATAGCTGAACAACTTTTTTTGGGCCACCATGACTTTGTTTTCCTTGCGAGACAGCGAAACTGCATATGTGTGGCTGTGTTTTGGCGCTGATCCAGATGCACCTAACACGGGCTCCCACGGACCCGATATGGCCACAAAAACAGGCCCAAAAATTATTTTAAGTTATTCTACGTGTATTGTCCAGAAAAGTTTGCCATATTTGAATTGGATACTGGGACAATTCCGACTGAATTAAAGCTCGAGAGTAGATTTCAAAAATGTGTCCTGGACATTACATGTAAAATGATTTACCAACTTTTTTTGGGACTCTGACTTGAGCCGTAGCATCAGTGGTTGATTTTATATGAGGTGCATCCATTGAGACTCCATAATTTGGCAGTGCTTCCAAATCTGGACACCACGGTGATGCCATCAATTTCCCGTCACATTGCCGCTACTCACTCTCTTGCGTCAGGTCACGCTTTTCATAATGCCAGCCCTTTGAATGCACCTCTAATGCACCAGGTCATGTTTTTCAAAATGGCAGCCATTTGAAATTGAATGCATCTGTCTTGCGTCAGGTCACGCTTTTCAAAATGCCAGCCCTTTGAATGCACCTCTATTGCACCAGGTCATGCTTTTCAAAATGGCAGCCATTTGAATGCAGGTCCAGCCATGACATCGTTGATGATAATGAAATTGTGGAGGATGAAGCACCTACAGGTGATAATCCAGTGGAAAATGAGACTCCGGAGCAGCTCAGGCAGATTGCGGAAGACTACTCTGGCCGTGAGGACCATGCTGACCGGCTCGGGGACAGATGCCGCTGGCGTAGATGCAGAAGTTTCGAACATGAAAAAAAAAACCGTGGAGGTTAAAACTGTAGAAGGGACTTGTCGTTTGGGCGAAATTCAGTTGACACGGCGCTCGGAGCTTTCCGGCCGTCGCACAAATTCCACAATTTTTTTTGCGGTGTCGGATTCAGCGGAGAGGATCGAGCTAAGCCCCTCATATATTAGGGAAATTTAATCGGGAAGAACTCAGATGCCAGGGCAACCAATCCGTCCCCGGGGAAATTCGGTCGAAACAGCGCTCGGAGCATTCCGGCTGTCGCACAAATTCAACAATTTTTTTGAGGTCTTGAATTCAACGGGGAGGATCGAACTAAGCCCCTCGAGAAGGTAGGAAAAATTTAACCCACAAGAACTCAGATGCCAGGGCAACCAATCCGTCCCCTCGGGGAAAGTCGGTTGAAAGAGCGCTCGGAGCATTCCAGCCGGTGCCCTGCCCGCCTACTGATCGGTCAACTTTCCAAGTAGGTGTCAGAATCGATGTCAGAATCGACATAGGAATCGATGTCTGAATCTTAACTTTGACTTCCCCTAATCCCGCTTTTTTTACGCGTTCATCTGACTACTTTGAGGCTAAAAGGTCATCTTGTCAGCAAAGTTTTAGGTTATGAAGGCTCGAGTGCCTACGCTTCTTCATAATCTGCTGCCAAGATGAGCAACACTGTGATATTCCCAAATATGGCAATGTTTACATAAGCCACTTAATTTCTTGGAGGCAAAAATCTATCGGCAAGGAATTTCGAGTAACCCTCTGGCCAGATTGTTCTTAGCACCCATACAAGCACTTTGGTTAGAGGGATAAGGAGAAGTCAAAGTCATGCTTGAGCTCATCAAATTTGGTGGTGTTTAGGCCAAGTGTAGTCTCTCCTGACAGACGCTCTAACAATTGAAGCTACCTCGCTTATTAGAGTCTGTTAGTAACCGCGGGGGTCCGATCGTGTGGCGAGCCTATTAGGTAATATGAGGTAAGCCGTCGTTCGAATCCCACTGTGAGCACCTTTTGCATATTGAGATTGCAGCACTTCCTCAATATGGTTGGCCAGTAAAAAAGCGCCAGGACCGTTTGAATATGTTTATAAAAGATGCCCAAATTTTCTGCACCTTCATCGATGTCGTTGAGGATGGACATTGTGTTCCAGCGGATTTCGGCCGACAATCGGACATGGGTCACATGATACTTGCGCTCATTTTGAAGAGCGAGCTACGATGCCTCAGTCAAAATTCTGAGGAGACAGAAGCATAGAGACAGCTTACTTACAGCTGTTTGCGGTACAACAGGTGCAGTCCGTTTTTTTCTGTTTTGGCAAGTTTTCACGAGAACAGCTGCCCTGAGCTCATTTCTCAACCGTTTCCCCTCAAAATAGGCTCATTCGATTCGCATTGAAAATCCACAGCGAATGGAATACCGGTATTTTTTATCCTTTTACGTAATAGAATTTCTTCCGGAAAAACTTGATTTTGAGTAGGACACCTGTAGCACTCGGAATACTGCCCCGATTGGCCTAATCTTTGGATATGCTATGCATCTGATGCGGCTCTAGACAACGGTGTGTTTATTTATATTACATGCTGAGTGATTGTGATCTAGCCCACACTTTAGCGAAGTAGATATTCAGACACTACCATAGGTAGAGCTGTCCATGGAAGTTTGAGTACATTAAGCTCTGTAAACACCCACATTGTCTAGGGTCACATCAGATGTATAGCACATCCGAAGCTTAGGCCAATCGGGGCAGTATTCCAGGTGCTACAGGTGTCCTACTCAAAACCAAGTTTTTCCGGAAGAAATTCTATTACATAAAAGGATCAAAAATACCAGTATTCCATTCGCTGTGGATTTTCAATGCGAATCGAATGAGCCTATTTTGAGGGGAAACGGTTGAGAATTGAGCTCAGGGCAGCTGTTCTCGTGAAAACTTGCCAAAACAGAAAAAAACGGACCGCGCCTGTTGTACCGCAAACAGCTGTAATATGTGCTGAGGTGTAAGTTTAGGAAATACTGTGTCGTTAAGACATGAATTTCGCGACTCGAAGTCTGCTTATGTCAGATTCCATAATAACGCAGCCACACGATCGGACCCCCGCGGTTACCACAAGACTAGGCCAAGTGCACCATACGGAGTTTAGTTCCCGTTTACGGACTTCCCAGCCGTCTGCAAATCCCCCCGTACCAAGAGGTCGATCAATCCACGCTGCTTGCCATTAATCCCGATCTCGGTCCGATTGAGCAGGTCCCCGATCTACTGTGGATGCGAGACATTATCGAAAGACCATCATGGGCCAGTCCGGTCCCGACATGGCGCATGCCGTCGTAATCAAAGATTTTGTGGCCGTCGGGAGTCACATGTTTATGCCCCCTGTGAATCATTTGTTTTAAGTCGACTTGATTTTTGCCATATATGTGCAAAATTGGGGTGTATAGCTTGGTCTGTCGGCACAGATAGAGTCTTCTGTTGTCAGGACTATTCCTTAATATATGTTGAACATACCCCATGACTTGGGACTTGTGGAAAGTGAATGGAACCCCATACACAAGGCATTTTCCGCCGCGAGTCATGCCTGCATGGATCATACACAAGCTGCTCTCCAGTGAAGTTGATAAAATTGAACCTTGAGACCTTGACTTCACTTGAAATCTGACTGGAGGACTTCTCGGTCATTGTTTCATCTGTTCATGATGCTCTACATGAAACATTACCATCTAAATTGCTCATACAACGATTTTTCTTGGTATCTTGCAGACAATCTTCTGACACAATTTGCGGCAAGAATGTGCTATATGATCAGGAACTTGGGTGTTGCAAGATCGACAGAAGACGTCTGTTTATCTATCCCAGGATACCCCACTCTGATTTCAGGGTCCGGGTATTTTTTTTTGTGAAATTTCTTCTCACTGTTAGATAGGATGTCAGAATTTCAACCTGGGTTGCTGAGATTTTCTGGTCTCTGGAAAGCAATACTGGGTCAGTTCTCCCAAAACAAGTTATGTGGTCTTCAGCTAATATCTGGATTTCGGCCACTTTTGCTACAAGTACAAACAAAAATTGGTCATCTCAAATTGGTCATCGTTGAAAATCAGAGCAGTAGAGAGGCGCCAAGTAGATTTATTGAGTCCAAGTGGTAAAAGCCCTTCTGATCCCCCTCCCTCATATTTTCCTGGATTTTTTGGTGGGGCATACAATTTATTATCCCTCAAAATCTTGCTCAGTTGATGTGTCATTTTTGTTTAGTGTCCAAGCACAAGACGTCGGCACTTGAGTCTGACTACGGGAGACTAGTATTTTCATGGGGGCTTCCGCGGCAGTCGAGGCATCACCTGAGAACCTCACAAAATACTCACCACCCACCCTTCCTAGCTTAGCTAGAGTACGGCTACGTAGCCGTAAAGGCCAGGTACAGCAACAATAGAAATTCAGTTCAGTTCAGTTCAGTTCAGTTGTGGAATTTGTCAGAGAATCACAATTGAATAATGTTTGGGTGATCATCAAAATGCTCGGTGCACTCGGGCATGTTTTTATCAAATTAGTGTTGTACTGGAAACGGAACGGGTCGAATGCAGTGGTAGGAGTGTTGGAGATTTTCCCATGCAAGCCGAACTCGGCTGATGCGCTGATGCGCCTCGGCATTCTTTACTCAGCCCGAAGGGCATTCGCTTTCTCGTAGATTCTGCCCGCAGTTCGATCGTCAGCAGAAACGATATCCAGTGCCACTGAAGGCTCCGTCCCGATCCGTTCTTGCGCTCTGTCTGGCTGGAGCTCATACTGTCTCGCGATGTGACTGCTAAACACGGGGGTTTTTCTATGCTCGGGCCGAAAATACAAAATAAACCGGCGTATGTACAACGGTCATATCAGGTGGGGACGGACGGGCGAGTGGAAGATGGAGGGGGGGAAAGCCATATGAAGAGGGAACTACAAACGAGGAAAGTTACGGGGAGGAAAGGAAGGAAGAAATGCGGACGCAAGAAACAATAGGAAGGGGGGAAGACGGGCGGAACATGGAGTAAGTAAACAAACTAATCTTACAAAATGACGAGCGAATGGGATAGAAGGAAAGAAATATGGCATTGAATTGAGCGAGTTGGGTGTACGGGAGCTAAATATCATCATGATGCGGGGGCGTGCAATTTACTGTCTGGGAGGAGGAAATTGACCCTGGCATGGGGGTTGGCGGGAGCCCGAATGCCAGTCAGGAATTGGAGGTAGAGTCCCAAAAGGAAGGGACGTCTGACGGTTATACTCAGTACCTTGTTGATACTGGGGATACTGGCCTGGGGGCAAGTGAGGAGCTTGGGCCTGGTGATATTGCTGGGGGGTCTGATTCCTATGATAGGGGCCCGGGGTAGGGACGAGGGGGCTATTAGGATTGCTGCGGATGTAAGGAGCCTGCGGAGTTTGGCGGCTCGGAGAGAACAAAGTGCGGGTAGTGTCAGGCAAAATCGTTGGATCATGTGCGGGTGGAAGTGACGGATCAACCATCTGGTAAGTTCTGAAGTCGACATCAGTTCGCTGGAAATGGTGCTGGCCCGAGTTTGAGGGTCGGTGGGAGCGGCGAACGCTATCGGCATACATCATCTGTGGCGTGGTGCCAATGGCAGAGTATAGAGAATCTCGGCCATCACTAGCAAAGGTGGTACCTCGGTAGTCAGGGGCAGCAGCTGCGGTATGACGTCTGGTTATATCTGGCTGGGGCTGGGGGCCTGGACCAGGGAGAGAGACGGTGGATGTATCCTGGTGGACGTTAATGGGGGTAACGTTCCCTTGAAGGGGGCCTGGACTGGCTTGCAGGTGTTTGTTTTACAATGGTGTGCTTTATAATCAAATTTCCATTAAATCCAATGCCACGATCCCAGTTCAATTCCCTTTTCGACGGCGTCCTGCTGAGGTGGTAGCCAGCGAAATTCTGCACAGAATGGTCACCTCAGATTTCTTTCTGCTCGCAGGGCATTCAAATCCGGAATGCAGGGTATCCATTCAAAGCTTAAATACGTCAAGTGCCCCCTTATCCCTATGTTCTGTTGTGCGGCACAGGGTTCAAAATTGATTGCCCTTGCTCGCCAAATCCGGAATGCAGGGCGTCTATTCAGTGCATTATAATGTATTTCGGCTGGGTTCTGCAGGGATAAGGGAACCACTTTGAACCACCTGCCTCACAATGGCATTTTGAACACCATGCCTCACAGTGGAACCCACCATCCAGTGCATTATAATGTATTTCGGCTGGGTTCAGCAGGGATAAGGGAGCACTTGACACTTCGAGCTCTCGGTCCGATTAAAAAGGTCGCCGGTGATTAAATTTCCCATAAACGGCCCCAAGGACTTCTTGGCTCATGGGGAACATGATTCCAACTGAAAATTCGTACTCATTCCACTTTTGCACCAAGAAAAGAAAAAACAAAACAGGGAGGGCAATCAATATTTGCACTTATTTGGCCTTTCTCCGTATCAATTTGCGGTGAAGAATCACTTCGCTGATTAGATCGGCGGGGTTTGAAAAGCTTCGGACGGTCGTACTGAAGATGTGGTACAAATGTACCAAAACCGGAGTTTAAAAAAAGGCTTCGGACGGACATGCTTAATTTTATAAAGAGTTAGAATCGACCCCAACACGCCGTATACTCTTGAAGAAGGACGCGCTTTAAAGCGCCACAAGAACTTGAGTGGCCAATTGGACAACGATCCTGAGATATTCTTGAAGGCACGTCTTCTATTATCTTCTGTCTCCATTAGTTTTCCTGATAACCATTCTAGACATATAACCCGATGCGCCACCTGTTCCAGGTCCATCTCGTGGGCCTCCAGTGCCGCGATATTTTGAATATCATCAAGGCAGATGGAGACAACAAATATAAGCTGTCCGATATCTTACAAGTAATTAATTTCTATGCAGCGCGCTCTTGCTTGACTTCATTCATCATTAGAAAACTTGCCAAGACTATGCTCACTGTGCTTTGCTGGCTTCCAACGCCAAGAATTACCGCAGTGTCAAAGAGCAGCCCACTATTGCTGCTGTAATTGTGGTCAGTGTATTCCCCTTGGTACTAGTTCACGTTATTCATACATCCTCTCAGGGTGTTATTCATGCCCTCAGCATATCCGATCTTCCTCCGGCGATGGAGACTGGCCGTGTCGAGGTCCTGAACAAGTTTTTGAGTAAGGCCTTGACGACAAAGCGCAACCATATCAAAACCCAGGTTTGGGCTTCTATGGCCTGTATTCCCATTCTAATTCTTGTGTCAGATTGTTTCGTCAATCAAAGACAAGGTTGATATTGCGACCTTAACACGCACTTGTATTGGTACATCCCCGGCCGTGCCCACTGCCGCTGTCTATCAACGCATCACACTTATTGTAAGCATCACATCATTGTCAATATTCTTATTCTCATCATTTTTCAGCGCAGTATAGTCGTCGAGTTGAACAAGACAGGGAGTTCAACCTCCGTGGGAGCCGGGGATGAACCGAAAGACGACTCCAAGGATAAGTTTGGCCGGAGATTGACAAACACATTGCGCTATACTACCAAACTATGAATCCTGCAGAAAGACAAATGTAAGTCATCTTATGCTCTCTTATCACCAGATCCAACTGACAGAACGTCAAAGCCTGTTTGAGGCTACTTACCGCGAGGACATCGTCTCTTACGGCGAGCCCGATAACACAATCCCGCTCACTTTGATGCAAGATATCGAGGGGTGGCTCACAACTTTGAACAAGGCCATGGAAAAATAAACCAGCACATAACAGGAGCTCCTAGGTATCCTACTAATTTTACTTTACCCACACTCGCCTGTAAATAGTTTATAAATCTCAAAAGTTTCGTACATGACACACACAAACAACGCGTCTCGCGTCAATGGCCTTTTCTCCCCGCCGACCGCATGTTCGGAGGTAAGTCCTGTTTGGCACAAGTAAAAAGAGAAGTATATCGCCCGGTTCGAACGTCTGAGACCCTCACTCAGCTCACTGTTCGGATTACAAGGATTGATGGTGCACGTGACTTCTCACAGTTTGGCGGGGGGCTGATATTAGGGCGCCTACAGGACTAGTCTCTTATAAACAGATACTATAATCTATAACATTTCTAACTCGTACCTCGTTTGTTATAGTCTGTCAGTAAGCTCGATCAATGTATCGCTCGCGCCGTTATTATATAATCATCGGAGTTTGAAAATCTTCCCACGATCATTACAGGCGACAGCCACGCGTCTTCTCGCGTTTCTTCTATTGCTGGCACCGCCAAACCTCGAATCCGGTGGAAGCATAAGCCTCGGTGAACATGCAGCGTGAACTGAACGTCACTCGAGTACTCGACCAGATAACTAGAATGAACAACAGTTTGATGGTCGGGCACGGATAATTTTGGCAGGAAGAAACCATGAACTATGTAGTATGAATGGGCTTGCTTTATGTACTTTGAGGTCCGAATTTTTGGTACCGATTCATGTGAAGACCGAACTGAACGTCACTCGAGTACTCGACCAGATACTGAGAATGAACAACAGTTTTAAGGTCGATAATTTTGGCAGGAAGAAAAACCATGAACTAGGCAGAGCATGATTCCCCTAGAAAGTGAACACTCATTCGAGTTCTGCACCGGGAAGGGATAAAATATGCACACAGCTAGAAAATTCAAAAAATATTCCATAACGTGGTTCGCCAGGGGTTAAGTTTTCTGTGTGCATGTTGGAGGATGCATTCACCCAGCCAGACTATGAATCATGGACAAAACGAACACTCATTCTATTTCTCCACCGGGAAGAGGTAAAATATGCGCACAGGCAAAAAATTCCGCAAATATTCCACAACGTGCTTTGCCGGGGGTTAAAATGTCTGTGCACGTGTTGGAGGGTGCATTCACCTAGGCAGAGTATGTTTCGACCAGAAAGTGAATACTCATTCCACTTCTGCACCGAGAAGGGATAAAATATGCGCACGGCTAGAAAATTCAAAAAATATCTCACAACGTGGTCCGCCAGGGGTTAATGTTTTTTGTGAGCGTGTTGGGGCATGCATTCACCCGGCCAGACCATGGTTCGACCAGAAAATGAACACTCATTCCACTTCTGCACCCAGGTGATGCAAAAAATATTGGCCAGCTTGGTCAGCAGTGTATACCAGGTAATTTCTATACCTAGAGTGAAAGTGTATATTCTCCCTTGGATGAGAGGAATATGATGAATGCTGTAAGGCCATGTCAACTAATTTGAAGACACTCCAGCCAAAGACAGTCACTGGGATTATGATACCAGTGTAGATATTGATAGGGTTGGTTTCGTTCTTTGAACTCACCAGGTGGGAAACACAGCCCACAACCAATGGCATCGATATCAGGCAGACAATTTGGCATATTGTTTCCCATTCTCTCGTAGACAGACACTTCAACAAAAAATCTCATACCTCACATGTTGAAATGGATGATGATATATAATATATTCAATTTCAAATGGCTGCCATTTTGAAAAGCATGACCTCCTGCAATAGAGGTGCATTCAACCGGCTGGCATATTGAAAAGCATGACCTGGAGCAATAGAGATGCATTCTGAAAAGCATGACCTGACAGAATAGAGGTGCATTCAAATGATGGGCATTTTGAAAAGCATGACCTGAGGCAATAGAGATGCATTCAATTTCAAATGGCTGCCATTTTGAAAAGCATGACCTGGAATAATTAGGCAAGTAAGTCTGGGCCAGCCGTCGAACACTGCGAAGTTCATGCACCCCGCACCGGCCCCATCTGCCCAACCAACATGGTCCAAATTGACAGACCTTGAGTGATTTGCATGTGAACTTTTTTTTAAAATTTACAGCTCTTTGTGGAACTTAGGGCGCGGACGTTGGGCGCGGACGTTTTTTTTTTTTTTTTGGTAAACTTTCACCAGAATGGCTTTCCTCGAGGCGATTACTTGGGTCAGAATCGGATATTTGGTGATGTCTCAGCACAGAACAGCTGCCACCATGCCTATACTCCTCCGATCGACCTAGTTTTTTTATATGATGTATTTGGTAGTACTACGGAGGGCATGAAACACTGGGATAGTGAATGTGACCCATACTCCACATTTGTAGCTGACAGGATTTCCCAGGCAAAGTTTGGCGTGCCAAAATGTACAATACATTTGTATTACAACTTACATTCACTATCCCGGTGTTTCATGCCCTCCGTAATACTACCAAATACATCATATAAAAAACTAGGTCAATCGGAGCAATATGCATGATCTGGGACATGTTCTGCGCTGAGACATCACCAAATACCCGATTCTGACCCAAGTAATCGCCTCGAGGTCCACAAATGAAGTCCAAGAGTTCCATGCCCTCTGCATTCTTTGCGCGAATCGATTGAGCCTACTCCCGAGAAAAAAGGTTAAGAATTGAGCCCAGGTTCACAAATGAGATCCCAGAGTTTCATACCCTCCGCATTCCTTTCGCGAATCGATTGAGCCTATTCCCGAGGAAAACGGGTGAGAAATGAGCCCAGGAAAGCCATTCTGGTGAAAATTTACCAAAAAAAAACCAAAAACGTCCACGCCCTAAGTTCCGCAAAGAGCTGTAAATCAACTTTATTTCCCCTCTGTCGCATACGATATGGTAGGGATCTCTCTTGCACGTAGGTAAGTAACCAAGTAGCTGTTAAAGTAGGTATCAGAATGGAGAGGTATTCAAGCGGCATCACTAAGAGCGCACGGTGCGCGCTCCAGGTGGGGAATTCCCGCAGAATTGAAATTGATGAAGTGGCAACTAGATAAGTTGTTAGAGTGCAGGGGCAGAGGAGAGTAAAGAGATGAGAAGGAGAAGCGTACGGCCCGCAAACGGCGAATATAAATCAGGAGAGTCTTGAGCGAGGGCGGTATCGGGATGCACGGCAGTGCGTCCCAAAAGAAGGCACCCGAGGAGAGCATCCGTCGAGCAGCACCGGCGTCACTAAATGACAGCAAGCTATCTGCGTGTCTGCCTTCGGCACAGTCCACGACGGCATTGGCATGATACCACAGGCCATTTGTGCGTATTCTCGGTGCCAGAGCCGCCAGAATCGGCCCAAAGATGAAGAGGAGATATCGGAGTGGCGGTGTTATTACATAATGGGCCATCAGGGGGTAGTTCATTGCTTATTTAACGACCTTTGACGACTTGAACTCGACCTCGACAGACTCGACAGACCCTTGACTTCGACAGACCCCCGACAGACCCTCGACAGACCTTCGACATACGATTTTTTGGGAGGGAGGACGCCTTCATTTCGAGCCTCTTCGACCACCCTTGGCCCCCAACATCGCGGCGGGCAACCGATCGAATTTATTTTTTTGTTGCGATACATTAAATTCGATTGCGACGGCTGGGAACCCCTGACTGTCGCTGCGGTTGCTACGTCCCCATCTCCATCGGTGGCGTTCACATCCCTTTTGTTCTCGACCATCCACTCGACTCGCCCACTGTTCCCTCCATCAATTCGACCGCTCTATATCTTTCGCCCTGACCAAATTCGACGGCGAAAAGTTGGACCACGCCAACCACTACGATTGGGCCTTCGGGTTTCTCTGCGGCCACGAAGGGAACCGAGGGGATTTATACCGGCACCGACTTGTGTCCAACTACAGGTCCGAACAGCCGTGCCGTGAAGGCCTGGGAGAAGCGGGCTGCTGTTGCTGCCGCCGACCTTATTGCGGCGGTGGACCCTGCGACCCAGTATGTCCACATTCGCGCGATTCGTACCGACCCTTGTGCCATGTGGGAGACCCTGGAATTGGTTCATCAGACCGGCCAGGCGAACCACGACCCCCTCAGCACTTGGAACGAATTCTTTGGTGCATCTTACACCGAAGCCCTTGATGCGCCATCAGATGCAATGATCTGGAGATCGATCCGGTCGGGGACTCTGCAACACTTGTCGCGAGAACTATTCTGGAAATGTATCGACAACACATTTAGAGTAAGGGACTTCTGGTCCCATATTCACACACTGGAGATAAGAGGGACATGTCATGTTTGCGATGTTTCTGAATCGTTAGAACACATAGCCTTGGATTCCATTGCTCCCGGCCACAAAATAATTTGAAACTTCGCTGAACAGCTCTGGTCAATGAAATACGCAGACTGGCCAATACTATTGATTTTGGGTTGCGATCTTGCAAGATTTAAATCTGTGAAAGGCATAATTCTACCGGTAAAAGGGAGGCTATTTGCTATCATAGTTTCTTTTGCCTGGCATTTAATCTGGATGGACAGGGTAAAAAAAAATCCGGACAGGATTCTTACTGTGAACAGTATCTATAACCAATGGTTGAAAGCGGTCAGCGCAGTCTTACGACGTGATCGCTTTCTCACCGACAAGATCAAATTTGGGCCACTGGCATTTAGGAAAGGTGTTAAACACATGGTCTGGCGAACATTTCTCTCGCTTTAGATTTCGCCCAGAGCTATTTTTGCGTTTTCCACAAGGCATTATTGTAATTTTTCCATTCATTTTGAAGCACGTGCTTCAATGACCTTCTTTTTTTAATTCCACAGCAGTCCCGAGACCATTTCAATTTCAATGAAGCCCCAGAGCCATTTTCTATAGCCATCGCGCTCGGAGGCATTATTGTGCTTTCCAGAGCACAATTAGCGGTTTAAATTTTGAACTGCGTGACTCTATACTCTATTGTCTTTTCAATGGTCCACATTTTGAGACACGTGACCTGGCATCCTGCAGACCATTTCAATTCCAATGAAGTCCCAGGGCCATTTCTATAGCCCTGATCACGCTTTCCAAAATGTGAACCAGTTATTGCCCTCTGGAAAGGGCAATAATGCCTCTGAGCGGGATTTGAATAGCTGGAAATGTTCGCAATGATCAGGGCCATCCATTCCTCGCGCACCTCAGGAAAGGGCGCCGGGACCGTGGCGGAATCCAAACAGTCTGCACTGAGATTATTTACGTAGTCATGCCTTTCAAAATCTAATGGCAATAGGGTCACGCTATTCAAAATGTGAACCAGTTATTGCCCTTTAGAAAGGGCCATTCAACGTCCAGATCCCGGCTTACAAATTAGCTCGGCCGTGTTCAAAAGGAGATAAGGCAATACTTAACGAATTGAAGCTTTCTTTACCAGTGTATTGAATTGACACCCAGCGTTCAAATCATTGTCATTGTCCTGAACTTCCCGCGAGCAAGGTACTGTATTGAATGGACACCCAGTAGACTGTGTTTCCCTGTTCTGGCGGGCCCGGGTCGGTGTCACCAAATACGTTCATCATCGCAACCTGCCGCTGCTCCTCTCTGATTTTGTCGGCAAACAATTTCAGTGCGTCAAGCGGCCCAACGTCCTGCTGCTTCGCAAACGAGATTAAATCTGCCATCTGCTCGACATTCAGAATAACCGAATTATAAATCTTCAGCTTATGCAAAACTGCCAGAGACAAACTGCAGTTGTCCGCGTTCGAGATAGTTCTATGACATTTTCTTGGCTGTATTTCTTTTTTCGTTTTGAAAAGGAAAATCCCCCAAGACTTCGACTTGTCTTATGTAGGTTTTTGCATCCTTTTTTGGCTCTCTCTATCCCTCTGCGACAGGAGAAGTATTTGTGAAATTCCACTGAAGCTTTGTGCTTAGTCAGCATAGCCAATGTGAATTGTCTGCACCGTACGGAGTCCACGGAGTTGGTAGAGTTCACGAGGAATCCGTGCACTTTTCAATTCAAGGATTTACTGGGCTACATCACCCTCTTTGGAGAGTGAATGTGTTGTCACTGCCATCAAAGATGGGCGGCGACGTCGCGTACCGCCATACTTCCTTCCCGCCTTTACAGGATGGCCGTGCGGCACCCAAGTCCGACTCATCCTCTCGGGACAAGAAGGCTGCCTTTGTCGCCGTTAAGAGCAGCGTGGAGGCCGCGGCAACTCTCGACGACCTCGCTAAGTCTTTTCGGGATCTAGTGTCGCTTATGCGTGACTACAGAAAGAGCGCGCCGACAACCGCATGTCTGGAAGCTATGGACGCGGTGCAGAGGCTTACATCCTGGTGTTTGAGCCTATTGCCACACTCATTGAATTCAATGTTATCGCGAATTATTAGTGCGATTCCGCCTCCACGTCACTGCGCGCTAAGCGTTGGCTTACGTGGCAGGGAGAGCAGTGTGTATCCCTCTGGGACATCCACGGTTTCGTCTTCGCCAGGGAGCATATCAGTCTCTGCAAAGAACATGATATCATACCGCTTCAGGATATTTTGAAAGTCGTGATCCGTCAGTTTCAACGTAAAGCCTCTGACTCGACCTCGGTGCATGTCTTTCGTTTCAGATTATTTGACCCAGAAAAAATGAGTACAAGGGTCAGTTGTCCAAAACAGGTAACCACCTCCATTTCGATCCTCCCGCACATTCCACAATTCTTTGGAGGTTCTGAATTCATACATATGCCTCCAAAGCTGTGTTTGAGTGATTTACAGAATATCTGACCCAGAAAAAAATGAGTTCAAAGGTTAGTTGTCCAAAAGGGTAACCACCTGTATTTCGATCCTCCCGTACATTCCACAATTATTTGGAGGTCCTGAATTCGTACATGTGCCTCCAAAGCTGCGTTTGAGGGATTTACAGAATATCTGACCCAGAGAAAAATGAGTTCAAAGGTTAGTTGTCCAAAAAGGGTAGCCACCTATATTTCGATCCTCCCGTACATTCCACAATTATTTGGAGGCCCTGAATTCGTACATGTGCCTCCAAAGCTGCATTTGAGAGATTTACAGAATATTTGACCCAGTTGGTGATAGGGTCGGACAACTCGCGATCGCGCATGACTGAGGGATCTGCACGAAGCTGTTGCGCACAACCCGCATCGATGCAAGTTCGGGTGGGTTTTCAAAATATTCTCCGTTCGCGGGAATGACTCGGTCCGAAAATGAATATAAGGCGGAGGATTTTCGAAAGAAAAGGCCGTGTTCTGCGGAATGAACCATCAACATCACCGCTTTCATCCTTATTCCAAGAGCATCAACGATTCAGAATCGGTCTTCAGACTGCGGCATGTCCTCGAGAATCTATAAACACTATATTAATTGACAAATCGTCAGGGCGGAGGTTTTTGACGACAGTGACCATCCAAACGTTGAGGCGGCGTTTGAGGTCCCGGGAGTTAGACCCTCCGAGATCAACATTTGTGTGCGGCTCGAGGTTCTCATTATACAGGGACAACGCGTCCCTAGACATTGTTCAAGACCACACCCGCCTGTAGCACCCCTGCCAACACCCAACACCTCACAACGGAGCGCAACACATATCCGTTCTATTGGAATCAAAGAATTTCATTATGGTCAATTTTATCGGGCCCTATGCAAAGGACAGAATTGAACTTGCGAGCGTTGACCTCATGCATAGAGTTCTATAAGGCCGCCGAGGCTCTTCTGGTATGTTTCCCGAGTCAAGATGAAGCATATCAAGTCTCAAGCACAACAGACCGGCACGGATGAATCTGTCGTCGCCCAATCTTATCCGATTGGTGCGCCAAGCAAGACGGATTTACTTGTAATGCTCAATGACGCAAGACGGGAATGCGAAACCCGTATGGCAGTTTCTTGTTCCCCGACGTACCAAGATTCATCCTGGATTCCGCCTCTCACGGACGTCAAAAATCAAGGTGCGGGCCCTCGGTCTCTGTCAAATCACGAGGAAACCCCGTCCCCAGTATTCAGGGAAAGTCCGCTGCCGGTGCGTTTGTTCGCGGATGGTTCTACCCCGACTGATTCGATCTCAGAATGCGTGTTGCCCGATAATGAGTTCATGTGGCTGCTTGCGAAGCGATGGCAGGAGCCGCCGCTGTCGCACTACAGCATGGTGTCGGGAAAAGCCGTTGCAGTCTTGCACCGTCTCGCCCAATGGCCGTCAGCGTTAACCCATCATCCGACGTTTCCCGTCCCAGACTGCGAAGAGCTTCCCGCCAGCTCCTTCGTCGTCGAAGACCTGCTCGCGATGGACCAGGACCTGATCAACTACCACATCTCTGCGCGCAAGACAGCACACCGATGGACACGGTGTCTTCGGTGCTCGACATGCTTTTCAAAAGTTATCTCACCCAACCATGGCGCACCGGGCAAAGAATTGTTTCCAATGTCCAACATCGCAGCGACCGACAGAGGGATCTTCCGCTGCCGTTTGGACTGGACGGCTATTGTGGCAGCTTGGCGCCAGGTTCGCTTTCGGGGACTATCATTGGCAATATACTCCGAGGAACTTGGCAAAGCGTTTCCACCGACGCTCCAAAGGTGGCAAAAAAGTACGAAGTCTGACAGCGGGCCCGTATCTCGAACGCCGGGTAAAGAACCCTGACGGCGTCCGTCCGACTCCTCCAGGCTGGTTCAGCGACATGCACGTTGACTTTGCAGGTCTCGCTCAGGCCATTGTGCATTGCGACGGCGAGAAGCTTTGGTTGTTCTGGCCAGCCACTGCCAAAAACCTTGACTGGTGGGGATGCAACACCCTCAGCCGTGGATCGGTCATCCATCTCGGCTTTTGGAGGCCCTCGACGCAATGGAGGGATTGGAGGTCATGCATGTCACTGATGCTTGCGCATTTATCGTCCCCCCTTCTGCATTCACGCCGTCGTCGCGTTCGCAGGCTCGTCGCACACATGCGTCTCTTTCGCTCATGCGGCGCATTGGCCCTTGGCGCGGAGAGGTCTCGAGTTCTGCAAAGCGCTCGTTCGTAACCCCATGTACCCGGCGGTAGCGCCATGGAATTGGTCGAGAAGGTCGTGCACGAGACTCCGATCTGGGAGCGAGCGATGGGACTAAATAGCGAGGCGGCCACCTACCTCGCTGCGTGGAAGGTGGACACCGAGACTATTTATGAGCGCCACAAGAATAGAAAATCAGCTCCAGCCTAGTTCAGCTCG